>KZ107839.1:2864170-3325406 GCA_002116315.1 Epicoccum nigrum
GGGGGGGGAACGGACTTGCGTATGTACTTACTCTGTACGTGCGATGCGTGGAGCAGATGCAGACGCTGGCGTTGGGGGGGAGAGGGGGTGGCGCAAAACGCCGCCGATATGTGTATGAGCTGAGGAGGCTCGCGGTGGGGAAGAGCGTTGCGCGACTGCTAGTAGGATAGGGCAGCACAGCGGTGCGTAATTGCCTGTCATGATGTTTGGAAGAAGGAATTTCATTACTCGCATACACCCCTATATACATGCTCCCATTACCCAAAACCCCTCCCTCTCAACTGATAGTCCGACACGACAGCGTCCTCAGAAAGGAAAGTCTCGACCGACGAGAAGAAGCCACTACGCCACGTTACCCATGCAGGTACCAGCTAGGACGGTTTGCGCTCACGGGCTGAACATACCGCTTGCGCTGTGACCGTGCCCGTCGTGGTGCAGCGTCGTGCCGCTGCTGACGGTGCGGGTGTACGTCCTGGCGCCGCCGCCCTCGCTCTTGTGCGTGGCGTGGTAGTGCGCGCTGGCGCTCTCCTCGAAGCGCTCCATCTCGCGGCACTTCTCCTCGAAGCGCGCGACCGCCTCGTCGCGCTCGCGGTCGGCCGCGTGGCGCGCCGCAATGGCGCGTTCCTTCTGCTCGCGCGCCTCGCGCAGCAGCGACCTCAGGGAGTCGATTTCGAACTCGAGCTCCGTGCTGTCGTCGTGCGACTCGGTGATAGTCTCGACGGTTTCCTCGTACTTGTGGCGCCAGTCGTCGACTTCCTTGCGGTGGCGGTCGCGCGCCGCGGTGAGGGTGCGGATTTCTGCCTGGAAGACGAGGAGCTTCTCCTTGAGCTCGGTGATCTCGTGGTGTAGGTGGCCGTGCTTGGTGCGGCTGTCGTCGCCATCGCGGATCAGGACTTTGTTGCGCTCCGTGACGGTGTGCAGCTCGGCTCGGAGCTCGGAAACGGTCTGCTCGGTGCGGCGCAGGGATTCTTCGAGGATGTTGATCTGGCGTTGGCGCTCGCCGTCCCTGTTGCGGTGGTCGTGGAGGTCCTCCTTCAGTTGGTCGCGCTCGATAATGATGAGGCGGTGGTCCTCGCGAGACCTGTCGAGAGACTCCTTGATGTCGATCTCGCGGGTCTCGACTTCGCGCAGCTTCTCCTTGACAGAGATGACCTCGCGCTTAAGGTGCTCGTACTTGAGCGTGATGTCGGCACGAAGCTCGTCCGACTCTTCCCATCCAGTCGTCTTGGCCTTTACATCGCGTCGCAGGTTCTCGATGGTGAGAGAGTACTCGTCGCGCTCTTCCTCAGCGATACGAGTAGTCTCTCTGAGCTTGGAGATGTCGCGCTGGGTGCGCTCATGACGCTCAGTGAGCTCGTACAGCTCGCGCGAGGACTCCTCAGCTCGGTGCTTAGCGCGCTTCAGGTCCTCCTGCAGGCGATCTTTCTCGTGCAAGTGCTCATCTCTCTCCAATTCGAAGATTCTGAGGCGGTCCGCGAGGCTCAAGACCTCCTTGCGCGATGACTCGTACTTGCTGTGCGACTCATCGTACCTACTCTTCATGTCTGTGTGCTCACGCAACAGATTGCGAAGCTCACCGTGGTGCTTGTGGGCCTCATCCTTTGCATGGTCGCGGTCGTCCTCGACAGCCTTGAGTTTGATGTAGATACCCTGGAGCTCAGCTTTAAGTCTCTCCTGCTCGTTGTACGAGGTCGATGACGTAGACTGGAGCTCGCGGATCTCTGTACGCACGCGGTCGATTTCGTGGTCGCGATCAGCGATCTTCTTCTTGTGTTCCTGGATCGTGGTGACAGCAACTGAGAGCTCGAGCAACAGCTTTTCTACCTGCTTCTTGCGCTCCCCATGCTCGTGGCCATGGTGATGGTGTTCGGTTTGAGTGCGCTCGAGTGTCTCGGTGACTTCTTCCACTCGTGACAGGAGCTCTTCCTTCTCCTTGAAGAGAGACTCACGCTCAGACACAATACGTGCCCACGACTCCTTCAGAGAGGATGCCTCCCTCGAAGCTGTTGACATGAGATCCATCAAGGCAAAGAATTTGCCTTCGGCCTAAATGAATGTTAGCAGTGGTCACGAGAAAGCAATAGCGATACACACCTGAGAGGTGAGCTCCCTTGACATCTCGCTTCGGTGAGAGTGCAAGAACGAACTGCGCCTGCGGGCTCCGCTAGTTGCACGGCTGGTTCTGCGCGACACCACCGAAGAACTCATGTTGTTGGAAGACTTGGAGAAGTTCATGCCTTCGTGCTCGTGGATCGGCGAAGACGGCTCAGAGAATACGTCGCGATTGAGTGTGCTGTGCTTGAGCTTCAAGATGGTGAGCTTCTCGGGGGAGATATCGGGCAATGGCGACAGCATATCCTGTACGAGGGACATTTTGAGACGCGTTGGTAGGTTTCTGATTGTTCTTCAAGCTCGAAAAGACAAGATGGCGACACTTTGGTAGAAGGAGTTGGTTAAGCTGACATGCAGTGCTCTGTAGCCACAATGTTGAACTGGTGCATAAATCCTGCGTAATGGCGTGGTCTTATAGACATTGGTTCGACTGTGCTTTACTCAGCTGCATGCTTGCCGTCGTGGCACTCGACATGCCAGCTGAATGATGCAACCCAATGCACTACAAACATGAGCTCTGCTAACTGCAGCATGGATCTTCGCGCCAGGAACTCGCCTATGCGTTTAGTCTACACTGCGATGCAGGAGCTGACAACTCATCTGCAGTAAGCGAGCACGATTGTCCAAAAAAGCCGTGAGATTTTGAGCAGCTACGCGCAGATGCCAGAGCAAATCGCTGGCGATCATGATTCCGTCGTGAAAGACGCGCCTCCAATTGGCTTGACGGTCGGCGATGAGATTCTGCATGAGAGTGGAGACGGGAGCACGCTTCGGCGCGCGTCCCGACGTGCACCTATCCGAAATTGTAATGGTTTCATTGGAGGCGCAATGTTGCAAACCGTCCAAAGATGTTTTATCATTGGCGTTGCTCTGAACATGTTTCGCGAGGCCAAGATCCAAAAGAATAGTACAAGAAGCAAATTTGTTGGTATGGAGAGGGAATTGTTGCGGTAGTGCAGAGTGACTTTGGAACATTTGTGGACTACTGCAAGCCGTGCATGATTGACGGCGTCCCCGCTCGCTTGAGCGGACGATCATTGGCAAACCGTATGTTGTGTGATTGGGCATGATGATGAAAAGCGGTACCCAATAGTAGATGGAGACAAGCGGCGCTGGTGGTAAAGCACGCAGCAAGCCTCCAAGGCTGCAGCTAACGTCTTCAATCACGACATGCAACGACTACCGCAGGCCCGATCGAGATGCTGTGTCTCCTCTTTAGATCGACATGCCGTCATACATAGAGGGGCTGCCCGTGAACGTGTGGGTATGTGATTGTATCGGTAATTACTTTGGTATGAGAGTGGATCTATGCTCTTCCATTGGAATAACGACATTGCGAGCCGGTAGTTCGGTGTAGGCGATGCCGAGCACCAGAACATTGCGCTTTGAAGCCTTAACGCCCATAGACATCCTTGTTGAGGCTGTTGATCAGGTCAATGCCCTGCGCTCTCCATGCGTCCTTTTCCATCGCGTTCGTCGCATTTCCCTCAAAAACAAAGATCTTTGGATCAGTCTTCCCGTACACTGTCCAAGCAGGTACCTCGGTCTGAAGACTTCTTAAAGCGTTGCTTCTGCTCCAAGCGTTAGGATCGCCCGTATTGACGAAACTGACCCAGTCGCCGGCCATGAGTCCAGCAAGTTCCTTGTAGCCCTGTGGCAGGCCCTGGAAGGGTGGCGTGCGCACAGGTACGTAACCAACACCCTCAAGGTTTTTCATGGCGAAAGCTACTTCGGCGAAATGTGTGCTACCATCATATGGCCCAGCCCATGCTGGCACAGCATTGAAGCGATAGCAGTAGGCTGCGAGCGAATGCGCTGCCCATGTTTGGCAGGTCAGACGTCTGTTGGCAGTAAAAGTCTGGTCTGTGGAGTACGTTGTAGTGCGACGGTATTGCGTGCCGTACGGGTATGCAGGAGGTACGAAGTCGGATGGGCCGAGATTCGCGAGGTCGTTCTCAGGCGACTGCAGAGGATATGCATTTAGGATTCGCTGAGCTGTAGTGACATTCATCGGCGAGTTGCCAGCTGTTGATGTTAGGCAATTTGATCCTGAAGTGGTGGAAACAAGACTCACTAATCAAGAGCTGCTTAAACTGCTCTGAAGTATTCAACCCTTTTAGCGCAAAGCTTGTCCCTTCGTCCGAGTTGGCACCCGCAATGATGGGTACCTTGACGAAAGCGCCTTCTGCAACCTGATCACTGGAGTATCGCGCTATGAGATCGTGGTCAATCTGGGGTGACCAGGCACCAGAGAATTGTGTTGTATTGACGACGGCGTTCAAATCCGCAAAGGGAAGTGCACGCAAGCATTGTAGCGCGTCGGCCACATCAGAGCAACCAGCTGCCTTGGTAAGATTGCTGAAGGTTGGCTGAAACGATCGGTCCAAGGCACTAATGGCGATAGGGTTCCCTGATTCCATGATTGCAGAGCGAAATAGAGAATCATCTCGTCCGTTGTACGCAAGCAATTGAAACCCCACTGAGGCAGCCCCGGCAGATTGGCCCCAGATGGTCACTTTCTCGGGGTCACCTGGACGATGTTAGTTTGTGAAGACGCTGCCACGAGAACATAGTACTGACCTCCAAAAGCGTGAACGTTTTCTTGTATCCAATGCAAAGCAAGTCTCTGGTCACGCAGGCCCCAGTTACTGCCAGAGTCTGACAATGACGAGCTGTTCGAGCCATGGTCATACCCTTGCAAGAATCCCCATGCACTTAGGCGATAATTGAGCGTTATGGCCACGATTGGTTGGCCCATCTCCTGCGATTGCTGTACGATGAAGGACATGTTGTATCTGAGGTCTACCCCAGACCCCTGGACCCATGCTCCACCGTGGATCCAAACAGCTACTGGAAGCTTCGATCCTGCAGGCACACCCGCCGGTCTGACAACGTTGAGATAGAGACAGTCTTCTGCCACGGCATAGCCTGTCTGAGATGGCCCATAACCTACACAGGCTGGGGAGTAGGTCTTAGCTTTACGACGGCCTTTCCAGGATTCGTCTAAAGATCTTGGGTTGCGAAAGCGTAGGTCGTTGACGGGAGGCTGCGCATAGGGAATACCTAGGAAGAAGTCTTGATTGTAGGTAGAGGAACGGACTCCCGCATATGTACCATTACATGTTTGAGCAGTCGGTGTGGACCTGTGATGATACCGACTGGGACTCGCAGCTGCGAAGCCGACACATACGGCGAGCACAGTCGTGCGAAGTTGCATGATGGGAAGTTGGGTACCAATCCGACTTCATGTCCAGTGTCTGCATCTTATATGCTGCATGTCACGATGTAGCATGTCGTGGAAGAGCATTCTGCCTGACGTTAAGCATGCCAGGATCCAAGATACGAATGGGAAGGAGGATGTGTCGATCCGGCCGTCGTGGCTGCAGCCTCGGCTTGTATAGTGCGGGGCCCCACGATCCGGAAAATTGCTCTGCCAGGACTCCGCAGGCTTTCTTCGGAAACGATGACCCATGTCTGCTAGCGCAAGCAGCGAGCAGCTGCAAGCATGTGCGATGCTGGTATGTCAAAGTACCGCGTTCGTATGCAGCGTGTCATGACACGACTCACGGCACTCTTCCCACACCCATGATCTTCTCCTCAACCCTCTTGAGCAGCAGCTCCTTCTGCTCTACGGCGCGCAGCCTCTCACCCTCCAAATCCTCAAGCTCGCGCTCCAGCTCTTTCATACGCTGCACCTGCTCGGCCTCGCTCGTGTTGACGCCAGGTAGGTTTGCAATCAGCAGCTCGATCTGCTGGCTCTTGACGACCAGGTCCTTGGCCATCTCCTTCAAGTCTCCTTCAAACTGCTCTTTGGTAGGCAGGGCCGGCGCTGCATCGCTCGGTGGGGCGGGCTGGGTGGAGTTCTGCGTTGCGTTTTCGGATTTGTCGGCGGCTTCCTTTTCAGCAAACGAACTGAGCTTCTGCTGGCCTTCAGGGACGCTGGGTGGGGCGCGCGTGCGAATTTGAAGGAGCTGCGACTGCATGATGTTGAGGAGCTGGGCTTTGTTAGCCAATGCTTTGGTCGCTGTGCAGCAGCCGTCTCACGTACCATGTCTACCTCATCCTGCATCTGCGTAAGGATATCGGCCATGTTGACTGATGTGAAGATGAGCGCACGTGAGGTAAAGTCAAGTGAGGTGAGGCGACGTGAGGTCAGATCAGGTCAGATCAGGTCAGGTCAGTCGGCGGCGGCGGCAGCGTCAGTGTCAATACTGGGGGTGGCGAAGAATTGTGATTGTGGTTGTGGTTGTTTAGAGTGTGGGGTTGAGCATTGGCATGTCAGGAAGGTTCGGGACGACGCGTGAGTGTGATAGGGCTGAGCCGCTGAGCTAGTCATCAGATGGTCAACAGTCTTGGCGTCAATTCTGCGTGTCTAACATGGTGACTGCGACTGCCCACCCCGACTCCCACGGCAGGCACAATCCACAACCGCACCCCACGCTCCTTCTCCCTCTCATTCGTCTCCGCGTAAATATGGTCATGCATCTAGCACTGCCGTCAGCCACTTGCACTCCGTAATGCGACCCCCTCTGCGCGTAGCACGGCTCAGACAACCATGGCTCCTGCCTCGACACCCCCGAAGCACTCCGCAAAGCCTCGTCCCCCGCCGAATCGCTACCACCTGCGCCCAACATGCTGCCCCTGTTGACCTCCCGCGATTGTCTGTCAAACATGGTTCCCCAGGCCACAATTCCATGACCACCTTCATGGAATATGCAGCCCGCACAAAAATGCAGGCCGCATCGACAGTCTACGTCGGCACCCACTACGAATACACCACTGCCCTGTCGTTGATGCGCCTCGGCTTCTCTCTCCTGCGCACAGGCGCAAAGAATGATGCTGGCATCGATCTCATTGGCCACTGGGTCCTGGCCCCCGTGAGCGAGCCGCTTCCCATCA
Source organism: Epicoccum nigrum (assembly GCA_002116315.1). Classification (NCBI taxonomy): domain Eukaryota; kingdom Fungi; phylum Ascomycota; class Dothideomycetes; order Pleosporales; family Didymellaceae; genus Epicoccum; species Epicoccum nigrum. Next base: position 2,871,182 of record KZ107839.1, read on the forward strand.
TAGTCCAGTGCAAGGCGCGCAAAAGCTCGCTGGGACCATTGAATGTTCGTGAGCTCGAAGGCTCCTTCCAGGGTGTTCCGCCAGATTGGAGGGGCAAACCCGTCCTCGGCCTGCTGGTGACCACACTGAAGGCTACAAAAGGCACGCTGGATTGTATAGCCAAAAGTCCGTGGCCTATGGGTTTTGTCATGATGTCTAGGCACGGACTGATACAACAATTCGTCTGGAACCGAGCTGCCAGCGAACGAGGCCTGCAGGGCGTGGGCGCCACCTTGCGGCACACCCCGCGAGCCCTGTTGACCCCTTCTGAGCTGCTGGCGGAGGCAGAAGGGCACACAGAAGAGGAACCGAAGCGCAAGAAGAAAGCCGCCGCCAAGTTCGCCAACACAGGCACGCAGAAGGACATCCAACTAACATGGATGGGCTCCCCCATCTTCCCCGACCGGAACTATCTGGACCAGGACACAATCAAACTGATCCACCAGGCCGAACAAGTCGTGGAGCTCAGGCCCACGGCGCCGCTCGCGCATCCAAGACGCGGACCCGGACGGCCAAGGAAGGAGATACCCAGCAAGGAGCTTCTGGCCAAAGGCCACAGGGGACCCAGGCCAACTATGCACCTGGCACCTTCCCCTCGCGGCGGCCAAATTGCCGTTCCACGGAAGCCGGTGGGACGGCCGAAGGGCTCGAAGAACAAGGTCACAGAGACAAAGGCAAAGAAAGCAGGTTGAAAGCAAGCTTGACCATCGACAACAAAAATATCCCAACGAGCTTAGCCCGACAAACCCTCTGACACGTTAGAGAAGATCTCTGCTCAGCTACATACACCAGCAACACACACTAGCAACGTTGATCTCCAAGCAACCTCTACCCCCTCTTCAAACCTCCCCCCTCCCCTCCCCTCCCCTGCTCTCCTCAAGCGCCCCAACAGCAGCCACAAGCCTTACATTAAGTAACGCGAGTCTCACCTCCGCGTCCTCCAACCGCTCATACTGCGCAGCACGCTGCTCGCCGGCGCCGTACGCGATCAGCAGCTGAAGCTCCCTCACTCACTCTCTGAGATCGTCCAGCAGATCCTCCGCCCGGTCGTCGTGGAAGTGGTAGTTGGAGAGAAGCTCAACGCGGGTGGGCGTGGGGCCTGTTCTGCGCGGGTTATTATCGTTATAGAAGTACGGCATTTTGATGAGACGCGATATGGTGGAGAAGTGGAGGGGCGTTGGCAGTGCCGACGTACTATGTTGTGGGCTTTATACAGATTGTGCATAGCACAGCACGGCACGGCAAAGAAGCATAGTTTGCCCGCGCAAAGTGGCGACAAAAGCGACTTGTCTTTCCGTGCAAACCTTTGCTCACCCTGACAAGTGGGTTGCTCATGGGTGGGTTGCTCATGGAAGTGCGGCGCGTGCTGGACGGCCATGTGTGGGTAGATGACCAAAGGACAAAAGTACGGATGTGAATGGAGGTTATTGCTTGATATCTGTGCACAATCGGATTGTACATTTGTACACACGTACGGAGGGTTTGCGCTCAAGCGCGGATACCCTCGTTGCCGCCCCAGCACTTCTCGCCCCTGCTGTCTGTCGTCTTACTTGCCTGCGCGTACCTCGTTCTCACCGCACCAGCTACAAACCCCAATCGTGCTCGTGGTTTGCTGCGACAAAGCGTGGTAGAATGGGCATGGGCAGATAGCCCGCCCACTCCACCTTCGCAGGAAACCATTGCTTCCACCGCCATTTCCTCAGTCTTCTGCCTTTTCAACTGGTTCTTATATGAGCCCTGGGTGTTTCAAGAAATCCGTAAAGCCGCAAAGACTTCTATAGTTATTGATACTGAGCCGATCACCACAAGTTCTACGGGATTGCCCCGCCTGGAAGCACTCCTTTGTCCTCCCCTACACCGTTTTTACAATATATTTGTTACCTCCCCCCTTCTTTCACCTAGATAAAAGACAACGAGGGAGTTACGGAAGGGCAGACAAGGCAAGTCTTTGCTTGCTGCATGCCTCGGAACGTGTGCATCGTTAGCCTTACTTGCACTCGCGTGGTATTTGCGTCCATGGAGCCCGACCTCGAAGACAAGATCACCTCTTACCATCGGCACCTGTTTCGGAACGGAAACTCTCAGTCTCCACCCGATAATGCCGAGCACGAACAATGGATGAGAGGATCTCCTAGCAGCAATTGCAACCGACAGAAAGGAAGGGCGGCTCCCTCCTCTACGGAGCCCGACCGAGGAGGGGATTATTCTGATCGTTTGACGCGTATTTTGCACGCAGAATTTCCACCTGATTATGCTGGGATCCTACTCCGTACACGCCAGTCGCAGCGCGGCCGCGATCTCTTGGATACCCAGCTCGGGCCGCTGATGTAGCTTGAGTGTGGAAGTAGCTGAGAGGTTGGGAGTGCGTCGACGCGGGATTGGGAGCGATTGACGAGCTGGGTGCGGCTGCTGGGGGTGTTTTAAGGATGGGGTTGTGCGTTGTCTTTTCGCCGGCTGGTCTGAAGTGTTTGGGATCGGTTTTGCAGCTGGATGAAGGGGTGAAGGAGGTTGCTGACGAGCATTGGACTTTGTGGGCTGGTAGGGACGGCTGTGGTAGTGTTGAATGGGGCGTGCACTCTGGTGGAATGGTCTGTCTCTTGCACGTCAAAAATCCCGGAAGATAAGTCCTTACTGTAGACCAAGAATATCTACGTTCTACAACTTTGAAATCTTCAAGAACTACGAACAGGCTAGGCAAGTAAGAGATTCTTGCTTATTCTTACGTGTAGTCTTCAGAGTCTAATCTTTAGTTATAATTGTGAGACATTTGCGTTGTGAAGTAACCTGCTTATCCGCGGCTTTCTTTGGCGCACAAGAGTCTGTGTCGTGTCAATAGGCTAACAGTAATGCAACTGTAGGCAGCGTGCAGAGGGTGGTGCTCACATTTCAGTGTTCACTTCTCAACTATTCATCGTCCATTGTCGTAACTGCCGAAAGCGACGTCATTGTGTTATTTGATCAGACGATTGTTTTCAAGTTGGATTGCGAAGACGAGTTCGTCTTAGCAGGAAGTCATGTTCTACTTGCAAGCTCGTTAATGTTTTGCTGTGACGAAGTGAGAGCTCTGGGTTTGCGTCGTAGTACGCGTCTAATGCACTTGATCTTAGTGGTGGTCCAGTAAACGACGATGCATCTGGGAGTATCCATGTAATACATTTGAGTCTGAGCGAGGGATCCAGTCAAGCGAGAGAGGAATACTTGAGGTCACCTTCACTTGCAAATGGAAAGAAGGGACGAGGTCTTATCGACTACGTCAGCAAGGTTTCCTGCCTCTCTCACCTTCACCTAGCTTTTTAGCTCTGAGCTGGCGATCTATAAGGGTGAACTCACTCTCTTGTATTTGAGCATCATCCAACTTCAAGTTATCTACAGAGTTTTCCGAAGCGTGTTCTGGCGTCATGTTGCGCTTCAGCCCTTCCCTCGAGTTCAGGCCTGCAGCCGCTCCTTCCCCCAATGCCACAGCCGTACAATACCAATCACGTACAGAATCGCATACAGCTAATCCATTCCACATCAGCGAGAGAGAGAACATGGAGCCCTCGGGTTCGGATATTCCATATTGTATGAAGCAGTCGCAATTACAGTCTATGCTGGACGTCGTGCGCGAGGCGAACCATGAGAAGGGTGCCGCAGTGCCGTTGGGCGAGTTCTTGGAGCATACACAGCGGGAACTAGATAAGTTTGAAGCCGCGTTGGAGAATCTGGTGGCGGTAGGTTTGATGGTACATGTACGAGGGGCTGCTTGCTAATCTTGTAGTCTGCTGCAGCAAGGCTCATGGAAAGTCTGGTTCAAGCTTTGCTGGACTCCCAACCTCCCAGTAATAGTTCGAAGGCGACTCAGATCTATGCACTCCAGACCACTACCGGCTACAAGTCAGAGACCACTCAGACTGATGCAGCTCAGATATCCAAGCTTTATGATTCGAAAGCTACTCAAACCGACACACTTGGCGCGCCGACGCTAAACGAGGATTGTAAGAAGATCGCAAGGTCTGGGGATCCACCAGTGCAATTGCCCATGGCGCAGCAGCCGCCTCGAGGCTCTCGTGCAGTTCAGACAGACATCACAGAGCTCATTACAATAGATCCTGTCTCAGACTCACTTCGAGTCGTTCCGAGATCCGGGCACAAGAGATCTCCCTGGCTTCAAAAAATTCTATCGAAGGGCACCTTAGCTGGCGGATCATTCACTTCAGAGCATGAAAAAACCGGACATTCAGATGACCAGAAGCCACCAGCTGTGGCGCGCTTAAGACAAGCAGATCCAGATCCTAACACAGACAATGGAACCATCGATGTCAAGTCGACCATAGATGAAGCTATGGAAAAATATCACTCGGTAATTCAACAGTTCTTTTACACCATTAATAACTAACGACTCTTAGCAGAATTTACATACTCTGGCAGGAGCTCGAACAGTTGCACCTCAATCGAAACAGACGAAGCCATTCACCCAAACATCCTTGGGTATCGGCAACCCCCGGGAAAACGAAAGCACAGCCAGTCAAACTCGAAAGCTCGTCAACGGCAAATCACCGCTCGAAGATACTGCAGATCGCCGCTCGGATGCTGCACGTCGCGATATAGTAGTCAGAGGCAGCACATCAATCGGTCTACCTTATGACCAAACTCCAGTGCCGGATTCAGTTCTAGAGCATACCTTGAGGACTAGAAACGGCCTCAATGAAGTCGCTCGCTCATCGATTCCTGAGACCGAGGAATTGAATGGTTTCAGCACATGCAAGACTACTACAGAAAAACTGTTCTCACAAGGTGAACTTATAGTTTGCTTGCCAGAATATGCTCCGCTCTATCTGACCCCTCCTACCACCCCGCGCCGGACCTCTATGGATGTGATCAACATTTCGAGAAACGAGATGGAAGTAGCTCCAGTTGCACAGACCCTATCAGACGTCGCTTGCTTGGAGAAGGTGGAAAAGCAGAAACTCAAGCCAGCAGAAATTTCCGAGGTGGCTATCCATTGGCAAAATGTCAAGGGGCGCAATTTCGATGGATATCATCGTACTGAGGAGAAGCCAAAAATTTCTCCAAGGAAGTCCCCAAATCTAGTAGCTCAGAAGAAGTTGCACGTAGAGAACGCAGGTCCAGATCCCTTTTACGGTCTCTTGGACTTGGTCAAAAGAAAATAGCGGACCGTACTCGGTACAACAGTATGCCTCAATGACTTGAAGGATGTACATACATATGCAAAGCCGTAAATTTCCAATTATTCAATCAAGCTACGTCTTCAAACTTCGAAGCTACAGTGAGCTCGTCCGAGCTTTCCATTGCGAGTTCAACCGTCTATCAAAGTGCATGCATTGACGATGTCTCAACAAGACGCAGGAGCAACACCCCCTCTCCGCAAAGGTGCCTCAACTCCGGCTGAAACCACAAGACTGTAGCATGTAACATCTGAACGCAAAACCAGACACGTTCTTTCCATCCAACCAAGTCGTACTTGACAACGGCAGCTGCCAGACTAACAACGAACTTAACGCAACTAACGACCTTCACATCCCTCGGAAGAAATTCACGACCGACCACCGACCACCACGCCCCGCAGGATACTACCACACCTTTAGACGATGATGAGATCCGCCAGTCGGAGACCCCACCAGCCAAGCAACCGGGCGATTCTCCAGTGTAGAACGAGCGAAGAAACTTCACAGACGGCGACCTGAACAAGAGCGTAAAAACTGTCTACGGGCGTTGAAGGCGTGGCCGCGCCGCCTCATGCAGCGAGCGTTGTCAACCCCGGGGGCTCAACCAAGGGATAGACAACCCAGATATAGCAAACGCCATGCAAGAGCAGCGATCGTCGGCTTGGCTGTGCTACCAGCTGGGCGGATTAGTTAGGAGCGTGGCGAGACGCATGCATGCATGAGTGAAAGCGTCCGCGGCTTTGTGTGCGTGTCCTGCGTGCTTGGACACGTTGCGGCCGCCCCGCGGGTAGATGCTTGTAGATTAGTTGCACGTGTGGGTATGGGGCGTGCTCTCGAGCTGCAAGGGATTTGTCTCACGGGAGGGCTTGATGCAGTGCTCTCGCTCTATCGTTCATGCTGTGTTGAGAAGGATCGTCGGGTACTGATCGGTGCTGCATACGGGAGACGTACGTATGAGTGGCCAGGCGCGGAAATCCGTAACGAGGTCTGGGAGGGGAGGAGGGGGTCTGCGATGCAGGTGGGGCTGGAGTTGGATAAGGTTCCGTGTGGTCAGTAATTGGATACGAGTCAGCCGGTTGTGGAGATGGCTGTGGCGGTCGCTACTGTGTTTTTTTATGGCAGGAAATTATTGTATGTCGTCGTGGCAGTGGCAAACAGTCTGGTCTGAGAATTGTGAGGAGGAAGGGTATCCGCGTGGTTGGTACTTGGGCACCAGCTAGTCAGTCCTAGGACATCTGGGTGATATTCGCCACTTTGTAGTATGGCAGTCTTTTTCTTTACGTTCTGGGCAAGAACTGATGGAAGTTGACTTGTAAAGCGATGTCTTTGGCATTGTCAAGCTCGGATTCCGCTCTTGACCTCTTCTTGTGTCATGTTCAGGAAGTCAAAATTACGTTCATCTTTTTCTTACCTGTCCTGTATTCCAGACTTCAAGGCTTGTCTTGAACAGCTACTGCTTCATGCAATAAAGTTTGAAGCTCTCTTATTTGAAGCTCAATGTTAGCGGTAGATTGAGCAGCAAAGTAATCTTCATGCTTGTTGATCTGGGATTGCCTGAATATGGCTGATTGCTGTGGGTATTAGAGTGTATGCAGGGTCCGCATCCTGGTGCATCCTATCGTGAGGGGAAGCACGCGCGGTGATGTGGCAGATGCAGTTGGGACATGACAAATCCAGGTAGATTCCCCCTCCCGTGTGACAAGGTGCAATTTTTTCCTTCCCATCTCTTTGAACCTCCGGCTTTAGGCAACTCTTCAAAAGCACGCATGCTCGATCCGGACCGTATCAACGGGTCCCTACCTACAAGCATCCCAACAAGATTCAATGGCGTCGTTCTCGATTGGCCGGTTCGATGAGTCTCGATTCGCAAACCCTCTCCGTAGGCTTTAACCGACCAGCTTATGTGTGAACCTCCTCACACGGACTGAACAAGCGCACCTATCTGTTCTCGCACTGCCCAAGAGATTTCAACAAGACACGTATCCTTACTTGGTGAGGAGGTGGTCAATGGGAGATGGTTGGTTTCTGAAAATTTTGCCTGGGGACGCGTGATCAAACACAAGCACGCAAACGTGCATTGCATCGGAGTACGAGCCCCGGAGCTCGCCATGCCGTGGGCATGCGCAACCGATGCGTTCCATGCCCTCGGTATGCCGTGCCTGTGAAAAGCCATAATAAACTGCTGGGACGTCGCGGGTGCTACTCGTCACTGAAAAATGGTCTGACCGATCGCCAGTTTTGGGTCTGAGACATCCCTCGCAAGCTTGCACATTTGGCTCGTTGGAAGGAACTAATGTCCGAACATGTCTGATTCATTGGACGGAAGTAGTATCCGAACATGATCGTGAGCCACTTTCGACATCCTCCGCGGGAGGATTCAAACGGTTCCACTCTGATCGCAAGCCTCAAGATAGTTGGGTACTACAAGTTCACGCAGACCCTTGTTATGGTTGGACGATGTATCGCGCGATCTTCAATAAGGTTTGCTCTTTGTCCGACCGCGGATGCATCGACGCAGCAATTGATGTCGTGCATATGCAAAGGTCGTCATGAAATATTCCGAATGCTTGTGCATGATGCGGCAAAGAGATGTTGGCTGTTTTGCAAGCATTGCCAACAGCTTGGCTTTGTTGGACTGCATACGATGCGTTGTGTCGAGGATGCTGTAAACAAACACACACCGGGAATGACGGAGTATGCTTTCACCCTGTTGCAACTTAGCACAATTGCCCGGGTGGTCAGTTTAAGTAGGGATCATCATCAGTCCGCTGAACATCGAAGATTAGACAGTGTAAACCGTAAGAGCAAGTGTCATTTGGGTAAACAATCTCCAAAAAATGCCTTTCAATACCAACAACGTAGAACGGTACCACAAGCATGTGTAAAATCTGGAGGATAAGGTAGCTCTTACAAGAGAGAAACAGCCGGAAATAAGGATCTGCAATAATGCAACGCTTTAGAACAGACTTTCGTACACCTTGCAGAAAAGAATAAGGTTAGTAGTGATTCCTGCAAACTAGCAATTTGCTTTTCTCTCATAATCGGAATATTCTTCATAGGCGTTAATCTGTGTGGTAGTAAAGCTAGTTATGAGGGTCACTTATCTGCCGTTTCAATTGTCGTACAAGAGGAGAGAATCCCAAGTCAACGAACAAGACTTCATTGGGTAAGGAGAATTTACCGGAGCATGTGGGTTCCGTACATCCAGCAGCGAGGCATCAAGAAACCGGTGAGATATCCGCCACTCGTAACGCAAGCCCAGAACAACCAAGAGGCCAGTGTAGGATTGATTATGGGGTTGTGGAACTATGCTGAACGTTGCTGAGTGACGCTCATGCATCCCGTTTCCTAAGGGCCGGTTGAGGGCCTGATAGACGCTGCTGCTATGCACTCCATACCGTTATCAGTATCATAGTGAGTATTTTTGCCCCATGCCGGGCACTGTGACATGTTGGGAGGTGAGAAGATGGGCTATCATAACACTGCTGCCTTCTTCCCAACGCTAACGTTTCTCTACCACGGAAGAGAGCCGCACCGTTGGCGCTAGCTAAAAGAAACCTACGGTGAGCAAAGTCGTCGCTCCGTCGAAACATCAATACCGTCCGCTGATCAGGGGCGACAGGTTAACAGGCTGATTTGCAAACGGCTCCTGTCACGGGCTCAAATTCTGTGAATATAGCACCCTTTTCAGTTGTGCACCTTCGTATCCGCCACGACAAGGCTGGTGGCTTGAACTCGGTCCTTTTATCTGTTATGTTAGACTGCCCAGTGATCTGGGGTGTCAAGCAGCAGTGTAGTTCTGTTTCGATGTAGCTGACCTGCAAGGTCTACGCAGCGAAATTAGCAAAACACCTTACAGGGTACAGCGTGGCAGCCTTGAAATTTCCAACTTATATAATCGGTTTTCGTCCTTGTGAGGTTGTACTCGGCCTTTTATCCCCGGTCATGTTCCCACAGTAGCCGTGCTAGCTCCGGCGAGGCTGCAAATATAAAGCCAAGTCATTGGCTACGGCGAAATTCACCGTGTATTTGCCAAGTCTCAAGTGGGTCATACCTATCAGTCATCGGCGGCGCCGTTGCGCTGTTCGTGGATGATCTGCGCTGCGCTGCCTCGAGTTCGGCGGCCAGCTATCGTTTCCCTGCCCGGCGTCTGCGGTGACGGTGCTCACGGTGACAGAGAAGGCGCCGTATGACTTAAGATAAGCCATCTTACCTAGTGCTACACTCTCTGGTCACGTCAGGTCGTACAGCTCGGTCCTATTATACAGCTAACAAAGCCGTAACCCAATTACTCAGCGTAAGGAGCAATTCCCATTTGCTCTAAAGTTTCTGGGGACCTGGAGGTATATGAGCCGATGTGGCCATCCCCTGTAGCATCGCCCCATCTTTCGGTAAGAAACAGGCTGTCTGCTCTACTTTATCCCCGCTTCAAGGCTCAACATAGTTGTACCATTGGCTCAGAAGTACGGGAGCTAGCACTAAGTGGAATGGCAACTGTACGGTAAACGAGTCCACTCCAATCGCCATTGCAGCGACTGGAGAGCGCAGGATTTCCGATGCCACACCCTTCCGGTAAGGGCAGCTGCAATGTTCCATGTTCGCGCTCTGAATGGGACAAGATACTGTTGCGTCATGATCAGCGACCGAACAGTGAGCCTTTCAACGGATTGTTCCTTTGCATTTATGGAGTTTCACACGGCACAGCAAGGCAATAATGGTACGTTCGCTTTGCATCCACTACGTATGCTTTCCCAGGTAGCATTCTTCTCTTCGCGGTCCGACCAAAGCAAATGCACTCCTTCTGTGCTACCCTTGGAACCTGGACCCACCGGGCGTACACCCAGACCGCCAAGACTACTTTTGTCCCGAACTCTTTTGCCTCCTCAATAGTTCACCCCTCCCAGCGTACAATAATGCTGAAAGTAAGCGTACATCGACAAAATTTTGACATGAACTCCACTGCACCCTCAGGAAATGCAACGATGTATGGCACATCCACCGATTGGGCCTCCTCATCACAAGACCATGGCTACATATCAACGCCCACGTACGCCGGATATTCAAGACAACATGACAACCCTTTTGCACCACAACCGAACTTCAAAACTTCCCGCTCAAACCACCATGATTACCACGGAAGACCAAATCATGACACCATGCTCGGCGATGTAGATACGCAATTCAGCATCAGTGCGCCTCACGGGTTGGTCCCTGGAGGAGTATACGCAGGACCCACTTATTATACCCCGAATAACGGTCAAATAAGTGGCTACGACCATACTGCAATATCGCCGATGAATACAAACTACGCGATCGACCGGAGGTCATCTGAATCTGGCCCGTCCTATCAAAGTCCACCTTATCAAAATCCATCAGCTCTCGCTCCTGAATTCGCAACGTACGTCAACGGAAACGACTCGTCCTTGTTTGAGCAGCGTCACGATAGCTTGCAAGCAAGCTATGAGTTGCATCCACAAGAAAACGCACAGACAAAAGTTGGACGAAGACGTGGATCGGAGTATGCAGAGCCCGGGTCGGCACGAGCCATATATCTGGAGAAAAATCGCAAAGCTGCAAGCAAATGCAGGAGCAAGCAGAAGCGACAGCAGGATGACCTTGTGGAGGCAGCGCGGGATGTGGAACGACGGAACAAGATACTCAAGGCAGAGGTTGAGATACTGAAGAGTGGCATGCGAGACTTGATGGAACTCGTTGGGCAGCACACAGCCTGCCCTGATGCTCGATTACAGATGTACGTTCAGCGCGAGGCTGATCGGTTGGTGACAGCAAGTCAGCGCGGTTCTTTACCTACGCCTTCTTCCGGACGCTCTTATTCCGAATTTTCCTATACGGATAAGCCGTCATCGCCGGACGAAGGATGAGAACAAACCTGTATATGCTGATTCGAGCGCACAAAAGTAATACATGGCATCGATATCATTGCCGATCTGAGCAAACGCACCAACTCGATGTTCTTGATGAGCTCAGCGCCGCTTGGAGGAATACCCGAGCAATACACAGTCCTGGACTCGAGAAGGTTCGTCTCGTGCAAATGGATGAAGCATACAAAGAGCTAGTAGACGTTCGGTGAACGACTCAAAGAAGCTCAGTATGTCGTTATGGTGTGGGTGCACCAGCTCAGACCCGAATTGGCTGCGAGGAGAGTAGCTTGATACGGCCGCACACATATCATCGTCTCTGTGCATAAGTGCGGGGAGTAATGTCCTAAATTTAATGAGCGTAATTCAAGACACGTAAAGCTTTCTAAATATATTTGGTTGCGAGTGAAGTGCTTCCGCTCAACGTTATTTGTTCTGTTACTCCAAGAATGGCGTGAGGTCAACGCTCGAACCCACGGCTCAACCAAAATGTTCCGTGGTACGTAAAAGACGCATCCCCGCATCTGTGAGGCACTCCTTCCCGCTTCGCAACCCATACTTCGACAAGTCTGTACACGGAACAGTATGCCCTTCATTCTTGCTGTGGGTATCGTAATCTCACTCTTGCGTCGGCCCTGAACGTATGTATACGCACATGTACTTTGAGTTGACGTTATTCGCTACCATCTCTAGAGAGACGTGAACAGCCGTTGAGTACCATAAAACGTAAATTTAGGGTCCCGGACGAGTCGTCAATAAGTTGCCCCAATCTCCAAAGCAAACCAAGCAAGCTACATGAAGAACCACTTGCAACAACAGTGACTCACCAAAAGAGGAAGAGGAAGGTTGTTCCGCTAGATTACTGCTAAAATGCCTGGTATAAATACTCGAAGTGGATCACAAGGCGTCTGGGATCGCGGCCGAAAATCCAAAAACCTATACAATTTTCCATTAGACCAGAAACAGAAGGTGATCAGTAACTATTTAGCTGCAAACGGCCTCAGGAGTAGGTTCGATCCTCGCTAAAGGCCAATACATGTTCACAAAATGCGTATATCCTCCGCAAATACTATGGTCCATGCATCTTTGTAACAAGATTCTCGGCACGCGGAGAGAGGATAGTCTCTGTTCCCAAGATCAAGATAACTCCTATGCTTTTGGCATGGGGCTTTGTTTTCAAGACTGATAGACCTTTGAGATCTTGTTGAGCTCAAAATTGCTGTGTAGTAGATCTTGCTAGAACAGCTTTCAAACTCATCAACCAGCGTCTAGCTCTTTCCTCCGAGACCGCCGCACATTGAAATGCATGCTTATCGGTGTTGATACCCCAAAGGGCCATGCCATCAAGCTCTATGGCTGAGTTCGCAAGACAATACTTGCACCATTCAGGGACAGTGAGCATGCTCATGGTGAAACCTGCGAGGCGCTACAACATCGCATCATGGGACACATCACCGAAGAGTACTATAGAAAAGTTTGCTTGTTGTATCAAAGTATACTGTGTCTTCGCGGCACATCCCGTTGGTGGAGATTGGACTCGATGCACCCCGAGCCGTCAAACCGACCAATGACAAATACCACCACGGGCTGCAACTGTCTACCGTTCCTCATCATGTCACAGTACCTTTCAGCGCAAGCTCTCCTGCCTCATTTTTCTCGTATATAGGCTTCCAACAACGTGCAATCGGCGAACAGCGCGGTGACACAATGCTCCACCTCCCGCCACACCGGTAAACGAATGGGCCGAGACATTTGGCGCTGACCACCCGTTGGGTTGCATTGCATTATTAAGCGCCTCGCATGCACACCCGAGAACCTTCTCGCAGCGCAAGCACCAGCACATACGATCTGCACGTTGGATCTTGGTTTCCCACCCCGTAGCCAGGCATCAGGAAATGCGGGAGGATCTGCGGGACCGTGTCGACGTACAGAGATTCGTGACACGCATCTGCTGCGCGTTGTGGAGTCGATACCAAGTATGGTACCTTGGTACTCTCAAAGTGCGCTGATAAGTTGTCTTATACTATCAGAAATACAAAAGTAGCAGATGCAAGTGATGTATGTTGGTCTTAAAGTGACGAGGATCGCGAGCAAGGCCCCGGAGTTCCATGCAGTGTTTTACCAAGCAGATAGCAGTGCGTTTGGATCTTGTAGGTTGTAGAAAGTTTGTATCGCCAGTATCATAGTCAGATCTTCCTCCTACAGTACACACGACAATTACTGCAGTATTTGTTTCTGGGATTTCCCCAGTCATACCAGTGACGTTTGCATGAAAACACCTGTCTAACTTCTACAACCCCAACATCTGTGCTTGCGCAAGCGTCGTTCTGGCCTCTTTGATGTCTCGGCCTGAGAAACTTCAAACAGAAGTTTCAACTCTTGTCCCGAGCTTGCCATGGGAGGCATCACTGTTGCTGTAACTCAGGTACTCATCGCGAGTCTGTTGCAGCTCCACAGATCTATGGGCGGATTGTCGCTGCTGGGTCAGACGAGTGACTTCGTTTGGATGGACCCAGTTGAACAAAACCATAACAAGGAACATCAGAGTGGCATCGAATATGTACAAGTAAGCCTCGTGACTAAGCAAGTACCCAGCGTTGCCCTGGATATACTCGATGACTCTGAATATGCTTCGTACTAGGATGAGTGCACTCGCAGCGTAGAGGACGTAGAGATGGCGCTTCCAAGGGAGCTTGTGAACGGCCTCGCGGGAGAGCACCCCTGTAATGGGGTTCTTGGAGGAGTCGATACGGTTGTGGCGGCCTTTTCGAAGGAGTGCACCAGGTGTGTATCGTTTCGTGATGGGGAGATCCTTGATGAGACGTCGATGGAAGTCTCCTGCAACGCAGACAAACAAGGTGAAAAAGAGGAGCTGGACGAAGAGACCACCAATAATAATCTTTTCTCCGAGCTCCATAGAGTTCAAGGTACCCATAGCCATGATTCCACCGCCTACACCGCCATTAGTACAGGCTGGATGTCAAGTCTATCACCCAAGACTTACCAGAGCCCTGCATCATGAAACTGAGCACATCGCCCGCGACAAATGTCTTAGTAAGCCATTTTTGACGTATCATGGAATAACGCTCGCCATCCACCATGAGTATGACCCGGCCGAGTATGATGTAGATCGAGGCTGCAAATAACGCGGGTGCGACAAGGATAAGAAGTGATTGCATGATAAAAGGTCCCAGAGCCCAAATATCTTTTTTTGATAGTGCACGTCCTACAAAGCCGATAGTCTCAACTATTCGGATATGATCAGCGGTCGACACAGGTAGTTGCTTGACGGTTCTTACACAAGCCTCCGATGACAAGCGGTATGAAATACCATGTTCTTTTCTTGATGAGCTGGAAGATATGGAGAATGGTTGTGAGAGCAAAGAGAACAATAAAGATGATCGCAGCGACCTGAGATGGATAATATCTGTATAAGACGTAGGCGTTGGGGTCGTCAAGTGCCGGACGAGGTTTGTCATCGGCCATAACGGATGCGGGTTGAGGAGGCCAGATATTACTCGAGATCGTGCGTACGCTTGAACGACGATTAGTGCTTCAGATGCTGTGCGCTGAAATTGCGGGACATCACAACAGTCTTATAACGACTGTAGTCGACTCTTTGCCAACTGTCTGGGCATCGTACAGCGTATCCCACTCCCTCGCTAAGCCTGTATAGGAAAGGTCAGACTCGTCGTAAAGCGTATATGCAACGCTAGCGTCCGCAACCCGTTTGGTATATTTGCGACGCGCTTCCCATCTGCCCAATTCCACGAGCGTCGCACTGCCCCGAAGATGATGCGTCCGAGGCTCAGTAGTGATCGCCAAATTGAGGCGAGGCAAAGAGCCATTGCGCATGAGGTGTGATTGTTGTCGATGATTCGCCGAAACAATTACTCGATCCCTCTCCTTAATGTTCGGCCGAAAGCGCATTGCCGTATACTGACGCGGAATCCGGACTGATACACAGCTACAAGGATGACCTAGGTGTGCTTCTCTAGTTGGAGCTCCATTTTCTCAGAACGCAACCTTCAGGAGCCTGTGCTGGGTGGATCGAATGACGCCGGGGTCGATACGACACTCCAAATGCGAGTGTCCATGATGCGCCGTGGCCACTCCAGCCATTTCAAGAGTTCAGGTGTTGCCGCAAGTAGCTGTTCACAAGCTGTAAGAAGCCATTGGGGCCATCTTCCAACCCACCAAACCGGGCGCGCTTGCGCCAACAGCGCGGCGAAAAAAGCCAGAATTATACAGGCAATCGGATTATGGGCCGAGACGAGATGCATAAAGTGATCTTGCAAGTAGGAAGCCCAACGCAGGATCAGGGAATATTCATCACTTCGTGGAGACACATAACGGAGCCGTACTGCAGTTTTGTGAAGTTCGTCCACCTCCACCAAGCACGCATTTCTGTCTTGCGCGTTCAGAAGGGATCCAGTCAACTCTTTCAGTGCTAAGATTTCTGGGATGGAGTCGTCCTTGCCCCGTACATCGAGTGAATCTGGGTCGTCGCCTTGGCCGAGCCCGACAAGGCGAGAAAACACAGTGGAATCCTTGATTTGGGGAAAGTACGGCATTACGACCATCTTGATACCAGCCAGAAGACGGAAACAATGGTGTATCCCATCGATTGGGTCTTCCGGTTTTTCCAGATGTGCCGAACCGAGATTGTACGTGAATAATACTGTGGATGTCATGAACATGGGAATGGCTCTCTCCGCCATAGGTGCCTCGAGATGTCTTCTGTATATAGCTAGTCCACGAGAGATATGAGAATCAGCCTGCGAAAGGAGACTCTGTCGATCTGAGCCAAGACCAGTGAGCGCCTTGTGCACGGCCGAGAGAGCTAGGTAGCCATGGAGGAGAGGAGGATGCTGGAATGCGATTTCTGTGCACTCATCGCGCCATAGAGTATCCTCCTGAGAGGATATGGCATAGGGACGCAAAGACTCGTGGCATCTCGATAACCAATGATGCAACAGGCGAAAGTCCGAAATGGAAAGTTCTTCTTCACTCGGTCCAGTAGCGGATGGACTTTGTGCAGCAAACGTTTCCGCGATCTGTGGCGACAGATGGCTGCTTCCATTCGACTGAGGCGATGACACTGAATATTGGTTTTGGATAATGGGCCAACTGCAATGGATATCCAATCTTACGCAATTGCCGCATCTTGGACGGACTTCGTTGCACTAGATACCACATTAGCTACAAGCATTGCAATCGACAACAAGACTTGTATCTCTGCTGAAGTTGGTGGTCCAGACACATAATTGGCCGAAATACACCTGATGCGCGCCTGATGTACCTACTTTTGTATGACGTGTTTTACAAGAGTAACAACCTCGTCTAGACTTCGTATGTGACTTGCGTTTCGCAACGCGATTCTCTTCAATCATTATGGGTATCCATTTGCAGGTGTTGTATGGGCTGTGCAGGAGTTACAGAGAAAGCGTATCGGAGGGATTGAGCAATGAGGCGCTGCGGAAACGGCACGGGATGAGTCAGCATTGCACTAACCTAAAATAGGTGTAGCATCTGAATGTATTTGTATTTGTGTGAATCGTCTGTTAATCATTGCTGGCTTCTTTTAAGATGATTGAAATTGCTCGAATATGTCGCTCTGCCTGCTTGTATGACCTCACGTACAAGCCTTTGACACTTTTTCTTATTGCAATTGTCAGCGGCTGTGCTGAACTTTCAAGCCGCCTTCTTGCTTGGATACCTATTGCCACCCATATGAACCTTGCCATTTCATCTGTAATGTTGTTTGCCATTCTCGTTCCATCTCAATTCCAACTCCTCAATTCATGGTTGATGTCTGCATTTCGCCACCCAACATTCTCTCGGCTCATCTGCTCTAGCGCACTCGACTTTTTCGTTGTGCCTGTCGGTCGCGCGTCTGTTGTTCGCCCAGGTGATGGCTTCCTCTGTTGTTTTGCCAAACGCTTGTCTAAAGCAGCTTGTTGCTTCGCGCGCATCTTTGAGATGTCAGTAAAAGTTCGTCGATCGGTACAACACTCAAAGGTTTACCTCCGCTTGCGCTTGTGCTCGCTCTTCGGGGCTCACATAAGGCTCCGGTGAGATGGTGCGCGGCTGAGATTGACCAGCACCCATTTTGTTATTTCGGCCGACAGAGATGGCGGAACACGTTGAGGGGATTTTCTTTTGGTGAGAATTTGAATTGAGAAAGTTTGCTGATGGATTCGAAGGTGCTGTTGCTTATAATTTTTTTTTCAGGAGTCTACATACTGTTGAATCATAGTCCTCAGGCCACCAAGAAGGTCGGTGCACCAGGCACCAACGCTAATTGCGGCATAGGCAAACATCAAACAAGCCTCTTCACTGCAGTCTCAGGGCATGTACGCCCTTCTGAGACTGAGCAGTATTTAGCTCTATTCTATAGGTCTCTCTGAGTCTTTGAGTTGTACCAGCTGTCTGATTCCCATGGCACCGCCCTATCTTGGTGCGAGACCACGAGTAGTCCTTGCAGAACTAGCTGATACTGAGGCAAACACAGCAAGTTGCTTCCAAAACTGCTGAACAATATCGAATGATCGTGACACACTAGGCACACATAACAATTACGAAGTTATCCGAACGCCTTTGCTTGCACAATCTCCAAAAGAGGATCGACGACGTAAATCACCAAGGGGGGCTTACGCCGATCACGACGTACTCAAGACTGATTGACGCAGCTAAAAGATGGCAAAAACATACAACAGCGGGTATTCGCTAGTGGTCACCCACCTAACTACTAATCCGCCGGTACGTTGCTTAAATAGGGCTGAGCGAACGGGAAGCCTTGTTTTCAACGTCCTATGGTCGTATGTGTGAGAATATCCATATTTAATGTTTATATCTTTGCACCGCTCTATGGCTTACATGGTCGCTCCGGCAGCGTTATCGCCACCAACATCCAAGATTGCGCCCTCTTCAACATTCTTGGGCCTTACCAACTTGATGGTAACCTCTGAGTCCTGGCTATGAACTCTAAGACCCAAGACGCATACTGCGTTCCATGGCTTTGATTTGGTGTCCACAGGCGATCGAGCACGCGGGCCGGGCCCTGGTGATGGTACGTCTCTGTAATAACGAGGGATCTCCCGATAGAAGCGGCGAGGCGGTGGTCTACCACGCAAGTAGGGAAGATCACGATCTTCAGGAAGCATGTGCTCATTTTGGTCGTCGTCGCCAAGCACATCTGCATCGTCGACTTGCGGATTGGACTCTATCTCTTTGGGCTTCGGTTCCTTGTTGTCCTTTGCTGACTTGACATCGTCTTCGCCTGATCCCAAATCCTTGACTGTTGCTGGATCTTCATTCCCGGTAGCATTATTACCAGGTTGCCCTTTCTCATCGGTATTAGCGCTCTCTGGGCTCTGTTCGGCAGTCTGTGTTGCAGATACAGTTTCGCGGGATGTCTTCTCGTCGGCTTGTTTCCTCCCTCTTTTCCAAGCCTCAAATTCATCCTTCTCTTTCTTCCATGTTTCAAACTCGGCCTTTTCTTTATTGGCGGCCTCGGTCTCCGCTTTCTTCTTTTCAGCTGCTTTTCTCCTTTTCTCCTCCTTTTCCTTGCGTACCTCCTCATCAGACTCAATGAAACCCCTGGCGTTAGCGATATCATAGTTGATGCCAATCTGTCTCAGTTTCTGAGGGTTGCGTTCGGCTAGCTTGGTGACGACTTCGTGGATATCGGGAGCATCAGGATCATGTCTGGCTTCAATCTTTGGCACTACCTCATAGATGCCCGGCTCCAGATCGATCTCGGCCGAAATACTACGGTTGCCAAACCAAGCGCCACGAGCGCGAACGATGTAGTCCCCAGCAGCAGCATCTTTCTCTTGTAAAATGAAGTGCAAATCGAACCTGTACTTTCCTGCCAAACCTCGGAAATATCTGTCGTCAAGCTACGGTAGTCAGTATAGTGGATGGGCCTTCTCAAGCATGACATTACCTGGCAAAGTTGGAACACTGTGGGCCCCTTCTTCCTGATCTCGACCAAGAATTTCGTGTTCATGTAGCCAGTGACCCAGGCTACTGAAACGCTGGTCCAGCTTTGCACTCTAGTCCAGGTTGAGTCGAAAATGCGAGTACGATCAAGCATCTCGAAGCGGTTCAGAAGATCCTCGAATGACATCCAGAACAAACCATCATCACCGAACGTGTGTTCGAGCTTTTCCATCCAATATGCATTCCATTCGTGGGACCCGTCGGACCAAGGCCCATTCCATTCGCCCATCCCGGTGCTTGATCGCCTTCCCCATGGATTTCTGATAAGTGTCAGTGGATTCTGTAGCAAGTTCTCAACAATGGTATTCACGAACCTGACAAGAACCAGTCTATGAACAGTCTTACCGTCTTCACTTTCAGCATCACGAGCCTTAATAATCGAGTACGCATGACCCAATGCCAGTCCTCTCCTCGCACTTGTATCATCGCCATAGCCTCCGGGTGAAGCTGCGGAGAAGAGAAAACCATGGTTGGCTTGTTTGAGTTCTTCCCAAAGACGATCTTTGTTAAAGATGCGGTTGGTCAAGATCTTGCTTGTAACGCCCCCAGTAAGATCTTCAACGGCTTCCCCCGGTATACCGCCAGAAATTGCTTCATAGTCACCATGAACCTTTGCATAAGCCTTTTCAAGCAAAGGCAGCCAGGTCTCATTCTCATCCGCACAAGAACCAAAATAGAGCGCCTCAGACCCAGTCTGTTTGCTTTTCCTGTATTTCGTTTCTTGTATTCCAGTTGGATCGTAGGTGTCGCCCTTCGCATCGAAATCGTTCTTTTTGAGAAAAAGGTTGTCGTCTACCACGGTCGAGATCCATTCGCCGTCTCTGTAGAAAACGAATCCGTACACGCCACAGTGCTCATTTTTGTCAACAAAGACACGTTTGATCAACTCTTGGGAACTGCAGATGGTCGCTACTGCTGCAATGAACCAGCAATCGCCATTCGATCCTTGTACGACGTCACTGCTGGCGAAGTTCTCGATCTCGAACTGGGGCTTCTCAAAGATCCAATCGATGCGGTGTACAGAGCCTGGGTCTGGAATTACGCCGTTTGGTCGGTTCATGAGGATATTGGCGGCATTATTCAATGAGACAGACGCAACGTCTCCTACCAGTAGCTCGGACTGGAGTAGTGTTCGCAGAGCATAGGCTAATCGTGCCGGACTTATCTGCTTCGTTCCGGAATCAGACTCTGGATCGTCATACCACTCTAATAACCCGTTGAGACAGTTGGAAGGCCGCCACATCATGTCGAATTCGGAGTCTGTAAACTTCTCATTTGTTCGTTCGCATTCGCGAACGATGCGTGCAACTCGAGCCTGGCACTCTTTGGCTGCAGCCTCGTAGGACTCAGCTGCATTTTTGCCCCTGACAGCAGGTTGCGGTAGTAGATTAGCATACAATGAGGATGGGAAAATTCTGGCAACCTTCCCAGGCTTTTTAGTGATCAAGTTTTCCCAGAAATCGTTGATGATGGCTTGGGGAGCATTATCCTCGTTTTTGCTGTCGCTGAATACGGAGCTCATCTTGGCTACTTGTCCTTATCTTCAAGTCCACAGAGAGAGACTTAGTCCTTATAGCTGTTGCTATCTGAGCTTCGAAGATGAATGAATGAATTGGAGTGGAATGCGATCAGTCCACGGCGCAGGAAGAGGGCAGAGAATGGTGTATTCGTCGCTAGGCATCAATGTAAATATAAGTCTGCAGCGTTTTGGGGGCCAAAACAATCATTGGCTTGTCATCATGCAAGGCTGAAGGAGCTGAGTTTCGTAGCGCCACCGATGGCTGCATATACACGAGCCGGCTGAAGCTGCACACGAAGCACGTGCCGTGCAAGGAGCGAGAGTATAACGGCGACTCTTGAACATTATTTTCCTCGATATGTGCACAGCGCTGTCTGTGGGATTAGGAAGGATGATCACAAACACAATGAGGCTATCACGTTATTGCTGGGCGGGTCGCACGTGTTGAGTCTGACAGCCCCGCCGAGAGCGAAAGCGAAGCAAGTGCTGACAACTAGACAGCTCTTGGCTGTTACCTCCACTCATCCTGCGAAACCTGTGCCGTCCGCCCCATTGCAATCGGCATTGAAAGCTATCTCGTCGTGGTCCTCGATCAGACACGTGCAGGATGCCTCCACCAGGCGGCAACTCCCGAGAGGGTTGCGGGATTAGGTAGAGCTTGTTTGCTCGCAGTACCTGGTCTCGCGACTTCCAGACCCAATGCATCCTTAGTATGACCGTTATTTGACCTGCAATATTGAGGTGCTCAGTCAGAGCAGAAGAGCTGTTTTTGAATGATTGCTTCCAACAAGACCGTGGTGACGATGCACAGTTGCGTCGTACGCTTCTCAGATCGCCGAATCATGACTGGCGTTAGTGCGGCAATCGAGGCGGGTCTTACCTATACCAGAGCAGGACACGCATTATAAGGGTTATTGTTAGCAAGCAGCACGAGTCATAAGTGGAAGCTGCACGTTCTGCATTGCGACGATCTTGGCTCGAAACGCAGACTTAATGAGAATGGTATCGTACGCGAATGCGACTATGGCTTGGCGAAGACATATATCTGTTCAATTGCGAAAACGATATTCCTTAGATTGCCCATTACAAGATTGAGTATACAAAAAGCTACTGCTGATAGCCGTAGGAAAGTACGAAGAGTACCAGATGGGGTCAAGACACACGCGAGAGGAAAACAATAGTTCAATATTGCAGACCGGCTGGTCTGGTACGCGTGGAAACAAGGTACAAGAAGCAAATTGTGCCAGGAAGGTTAAAACCGAGAATGAATGTACTTGAAACCCACAAGAGATAGCTCCCACATTGTCGAGCTCCCGTAAAAGGTCCAGATCTAGACTGAAAAGCTCAGCGTAGATGCTCGTCGCTTTTATGCAGTTGTAATTAACGCCTAGGTAACAGTTTCTGGCTGTTCCGAGATTGCCGCCCCTAGATCAGAGGGCCGCCAGATGCTGAATCGCCGAAACGCCGTGCTAAATCAATAAATCCGCAGTATGGATATCGCTTGCCAAGGAAGGAAGGAGCGAAAAAAAGCATATCGTTAAGTGACGTGAACTCGAGCTCAGGTCGCCTATGGGATGCAAGCGAGACGTGATCGATCCAGGTATTCGGATTCAGATCCTAGTTGGTCGATCCCCCTGCACGCCGCACGCGCCTGTTGGTCTGCTGCGTACCTGCTACGAGTCAGCAACACGATCATGTAACTCTCAAAGGATCTCGGTATGAAACGCCGCAGCCATTGCCACTGGGTTTTAGGTAATTACAGCCTTGCGGTGGCGTGTCGAGAGACCAAGGGAGGTAGTGAGAATATTGAACTTACCTAAGCCTTTGACGCACACGGCCGGCAAGTCTTCAACTTGCAGCTCGAGCATTCGTAGATGAGAGAGTGAGGGCCCGAATGGCACATGTTGCAATTCCAAACAACAACGTTCGTATCCGACTTGACGACCTTGAAGGTGTGCTGGCAGTTTACCGGGGCGGCCATTGTGACGAGTTGAGTTGAGTCGAGCAGGTGTCGTGGGTGTAGTAGTGAGAGATGAAGCTGGCATTGGATCAGAAAAACTCAATTGAGGTGGCAGACAGGATCATATGTACTTGTTAGTCAAGAAGGGTTATCCGAGCGCTTTGGGAAGAAGGAGCGTTTGAGGTGAGCGTGGGATGCGCGGAAGGCCGAGGGAGTTCAAGGGTCCTGTCAGTTGTGGCTGGCGGAAAAGCAAGCAAGTGCTGCAGAGGGAACGAAAGTAGATTGCGAATTGCGTTGATGTAGAGAAGACTGCCTGTTGCTAAGCTGGACCCGCTAGATGCGCGGATATGGGTCCGTTTTATACTGCTCCCAAGATCGCAAACCATGTTGAACTAGGTTCGAGCTTGCCAGATCTGCTACCAGATCGCGGTAGTGTACAACAACAACAAGAAGCGTGTAGCCGTATTGCGGCCTCGCCGCTCTGCAATGTGATACTCCAAAGCGGAGGGCTACCAGACAAATGGAGGAACAAGTACACCAAAGGTCGCACAACAAGGCCGATTGAGCTATGCATCTCCTACTCCTCCAATATGAGGCTCTCGAAGAGAACGTCAGGATGGAGCTGGTGAACCGCGGGCTGAGTGTTCCGCAGCCGCGGGCATGGTAGCATCTCTAGGTCGCGAACCCTTGTCCAGGGCGCATCGCGATGCGAATCTTCCGAGATAATTCAAGGCATAGCGCTGCCGAATTCATGTGTCACACAAACCGTGCTGCATGCGTCCTGTCGCGAATGATGGCTCTTGTTGCGACTTCCCAGAAGGGGCGTTCTGTCTCTTACCGCTTTGGGCGCTATTCTTGCCTGAAGAGGCTACAGCCAATGAGGCCTAGTGCAAACTTAGCGCGAACTGGGGGTTGAACTGGGGGTTGAACTGGGGGTCGGCAGCTGCTTTTTCTGCCGCTCATTCCCATCTCGTCGTCTAACACGGATCCTTGTCGCTGCTACTTCGGCATCCTGCTGCACCAGCTCTGTCGTGAGAAAAGCACCGCCGCGCTTATTGTGCTATCGAGTACTGCAGATGGAGAAAAGTGGAGCTGGCCAGGGACCACCTGCGCACTAGAGGCGGCCAGGGTTGCTCGCACGAAGGGTTGCCCAAAGCGACGTCGTGCATAACGCCTCCAACCACCATCCTTTCTCTACCCTCCTGCCTGTCTTCTTTGCTTCTTCTTGAAACCTTCCCTGGCCAGAAAATGGGCCGCCCCTCGAATAGGTCTCCCTGTGAAGCCTCCAATACGTCAGACGCAACGGCGTGCTGTGGACGTGGCTTAGGATCGGTGCCGTTGGAGATCTCTCGACGGCACAACCATGACTTCACTGCTGCGTACGACATGAGCCCTGTCGCGCCCTCCCGTTCCCCTCTCAGGCATCCCAGGTCCTGTCGTCTTTCGCTCGTTTTGGCAGACGCGCAGCTAGTCGATGCAGATGAGAGCTTCTTCGGCGAATGGTGTTACGCTGCCTCATCTCTTGGATCACATTTGGCGTCGTACAGTAGCGTCGGGGATTTGCGCTTGGCCATACAGCGGGTCGACCTTTAGCCTCTGCGTCTTCTTGCAAAACGCATACTGCCACCAAAGAGGTAACTGTACCTTGATAGTTAACTGGGGGGCTGGCGGAAGGTTCACAGTCTGCTCCTTCGGTGGTGTTTTCGCCTTTGAGTAGTCGACTCATAACTAGAAGGTCCACTCTGCAATCCTACCTTCGAAGTGCGGGACAATTGAACAGATAGATGGAAACGCATCCTCTGAAGTTATTGTAAGTCGTAAGTAAACTCCTGGCCCCACCGTGTTTCCTTTGGGCTGGTTCCGGGAGCGCGCTGCGCTATGAATGCCACAAGGTCATAGCAAGCTCTATGAGGATTCACATTTACATTAGCTTGCGGCGGCTTTTGATGCCAAGCTACAATGCTCCTCTATCGTCTTTTTCTTCGGCACGGCTATCACCGTCCCGATCTTGTGAGTATGATCCGGGACAGGCTCTATGAAGTGTTGTACAAGCACAACTAGACTTGGATTTGCGACAAAACCCCCAGATCGCAATCTCTTTGAGCACTTGGTCTCGTTCACTTGGTGGGTCTAGCACCACTCAGTCAGCACCATATCTATTGTCAG
Source organism: Epicoccum nigrum (assembly GCA_002116315.1). NCBI lineage: Eukaryota > Fungi > Ascomycota > Dothideomycetes > Pleosporales > Didymellaceae > Epicoccum > Epicoccum nigrum. The sequence continues at coordinate 2,895,917 of KZ107839.1, forward strand.
GCTGTTATCATGTTCCTAGCCGGGTGGACGTAAGGAACATACTGCACAAACCTATTCCCAAGGGTTTGTTCACAGGTTTTCGCTTCATCCTCCTCTGTTACACGGGATCGATGTGAACCTGGCGCTCGGTTCCACCAATGCGAGATCGGTGTTACTGTCAAATCTGCTGTGTGATCTGGGCGCGTGTGGCGCTACCCCAGATGGATTCAAGTGCGTCAACCCCTGAACATTATCCGCCAATCTTCGTGGATCTGGAAGTCCGAACAAACCGCCGACAGTTTCTCTGTCTTTCGCCCACGCGACACACCAAGGCCCGTGCCGTTGTTGGAATGATTCACCTGGTATGGCAATCTCAAGTGGGGGAAAAGACCGATGCAACAACCCTGGCCTGCCGCCGTCAACCTGTTACCTGGTTTGCGGGTCCAAGATTATGGCAGTCAGACACTGTTGCATCATGTCCTATCCCGCTCGCCATGCGGTCTTTGCTGTTCACCCGTTTTTCGGTCGACGTTGCGGTCTTTGTCTTGAAGGCCCTGCTCCACCACAACCATCTAAGCTTGCACACAGTTCGTGCTGTGAACCCTACTATCAAGAACCCAAAGCAATTGATTCAGCCGTCGATCGACACAAAAATTGTGATGACCGTCGATAAGCAAGTCACGAATGCTGAATAACTTTGTGTCAATGAACTCGGATGGCGGTGGAACGACGCATCCGATGGGGCACGACACCTAATCTGCATACTCTTTAGCATACATCACCTCGGACCGGGTAATCGGAATTTCGCCTCAACCTGGTTACTGGCCGGTTTTCCAGTCAATATCGATGTTGTACGTGCTGTTCTCTGTCCCTTAAGGGGGAAGTCCCCGCCCCAGCGCTGCAGCTGAGTGCCTTTCTAGGAGACGACTCATGGACGGGACCGTCAGAGCATTGGCCGCGAGAATGGTCGTGCTAGTAGCAGCAGTATACACAGTACACGAACTCTTGTACGTGTGGTAGTCTCACCACTAGCCTTGTGGCCTCAGCCCTATAAGCTGACGTCGCCTACTCCCGTAAGCGTGTCAGACGTGAGAGACCAACTTCGTATATCACCTTGCTCGGCGGTCGTCGAAGGTGGTACATGGGCGATTGAGTGGTCTGTCACAGGTAAACTTCAATGTTGCGCACCATGAGACGCTACCAAAAGTCGCCTCCGCTACATATGGCGCATCGCACATACTCCTAACAGAGCTCAACATTCGTAAAGCTTACATCAATGTCTTCTCTCCAATTATCACGGCAACAGCCTTGAATGCATATTTCCCCGAACCAGGACGTGATCTGCTTATGGCTCCGTGAGCTCAAGTCGTACAGCTTAAGAGCTAAGGCAGCGCTCTGAATCTGGGTGAGCAAAGATTACGTCCCAATCTCGTCAACATCTACGCTACGATAAAATCCAGAGTCGAGACGTACGATACCTGTAGATCCATGTTACAACTCGCGATGATACCCTGCAGCTTGCATGACCCATAGCAAGGCTGTAAACGGAGCTATGGACTGAAGAAGGGTTTGCATGACGTTGATAAAGGCCAGGAGACCACAGCTCAATACGTGAGGGACTTCCAGGCGGGTATAACTGTAATGACCAATCGGTACGTCTCCAGTACAAGTAGGAATGTTACTTCAACTATTATAGAAGATGACACCAGTCAAGCGGTGAGTGTGTGTAACAGATCTGCGGCAGAAATCCTTGCCGCCACAAACACAGCCCCAGTCTCCATTTGCCTACTGAAAATGTACATGCAGGTACCGCGGTAATGATGCCTGCTGCAGCCAGGATGTCACTAAACCTGGAGTCGATCACTGCCCCTGTGATGAAGCTCGCCGAACATGTTCTTGTTGTTAGTTCTGGTTCTCTTTTTGCTTTTGGATGCGTTGCTGTCGAAACCTCAAACCTAAACAAAATTGGACATCAAGATACAATGGTACGGGCAGCTCCTGTGTCTGTAAACACAACACGGTCTGAACAGAACACGAACACGAAGCATCGAGTCACGCAGCTGAAAGTCTTCATCTCAGAGCCCAACAGCGTACGGGAAAGCCCATAATGGCGAGGTGTGACAGTGAATTGGCCATCTCGGCGCCATGGGCAGGTGGTCCTGGATTGTGTGCATTGCTTGAGCATGTCCTTGCTGTGACGTTTGGATTTCCCCTTGTTGATATCGCTGCGGCTCGAGGCGCAGTTTGGAGAGACACATATGCCAACAATGGTGTTGAAGACGTCGCGGCTGATGGTGTTGAGGCCGTGCCGTGAGGAGGTTGGGAGACTTCGCGCGCATCAAGACGCTGCGTGCTTTCGTGCTCAGCCATGAGTGGCCAGGGTGCCCAAATTAAGGTCGCGTGACAGCACAACGGGCAGTGCTGCAGTGCTGCAGTGCTTGTAGAACACTCGGTTGACGCCCGCATCTGTGGGAGGGTGTCCTTACAAGCAAGCAACTGAGTTGCACCGCTCCTTTAACACTCGTGCACAGTCGGACTGTCTACGTCCTCAAATAGTCTATCGTCAATCTCCTGTCACGGACTGGTCTTTATTTGGTTCGCATGATCTCAGACCCTGACCTGACTCCTGACTCGTTGAACCGACCCCGCCCTTTCCCAGTGTGGCCGCCAAGCGCCGACACGCCGACGGCGTTAGTCGTTTGTCGCAATGATGCCAAAAATTCCGAGGCCTCCAAGCTCCACCCAACGATTCGATCACTACAACGACGTCTTCCTACTTGGCCCTCCCACAATGCGCGGCGCCATAGTCTTTGGCGGGTCTTCGCACCCGAAGCTGGTCGACGGCGTGTGCGACCGCTTGGGCATGAAACCGGGCTCTGCGACGTTGGGCAAGTTCAAGAATGGAGAGACGTCTGTCACGATCCGTATGGCTTACTGGTCTGCTGCGTCTCTCGCGTTCTAATTGCTGGCAGAATCTTCGATCCGAAACAAGGATGTCTTCATTATCCAGAGTGGCAGCGAGAAGTGCGTAGCATGGCCTGCGAGCGCTTGCACTTGCACTTGCACTTGCACTTGCTAATCGCATGTAGAATCAACGATTCAGTCATGGAGCTGCTGATCATGATATCTGCCTGTAAAGGTGGCTCTGCCAAGTCTGTCACAGGTGCCAGAACTCCTTACCAGTCTCTGTCCCACCACCCACTGACTGTGCAAAGCTGTCATGCCATATTTCCCCTACTCGCGCCAGTCCAAGAAGAAGCAGCACCGCGGATCCATCACAGCTCGCATGGTAGCGAACCTCCTCGATATCTCCGGCGTCGATCACGTAATCACCATCGACCTCCATGCGTCCCAGATGCAGGGCTTCTTCAAGTGTCCGGTCGACAACCTCGTGGCTGAGCCCCTCCTTGCTCGCTGGGCACGCTTACACGTACCGGCATGGAAAGATGCTGTCGTAGTCAGCAAGAACCCTGGAGGAACCAAGCGAGTAACTTCACTGGCAGACGCCTTGAAGCTCAGCTTTGGTATTGTCACGACGGACAGGCGCAGGGCAGGTGGCAGCAGGCCGTGGAACGAGAGTGCCATGTTCGAGCAGCTTAGGCTTGACGGGCCTGCGGACTCGCGCGAGCTAGTTGAGGCTGCGCTCGATGCAGATACCGAGCTCACGCCAATCAGTAAAACCACCTTCGATCCCAAGGCCGAGGTCGGCAAGCCAAAGGCCAGGACCGGACGCACACCATCAAACCCGCTGTCGCGACGCGCGAATGGAGCTGCAAGCGAGCACCCTCTTTCCAAGTCCATGCGCGCCAGCTCCATCGTCGAGCCAGAGGTGCCTCTGGAACCCGTGCGAACCGAGGCCTCGACTCATCCAGAAGATGCCGACGGCGAGCACAGCCAGGATGAGGATGCCGCACAGGCGGAAGCAGAAGAAGAAGAGTACAACGACGAGGTACGTCAGTCAAGCTTACGATAGAGATAGGGTGCTAACTTCTATAGCGCGCGAAGAATGTCATCCATGGACGCCTGGTGCAAGGCCACATCGTCGATGATTCACATCCCTCGCCTTCCATGTCTGCAACATCTCACACAACATCTTGGCGCAACCGGCCCCCGTCCGAAGGCGAGAATGAAGACATTCCTGCAAATATGATGAACTCATTTATGTCAACAGCGTCGTCGCGAAGGGAAAATCTAGATAACGAGCACGGCCATGCCCTAGGTGGTACATACGATGCAGCCGCCTCTTCAGAAGATGAAGAGGAAGACCTCCATAACCCTGAGATCGAGACAATGGTCACACTTGTCGGTAACGTGAAGAACAGACCAGTATTCATTGTGGACGACATGATGGACAAGTCAGCCTCTTGGATCGCCGCGGCTGAGACTGTCGTTAAGCGTGGCGGTGCCACTAAGGTGTACTGCATGGCCACGCACGGCTTGTTTGGCGGCGATTGTCTCGAGGAAATGTACAACTGCGAGTGCATCGAGAAGATCATCATTACGAACGCGTTCCCCATCCCGGATCACAAGCGAGAGCAGGCAGGTGACAAGCTTGTCATTCTAAACGTCGACCACTTGCTCGCCGAATCGATCCGGAGGAACCACCACGGAGAAAGCATGTCACAGCTGTTCATGCACTTTGACTAACGGTTTGAGGGTAGATCAAACTTGCAGGGAAACGGACTGAAATTATGAGAACCTTGATGTTTCAGTGGCTGCCGTGATATGATAGATGGCATTTTGATCAATGGGGAGATTTCGAGTTTTGCACGGCAGTGCAGTGAATAAGTGCTGGTGGAAGAGGGCCAGGCACAAGCTGGCGCGAATGCAAGTCAGCACTTGACGATACAAGACTACAATGATACCACTGAAGTCCTCCTGAGGGACTGTCTTCTTCCTCACATTCATCCTCTGCTTGTTTAAACATGTCCACTGCGACATTTGATTGCGCTTTTTATGTTCGGTGCCACTCGCGATTTCCCCCACTACCTTGACAGAGTTTCTCTCTCCTCGATGATTTTCATCAATCCATCCAGAGCGCACGCGTCCCCCCGCAGGTCCAGGCCTCGTTTCACTTGCCCCGCTGCTTGAGCGACTGAGTCGCTGCACTGCACACGAAACGCGTGGGGGCATCGGTCACGCCATGTGGCGTGGAGGTGACCGACGTCCTCCGCAAGCGCTCCTCCACTTAGTTATATTACAACACTTCAATCACACTAGGAGTCTTGCAGCTTCAAAGACGTACTACCCCGAGACGAGGACGAGACCCGAGTGTCGCCAGTTTCAAGGGCTAGGTGGCAATTACCCGTTACAGTACTAATTTCGAGCAGACGGGAAAAAGCAAAATATAGATGTTCACTACTCGCAGTTGCCTGATCACGAATCTTGATCGAGGGTTATCAACGGAAGAATATCGATTTATTAGGCACGGTATTTGGACTTCCGACACGGCTATCGGTCGCAGATGCCATTACAGGCTCAGCACACATAAGTACAAGTTATGAAAGTCTGGCGAAGTGAATTCCCACGTCTCTGCACACGAGTCTTACAACATGCAGTCGCGCACGCCCGGCATGCAAGTCTCACAGCCTCGCAGGGTACTTGACTCTCACATCTTGGACGCACAGGCGTGGCCTCGACATGGTTGCCCACCGCAGCTCACCTTGCCGAGCGCGTACTGCAGAATGAGCGTTGAAAGGTAACCTCGCGCACGTCAGGGCTATCGATGTCGCAATGACTACCACCCGCGTGTGCGACTGCAGATATGCAACGGCCATCTACCGACTCCCAAAGCGCCTCCGCCTCGGGTACCGGAACCTTGTCGCCTCGACACCCAACCGCTACGTTTGCGTAAAAGAGCCACGGCATCTCGCCGCAGTGAAATACCCAGCAGGGGGGGCACATGTGACGGTTCGACTGCCCACCGTCTTCAGAAGGGGGTTTCAAGAACCAATTCAACCATCAAGCGAACGGCTGAAACCCTTACTAGTCGATGTATGTGTATGTATATCGACAAAGGCCATATAGCAAGGATGCTGGCGCCTTCTCGGCTCCATCTGCTCTCGGCCCTATGTGTCCTTGGCTCTACGTACCTACCCGCGGCCGCATCGTATCGTCCTGGGTTTCCCCGTCTTAGCATGTGATAGTCGTTATGTGACAGCGATTTGATGGCCCTGTTGCCAGTTGGGGGGGGGGCGGGGGTAAGCGTTTATCCCATGTGGACATCTAAGACCGGCTACGACGGGTTGAGGATTGAGAGGCTCTGACGGATCTATGTAACATTGGCTTAGTGGGAGGTTTGGTAAGTCGGTTTTGTCCACCAAAATTCGCATACTCGGCTACGCAAGGACGTGAGATGCTTACTTGAGTCACTTGGCGTGAGGCTTGCCAGACTTGTCGACACCACCTCAGGGGAGCACAGCGGTGATGATCGTCTAAAGAACTGATCAAAATCCATGCGAGGCTGTTCTAACCACCTTATACCATGTAGACGCCACGCCCTCGTCCAGACACGGAGGAGGCAGACATCCCTCAGACGGAGAAAGCGTAGCATCCAGCTTCGTGACCCCCTGCCGCGCGCGATGCTGCAGAAGAAGCTGTTTCTCACACCACCCTAGTTCACCATTCGCACCACAGGAATCATGAAAGGGATCGTGAGAGAGACATGTCAAGGGAAAACCCCCTCCACTCAACCCCCCCCCCCAAAGCCACCATCGAACGAATCGCTAACAAACCACCACAGTCCGCTCCGCTTAGCCCTTTTGCTTAACAAGTCACCTTCCCCCTCACTCCCACGTCTACATCCACATTCTACACCACACCATATGCCTCAACTCAACCCAACCCAACTACATCCACCGGAATCCCCACGCGACAACAGTGCCCCAAAATCGACCCCGGTCCCCGCCGGCAGTGATAAGCGAAGGGGGCGTAGATCAGCGTGCACCAGATGCACACACCAGCTGTGGGGGGGATCTGCAACACAGACGCAGAGAGAATCGCCCCTCGTCTGGAGGCGAAATGGGCGTCATCGTTGTCACATTCGTACACTGTCGAGCTCCGTGCACGCGCTGGATACATACGCCTGCGCTTCGCAATCCGGCTTCAAGAGGGACGTCGACATGTTGATTGGAGCTTTGTGTGGCGTCATTGGGCCGACCGCTCGAGTGCTGCGCAGACGAGATAGTGGCTTGAGGCTTGGTCGTGCTGAGTCGGTGTGCTATCGAGGTGATTGAGAAACTCGTACCGATCTGTTCACTCTGGAGCGAGGAAATAATCACTGGGGCTACTGCCGCACACCACTCTCGCTCTACCCCCGCGTCTGAGCGACTTTAGCACATCACAGAAGCCCTCCACGCCGTCACCGCATCCCGCTCCCGTGTAATGGCAGCGTCATCGGGGAGCAACGTATGCGCCACTGCAATCGCACGGACAGCTTGGTCCGCCCAGAGCGTGTCATTCGTCAAGCGAATGATGGTCGCCCATCTATAGAAATATTTCGCCCTGTTCATGGTGCTCGGACTCCACCTGTATCCTTCCATCCAGTAACCCGACTTTAACGATTTCCTCGTCATCTGCGCGACGTCTGTGGCCAGAATCTCTGCGAAGGGCTTGTGCGTCTGAATGTTGTTGATTGAAACGTGTAGGACATTGAGCTTTATCGTGAAGTAAATCTCAGCCAGACGCGAGACGAATGGGACGCCGCCTTTCTCCGTAAGCTGCGCCCACGAGCTGTTGACGCGCAGCTGCTCGATCTCGAGGGCGGCGTCTTGCCATTTCAGCCATGCGTTCTCGAGTCTGTTAGCCCTGTACAGAATCTGGCCTTCGTCCTTCTTGAAGCCGCGAAGCCGGTTGCAGACGGGCTTGAGAAGGGCCTGTTGCGTCGTCGCAGAGAAGAAATCTGAGATCGGCTCTTTGTAAGGTGATGGTTCCAGAATACTGCCCGGGGCGACTGTAATCTTGATCGATATTTGCATGCCAAACCGGGCACGTACATATCCCCGTTCATTAGAACCTTACAGAAGCGGTCTATGTCTCGGCCCAGCAGCATCAAACTGCAAGGCTCGGCATCGAGATATGAAAATTCGTATGCGGCACTAAAAATGCCTCGGGCACGCGAAGGACACAGAGAGTACATAGCCCTTGAATTGGCTGCTTTCGTGGTCCTCGGCAACGACCGGGACGCGCAGGTGGTTGAGCAGTGACTTCAGCGGGAAACCGCCCGGACTTGTCACACGCACGAAACGATTCGTCTTGACCATAGTATCGTACGCATCCTTGTGGATTTGCCTGGAAACAAGCAGGATGGAAGTACTGTTGTCATGCTTAGCACGATCGAGCTCCAATCCTATAACCGGGGACAGGAGCAGGTGCGAAAGAACACAAAAGATTACGATAAACCTTGTTGCGTATCTCTCGCGGCATGTCGAGAAAACGAAACTGTTCAGGAGAGCTCAGTGATGAGGACATTTTGTCAGACAGCTATATGTGAGGTTCGGGGGGGGGGGGGTAGATGTGTAGTAAGTGTGTAAGTGCGTGAGTGCAGACGATTGTATGCGAGTGTGAGAGGTAGGAATACCACCATCAGAACAAGGAAGCAACCACCGCGTAAGGAGGCGCGTCAAGTTGAAGGAGAAACTGCACTGTGATAAGTATCGACCAATAGCAGCAGAGGGTCTCCACTTCGGGAGACGCGAGATTGTCGCGAAGCACGTGACTATGCTGTGCGCGTCGAAATATCCAAACCCAAAGAGCACAAGGGGCCGCATAATGACCGAAAATCGAATACTCTTCTCCATCGAAGACCTACGGTCAGCCTATCTCCAGGTCATCCAGTGTACCGTATTGATCCTGTAACCTTCTCGGGCGAAGCACTGCTCTCGAGAAGACCTTGATGAACTATTCAAAGCTGCAAATGAAGCCCCTGCTTCCTAAAATGTAGTATAGGATTGCTGTTGCGACTGAAAAAGGACGAGATCGGTGCAAAGTGGAAGTTTTCGGAAACGCGCTTCTTATTATTCCTACTATGATTACAACCGATAGCATGTGTCAACTTGTGGAGCATGCTGCCTGCCAGTCTAGATCGAACCCAGTCTGGATGTGAAGATAGGTTACTCAGGATACCAGAGAACTGCCAAGGTATGGTTGGTAGGAGACTGCCTTGTGAAGGCTTTCGTGACAGATCATGTTGTCTTGGTCTTGTGCGTTCGCGTGTCTATCTAGACCTGCTGCCTAGGCGAGCAGATGCGTCCTTCGGCGTGGCCCTCATTACGCCCTCCACGCATTCCTCTCCTGCTCCGCGACCTCGGCATCGAAGAATACACCTCCGTTGTTCATGTCTTCTCCGTCCGTTCTCTCGTCGTAGCTTGCTATCCTCTTGTGTCCCGAATTCCCACTCGAGCTGTGCAATGTCGATCCATCTAGGCTTGCTCCCTTGTCTCTCTGGAACTCCTCTGCCCTCTTCAGATCACCAGGATGTGGTGAGGTAGCGGGCGATTGATTTGCTGAAACGCTACGGTTGCCCCAGCCTTTGCGTTTCTCGCTTGCCCACGAGCCCCAGGAGGAGAAGTAGGCGCCGGCGCTTGCACGTGCATTACCAAGATCCGGAGCTTGTGTTTTCCCTAAACACGTTAGCGCTGCTGCTGCAAGAGGTTCCATGTCTGGTTGACCCACATTTGCCTGCTGGCTCTGGGACTTTGCCCTCCTTCTCTTGCTCAAGCCGCAGCTTTTCTGCCGCGGCTCTTTGCTCTTCTTGTCGTTCTCGTTGGGCCTTTCGCATGGCCTCGATATCGGCCCATAATTTGTTGTATGCCGTAGAAACTTTTGCTTGGCCCGCGGCCACCCTTTCACCAATGACTTCTCTTGACTTCTCAAGCCGCTCGTCGAGATGTAGTTCTGCTACTTGGCTATACGCCACGCGAAGATCAGCACACAAATACCCATAGTCACAGCCTGAAACTTTGCATTGGAACAGAGACTGGCACGCTTAGTCGCGGAAAAGGAACGGAAAGTGACCACTTACGCTGCTAGTCTTCTTTGAACATCCTCCACTGACAGGCCTCCTGAACACGGATGTTTGGGGTCGATGATGTCGAACAGGTGAGAATCTGTGAAGCTGTTCCAGATTCGGAAGTTCTCAGTCTGCATCCAGGAGTGTACCCAATCGTTTGAGAACTCGCTTGCCGGGTCACCATGAATCTCAGGCATAAGAGGCTCGTGATTGGGATTTTTCTCCATGTAAAGCTTATACTTAACCGAACTCAACATGGCGAGTAGATATTCTTCGAATTGCATCCGAATGAATTCTTCACTCCCAGTGTAGCCGTGATCTTTCGGCCGAGCTGGATCCGACTCGTCCCATGTGTCATTGACTGTTTGGGTCAGGAAGTCTATCCATCGTCGGTCCGGTGTTGAGAGAATCGACGCTTGGCGTAATGAGGTCGAAGTGATGTTCACGGTGTGATCATCGAGATTGATGAGGATATCGCTATAGCGGTCCTTCTGTTGCAGTAGCAGTGAGTTTGTTGATCCAACAATATATGCTTTAGTGTTGGCATCTGCGAGCATATCGAGTTGTTGTAACGGCGTATACGGGCCAAAGAGCGAGCCTTTCCCAAACAACTGGAGTGGAAGGCCCATGTATGCAAGTACTGAATGCTATTAGCAACGTATTCATTGGAGGTGAATCGAGAACTGACAGGATGAGCGCTCAGACGTCTTGAGACTGGTAGGCATCACAGTGTTCTCTTCAGCGGAGTTGAACGCAGGGTCTGCAGAGTCTTGAAGATGGCGCATAAGGCCGGGTATCAAAGAAATGAGGGCAAATTGCATCATGCACAGACGTTCGCAATGAGAGCCGAAGAAAAGAACCTGTTCGCTATCAGTGCTGTTTCCATATAGATAGACCCACTCCGCGTGAGGGTGCCTGGAGCACGGCATATCTTGCTCACCTTCCGTTGAAGTAGAGCGCACTTGAAGAGAACAAGAGTCTGCCATTTGAACTCATGTATAAGCTCGCGAAGCGATATACCAAAGTAGTGTTCGACCTGGCCTTCTTGATTCTCCAGTAATCGGGGCAGGCTTTCATGGAATCTCTGCAGTATCTCGATGTCGGTAAAGTCTCTATGCAAACGTCAGCAGACGCTCCTACGACCAAGCGCATGTGACGCGCGAACTGGTGCAGGGCAACCGTTACCTCTGTGCAAACCAGGCTGCCGTGACAACGCCCAGCTGTGCTTTTATGGCACCAAAGTGCTGAGGGCTGTCTGTTACGACGACCACAGCCTTCTGTACCGTACTCCTTGTGACTTCAACCGGGCGATCGATCAACTCGCTTGCGGGCAGTTGTCGGGTGCATGATATGCCGAAGAGGCTGGTTGCGCCGTGGGAAGGCGTAGGCGAGCGACGAAGGGTGAAGTAAGAGTAGTCTTCTGTAGAGCTGAGGGGTGTGTCAGTCCTGCGCTTGTGTGTGCAACAGCAAGAACCATGTGACGGCGACAAAAGCACCGGGGCTGCAAGCAGTGCTTGAGTATGGTGGTGGGGGTTCGTGCTATAGGTACTCACGCATGCGCACCATCACTCAGGGCCATGAATGGCAGTAGCTGCCAGTCATGTTCGACTGCTGGGTCCTCGCCATCTTCAAGGCCAATCCAAGCCTCGACTTCAGGACCCCGCGCATGGTGGAAGTCGATCACGCAGACGAGCGGGGCAAGCGCAGTCGAGGAATTCAAAGTCGTCATGTCGCAGTCATTTGAGGGTGGTAGAAGCTGGACGAGGCAATATCGAAGCCATGCGCCAGGCTCGCGTCGTCCAGAAGTACGGGGACGCGGAGGTGTTGGCGGTGATGATGCACCATCAGCCTTACGCCTCTAGACTGCTTTCAGACGCCTCGGCAAGCCTTGGGGAGGGCGTGACGGGCTCCGGCGCAGATCATGCAGCAGCAGCAGCTCACCGCACATCGGCTGTCCGGTATACAAGTGACAAGTTCGTCTGGGAGTGTGACACTCAATTTGGAAGGGTGTGACAGGAGGGTGAGAAGGTGCAGGTGGTTATGCCGTAGCTGGGCACACCCTAGCCTCCGGTCATCTCGAAATGCAGGTTAGTGCATCCACCAGCCACAGCAGCCGCCCGTCAAAGGTAATGCCATCGTTCAGGTCGTAATTTGTGCTTCTATTCTTCAAGATCGAACATAAGAGGAGGAAGGACATCTAGTCACAACCCAACCTCGCCTGTTGCTGACCGTCGTCGCTTCACCATGATCAATCAATCATTCCTACCAACATGCCTGTGTACCAAATTCAAAAGCCAAGAAACACCATCCCACTTCCCCTTCTACCATGCTTGCAGTCGCAGTGACCCCTGAAATGAATAATATTAGGAGAAATGACTATTGACCCGCCTGTGCGAGGCGGGTCGCGACACCGAATTCGAATGAAGCGAGCTCCTTCTCGGAGATGTGGGTCGTGCTATACAAACATGGCGCTGGTTCAGCGCTCAGGTCACTTGGGTATCTCAGCTGCCGTTCTGGTCATCCTGTGCGGCCGTGTCGACGTTGTGGTAGTCGAGGATTTCCGAGTACCTGCACCTGTCAGTATTCACTACCACGCAACGCTGGCAAGGGACTCACATCATGATCTTCCAAGTGTCAACGGGCAGGTCTGCGTCGTTAAACGACCAATCGAACTTCTCCTCTGCGCTTGGCTCATCGGTGGGGTCGTGATAAGGGGCGAGGTATGGGTGAGCCAGCGCTTCCGAGGCCTTGACACGTTTCCTAGGGTCGAAGACCAGCATGTTCTCAAGCAGATCAATCGCTACGTTTGATCAGCGCGTGTCCATTACAACGTTTTAGGTGGAGCTTACCCTCTGCTTCGGCATTCCTGAACTTGTTCGCTAGCGGTTGGCGCTCACGCTTGGGCAGGGACTGGACAAATCGCAGTGTCTGGTATACGTTAGTTGAGAGCTGGTTGTGAGGTTCTCAACTCTACTTACGTTCTCGCTGCAGATTGTCTGGATAACATCATCTGGGGGAGTACCCAGAAGTTCTGTGATGATGGAAAACTGGTTCACGTGGTCCTTTCCGGGGAAGAGAGGCTTGCCCTCGAGCATTTCCGCAAAGATACAGCCTGCACTCCAGATGTCTACCTCCACATCGTATTTTTGCCATGTGAGCATGATCTCCGGTGCACGGTAGTAACGAGTGGAAACGTAACCGGTCATCTGGGGGTCTTGTATACGGGCCAAGCCGAAATCGCAGATCTTCAAATCGCAGTTCTCGTTCACGAGGATGTTACTGGGCTTCAAATCACGGTGCACAACGCCGGCAGAGTGGACGTATTTCAGACCACGCTGTCAAAAGTCAGCTGAGTGCCTCAATCGGGACCCATTCGCCACGTACCAGAATCTGGTAAAGGAAATATTGGATGAACTGTTTCTCCAGCGGTCTGGAAGTAAGCAGGCGGTGTAGATCGGTTCCGAGCAGCTCGGTGACGAAGTAGCTGAGCCTATCAGTGGGTGTCTGAGAGAAGTTTGCGGGCATAGCCTACATGTCCTCCAAGGGAGAGATAAAGATGTCGCTCAAACTGATGATCTACGCTGCTGTCAGGACTGGTGGATTCTGCAATGCGGGGTAGGTGTTGTCCGTACGTTCTCGTGCCTCAGGTGCTTGAGCAGCTTCAGCTCGCGGTAGGTGCGCTTCGAGAGAACGGGGGTGCTGAAAGGCTTCATGATCTTCTTGATGGCCACGGCCTGGCTCGTGAGCTGGTCCTTCGCCGAACTGCAGTATGTGTAAGCGGGTGGGGGTTTCTCTGCTCTGGTTGCACTCAGACGTACCAGACGAGACCAAAGGCTCCCATGCCAACGGGTTGCAGATCGGTGTATCTGCGTCTTGTTAACTACGCGCACCCGCGCAATGTGGGGTACTCGCTGCCCACCTGCTTGTGATCTCGAACGTCGTTCCGAAGATTTGAGCGCGCACAAACTCAGCCATGGTGAATTGCTAGCGTGTGGATTCTGCGACAGGCGCGAGGAGGGAGAAATTCGGAATTCGGAGAGGCGAGGGTGGTGTTGGTGTGGTTGGTGTGCAGCGTAGCGCAGCAGGTTTGCAGTGCGGATGAGACCAAGACAGGGCTGCGTTCGTCTACTGGGACTGGTGGGGTGCTTCCGAGGACCTCTTTGATAAGACTTCTACAACGACTGCACGAATGTACGCCTGTAGATCTAGGCCAAAGTCTGCACGAGCTGTACTTAGTAGTGCTCGGTAAACCGCAGAGTGGGATGCAGCAAGGAACGCGTGCGGTTAGGATTAGGGAGAGAGAGAAACAGAGCTGCCGGTGCGGGCTACACAAAGACGGATCGAGACTCGACGAGTGATGGAGGGGCGGGATGCGGATCACTGCCGGGTCAGGGGCAAAGACGTACTTTAAGTAAACAGAGTGCAGTGAGGGGAGGCTCGAGGCGGAGGGGCAAAAGAGAATAACGCGGTGTGCATGGCCATGGCGATTCACAAGCCTGGCATCGACAGGCACGGCTCACGGCCAACTACGTCATCATCGAAATCTCAATATCCATGGAACTCGTCCAATCTGCGACGACAGTGCGTGCGCCAGCCCATCGCCAACTCACAGCTTGTAGTGATGATGCAGCTACATCACCTGCTGACAACTTCTGCCATGCCGGCTGCAACTGTCGGGTTGCTTGTTACCTCAGGTTGTCCCTTCCCCACCTTCCTCGTGGTGGTCCAGCCTTGCTTGCGAGCTCTGTTCGATTAGGCCACGATCTCGATCGAGTGGCCTAGTGCAGTCTCGGTAGCTCACCACCGTCAAGCTCATTCAACCACGGTCCTTTTGCGGTGAACAACTTCTTGATGCCGACGCGTCTTGCTTGCGAGAAGTACAAAACGCGCTGATCTCGCGAAAACTCTGCCGTTACGTTGTTTGTAAGCCCGTCGTATCTCGTGAATCGAACAACGACTTTTGAGTAATTCATGCGTGCTACCGGGCTTGCCGAAGTAGACGCTATGCCTGGCTGGACAGACTCCGCGGCTATCGAGCATTGTTGAATGCCGTTAACGCGTAAAGATACGGCGACAAAATTGCTACGAAGACGGGAGAACGCTCTTGTGTCCAGCAAAGACCAAGTCCTCAGCAGCAACGACAAGTCGTACAAAACCGTGCATGCTCATTACTATTAGAGTCCCTCTGACACGCTCACCTTGAACCGCAGACTCCCTTCGATTCGACTCCGGCTGACTCGGAAGCAATCTCAGCTGCCTGCGCATGGGAGAGTGTCATTCATGTCGAAGAATGCATGTCTGCCGATAGCTTTAAAATACAGCGCCCATATCGATCAGTTGACGTGTTGCAACTCTGCAGAGATATCGTCGGCAATAAGTTCCGCCCCGGCCTCAATGAGGTACTCGCACACAATCATCTGAAACGGGGCTGCAAGCAGCCGAGCTCGCAGAGACTACATCGCTGACAGGCAATCGCACGGGCGACAAGGAATGGCGGATGCTGCGCTGCGCGACTGTCTGGAAACGGCGCAGCAGTGTCTCGCGTTGCAAGAGCGTTGCGGTTGACGAGCTTCATGTCAAGCAAGTCTGGACGGGGCGACCGTGCAGTGTCGCGGAACTCAACGTGCGGGAACGTGGCAAAGTTAGATGACAGATCGGTGGGTGCGCATGGGGATGGAAGATTTGGCGATAACTTGTGCATGCAATGTCGTGCGGAATAGAGTGGGTATCACGGAGGCAAGTCTGGATAGTCTTCAGATGCCGGGCCTTGACGCTGGACCCTGATAGGTGGATACGCATCCCTGATGTGAATGTGTGTATTCTTGCACCTGGCGATCCTCAGTGTAGATACTGTAGTAAGTGCAAGCGGATGTCTGATGGTGGAGCCGAGGCGACGAGTGCTTTGCCTGTATATAGGACAGCTGCGTGGAGGTGCCGGTGTTGCGAGCAGCTATTGGCAGAAGTTCGGACAGCAGCTCGGTGACAGCTCCTTTGGAACACGACTGGAGAGGCAGGCCCACAGGGCGTTTCAGGAACTTGGTGAAGCTATTGCAGTCCTTTAATTAGATGCAGCCAGATGCAGACCTAGTGGAACACACTATCCGGGAACATCAACAGCCTGCCTAAGTACATAGTACGATGACAGTAGTGGACGGCCATGTGGGTGGATGTTCTGCAGCACCGTACCAGTACCCAGCAGCTGGGGCACCGCCTCGCACCTATCGCAGCGAAGGCCGGGGTGCCTGCATAGAGCCTCTCAGCCCGAGGGGACTGGGGACTGGCGACTGTGGGTGTGCCTGCGCGCACGAAACGCGAGCGTCGTTGATGAAGGGCAGCCGGCAGCGCTGCAGCGGGTGCGCAATCCGAAGTCAATCTCTCGCTTTCAAGGCGCTCAAAGCGGCCTGCCAATAGCACGAGAGTAAGCCACAGCGCCCATCCACGGCCACGGCACCACGCTCCTGCTTGGACGCTTGAGCCTTGAGCCTTGAGCGCGCATCTGCATCCATGATGATCAGCTCCCAAGGACCCAACGCACGCTGCATCTGAACACGGCTGTCCCCATGTGCGCGCCAGCAATTTGTAGGACTCTTAGAGTAACATCAGCGTCGTGTTTCTGTCCCGCTGATTGAATTGCGGATGCACGGCTACTCCACTTGGCTGAGATTTGGTGCTGGGGCTTGACTTTGACGCCTGCTGTGTGTGTGAGGGAGCTTGCAGTGGCAGCCGTCGCTCTAAGCCTGTCGGGAGCCTGAGCCTGAGCCTCTAACTTGGAACTCTGCGGCCTGCCCATCCCCAATCCCATCCCCATCCCCATCCCCTCGACGACCACCGCTGCCTGCAGGACCCGCGCAGTGGAGCCCATCTCCGCCGCCGCCCTCTCTGTCGCTCTCGCCGCCGTCCTCTTGCATTGCAGCACAGCAGAGGCCCCTAACGCTCTCACGCGCTCCCGCCCGCCGTCGCGTTCCCGCCCTGGCCCTGCTGCTGGTTGATTGATGAGGAGGGCGCCAAAACGGCGCTAACCTTCCCCGGCGCGAGTATTCGTACAAGCTGCACCCTACGACACGCACAACGAAGCACGACCACGAACAAGAACAAGCAACGAGCTGCGCAGCCCTCGCCCTCGCCCTTGGACCGCCCGCCGCCCACCACCGCCGCCGCCGCCTGCCGCCCTCCATTCGCAGCAGCCGCGCCCCCATTCGCCTCGCCCTGCGCTGCCGTGCGCTGCGCTGTCGCCCGGCTCGCCCCGACCGACACTTGCAAGACGCCCGACGCACCGCCGCCTGCGCCTGCCACGCCGATTCCAGTACTGAGACGCTGTCTCGCCGCCCGAGCGACGCCCGCAGTCGACTTCCTTGCGGCGACGCGCTGGGCCTAGTGCTGGTGCTGCCCCCGTACCCCGTACCCCCTCGCGTCCGTCCTCAGCATCTTGCGGCGGCCCGCCGCTGCGACAACCAGACACCATGGGCATCTGCATGAGCTCCAGCCCCGAGGATGGCGAGCAGAAGAAGCGCAGCCAGGCCATTGACCGCAAGCTCGAGGAGGACTCGCGCCGCCTGCGTCGCGAGTGCAAGATTCTGCTGCTGGGTACGCCCGCCCCCGCCAGCACCTGCGCCTGAGACGAGATGGAAAGGTTAGCTAACATGCACTGCAGGCTCCGGCGAAAGCGGCAAGTCGACCATCGTCAAGCAGATGAAGATTATCCACCAGAACGGCTACACACAAGAGGAGCTCGCCATGTACCGCCTGACCATCTACAAAAACGTCATCGACTGCGCAAAGGCCCTCATTGGCGCCATGCGCCAGTTCGAGATCGAGCCCGAGATCCCGGGCAACGACGAGTACTGCAACTACCTCGTCGAGTACACCGTCGACCCGGATCCGGAAAAACCCCTCGACCCCCGTGTCGGCCAGGCCATCACCTCGCTGTGGCGCGACGGCTGCATCGGCAAGGTGCTCGAGCACTCGAGCGAGTTCTACCTCATGGACTCGGCCCCATAGTACGTTTGGTCTGTCACCTCCTGCCCATAGCCCTAACATGCGTAGCTTTTTCGAGGAGGTCGAGCGAATAGCAGACCCCAACTACATCCCCATCGAGTCGGACGTTCTGCGAGCACGAACCAAGACAACCGGTATCTACGAGACAAGATTCGCCATGGGCCAGCTGAGCATCCAGTACGTGATCGGTAGCAGCATGCATGTGCGCACTGAAGCAGCACCGCTAACATGAAACAGCATGTTCGATGTTGGCGGGCAAAGAAGCGAGCGCAAAAAATGGATACATTGTTTCGAGAACGTCACATCCATCATATTCTGCGTGGCACTCAGCGAATACGATCAAGTGTTACTAGAGGAAAGCTCACAGGTACGGCGGCCACTAACACTAACCGACTTGCTGATCCAGCTACTGACTCGTGCACCCAGAATCGCATGATGGAAAGTTTAGTGCTCTTCGACTCCGTAGTAAACAGCCGATGGTTCATGCGGACGTCCATCATCCTCTTCCTCAACAAGGTCGATTTGTTCAAGGCGAAGCTCGCAAGATCGCCGCTGGGCAACTACTTCCCAGACTACTCAGGCGGGAACGACGTCAATCGTGCTGCCAAGTACCTTCTCTGGCGGTTCAACCAAGTGAACCGCGCTCATCTCAACTTATATCCCCAGTAAGTTTGTACCCTTGCTGATGATCATCGTCATCGTCGCTGACCTTGCCAGCCTCACACAAGCCACCGACACCTCCAACATCCGACTCGTCTTCGCCGCCGTCAAAGAGACAATACTCCAGAACGCCCTCAAAGACTCGGGGATATTATAGCGTCCCTCCCACCACTTTTTCCATTGTTTCTGGCGCCACACGTCGACCGCTGTGCATACTGCGCCCTCTTACTATATAATATACGAGCTCTCTTACGATCATCGCTCTGATCAATCGCGCCATGCCCCACACCCCCCATTCTCAGTTCCACTTTGGCCACGACACACACACATCAGGATTTGGACAAATCATTGCCTCTACCCATTTACCAAGAGCGCAGCCAGCATAGGAGTTTACAAGGCGTTCTGAAAGATTCCCTGGGCGAGTTTTGTTTGTTTATCTGTTGGAATCATTCTCATCTGTTCTTGGACACGCGGCCGCGTATATCATCACCACCACCACCACCACTACTACTACTACCTCAACCACCATCCATCCTCCCTCCCTCCCTCCCTCCCCGGCCTAATCGTCTTGGAGCGGGGACTTCTGTCACACCAAAGCTCTATTCTTGCTTGTTCAACCCCATCTCGCCCGTCTTGTCTGTCTGTTCGCGGTGCGTGTCCGTTATCTTTATCCTTTCTTCTCTCTCAAGTCACAAAGTCTTTCATTCCTATGTTCGCGTGTTCGGGTCGAGGGTTTTGAGCAAAAAGTTGGCACGTTGGGTGGAAAGCGCTGGCCTGTCTGCCCCCGTATATAGCGTACACATCAGAGAACGGCAGGGAATGGAATGGAATGGAATGGAATTGGCAATTGCAATCGGTCGGGTTTGATCACAGCAACGGTGCGGAAAGGCCTCTTTGTACGTTATACTATCTTCGCGCTATTGTTTGAGCTTGGACGCGCGTGTGTTTGTCTGTGTTGCAGGTGCTGCTGCTGCTGCTGCAACTACCTTTCTGTCGCCGCTGCGAAGGCGGCGGAGAGTCTGCGGTCTACCCTGTCTTATCTACCTACGTAATTACATCGGGCAGCGTGGCAAGCAAGTGCGTTACTCCATTATGACTTCTCTCTCTCTGTGACTTTTGGTTCAAGGCGTGCGCGTAAGGCATGGTGTGTGAAAGGCGTTGAGACAGCGCGACTGGGTCGGAGGTACAGCTGGTACGATGCGCGATTCGAGACGCACGTTGGTCTCTCTCTTGCTGCTGCTGACGTAGTCTCTCTGGTCTTTCGGCGCGCGTGCGGCGCGGCATGTGAAGGGCGTTCAACACCACTGCGACGTCCCTCAGCGTGCGCACTCATCGCATCGCAGTGTAAGGCGCGCACGAGCGCTCACAACATCACTCCAGAGGGCAGGCACTCAGAGACACATTGTTTAGTGTGATCATGGTGACATTGAAGTAGCTACCCACCAAAGCCTAGCCGTCGCTATGGTGGAGCGGAAGACGTAGTGGTTTGACTACAAGTAAGCGGCCATGCATCCTTTGGCCTCGAAACACATGATCACAGGAACCCGAACACCACCGAACCCAGTTCTACCCAGATACAGTGAAAAACAAGCATTGAAACAAGAGAAAAGCAAATCAGACCATCAAGGACTTTTCGTCGTGGCGATAACGGCTGGTCCGGGAAGCCCAAGGATGAACGTCAGTCGAAGAAGTGTCGTATTTTTTTTTGGGGGGGGGGGGGCTGATGCTCCATCGAGAGAGCTGTAGTAGGTAAACCGTGATAGTACATGTTTTCCGGGGTATAACTATGTTGGCTGGAGATGGTTAGCAGGATGCGAAGCAGTGGAGGGTGAGTGGGAAATTTACTAAATCTCGTCGCGCACGACGCATAACGTGAGTAGAGTTTGCACTAAGCATGTCGCAAGCGCCTGGGGTATACAGAAACGGCAGACTGGGCGTCTTCAGCGGCGACTGGTGGCCTTGTAGGTCACCTTGGCCTTGCAGCCGCTGTCGCGCTTGGCAATCCTGAAGTCATCCATGAAAGAGGCCTGGGGACCGGCGTCGGGCTCCATGATCACGTCGCCGAATTCGTCTTGGTAATGTGTGACACGGCCGTGGACTGTGTCGTATTGCCAGTCGCCGTAGAAGATATTGCGCGTGTCGAGCTCATCATGATAGAATGACAGGTCTTTGAACATCTCGGCGCCGTCCCAGCCGGGAATCTGCTCACCGGGAGCCAGCTTGCGGACGTGAATGTGTTTGAGACGGAAGCAGGCCTTGAAGATAGCGTGGAGATACGCACGGTACCGACCTGAGTAGACAAGCTCACACTGTTTGTCACGAGCGTTGGCATGCTCGATGTTAATCTTGTTGATAATGTCAATATCACCAGGCGTGAAGTTGATGCCTCCCCACACCTGCACGTCCTCCCACGCCCACACGTAGCCATATTCATGTTCGCGATGACCTTCCGCGAGCAGAGTGATCTTCCGAACGTGCTGGGCCACATAGGGGTCTCGGAGAGACCGAAGGATGTGGGTCATTTGATCCTTGCAAGGATAAATAGTCATGTTGCTGATGTATTTTCCGAAATTGCGGTCTGTACAATTCCGAAACAGGATTGTTGCTTCCCGAAAGTTCAGGAAGTCGACGTGAGTGTCAATCTGCGCTCCTATGGCTTCTACCATCTCAACCGGGAAATCAAGCGGGAAACCCTTGAGTCCCTGCGCACCATGTTGTGAACGATGCACTAACAAGGGCTTTGTGCAGGATTGACTTACCTTGATGCGTCGGACCATCTCGTACAGCGGACGAACTTTGTCTGGGGGCAATGAAGGGAAGGATGGAAATAGCACAGAGATTGGCGTCTCTGTGCCTGTGAGAAGTGTGGGGTTATTACCTACCATTCTTATGTCTGTTTTGAATGATCGCGTACTTGGTTGAGGTTGATAATGCCTGTTGTGCCTGAAGACCAACGGATGGACGCTCAAAGAGGTTGGCAAAAGGGCAAAACGAGAGTGACAATCGGGAAGTGGTGTGAAGAAGGTCGACGTAGCTGCGAGCTGCACGATTGAGTCAAAATAAGACGCAAAGATGCGAAGGCTTGGCGCGCAGGCGTTCACCGTGAGAGTGAAAGTGAAGATGAAACAGAAATTTTCCTGGCTCCGGGGGCCGTTCGGGGTATCTGATTATTAGTGAAAGTAAAGAAGGTCTAAAGGGCGTCCGGGCTGTTTGGGGCATGGCTGGCTCGTGGTACTGTATGCAGAGCAAGATCAATGGCACGATCGTACTTTATATATCCGCGGACAGTGTTGTGGAAGCAATTTCCAACATTCTTAGCACTGCAGTAGTTGTTGCCATGATCGTGCAAATCAAACAATGCGTTTTCCAAGTTGCAATACATGTCGCTCCTAAGACGGAAAGTCTGTATCGCGCGTAGGCCATAGGCTTCTGAAGCAGGTTTGTTGGTTCACTTCTGAGGGCGCATCGCCTCCGCGATGTGGGATGTTCGAAAGCACAGAGAAAGAGGTATATGTATGGAGGTAATTGTAGCCATGCAGCATCCATCCATGTGAAGAAAGTAATGTTCTAGAGTTCGAGGAAGGTGTCGATGATATGGGACGGTAGCTGACGTTCGAACAACCTCCGCACGGGGCGACTGACGCTAAGCACATGGTCCGTCGTACTACCCCAACATAAATACCGATGTGTCAATTACGAACATCTGCATCAACACAACGACAACTTCAGCCTTTGTTCAAAGATGAATGAAAAAAAAAAGCTACTTAACTTGCAGTTGAAGTCCCATGTCTTAGATTACCCTTGCATCCTCTCTTTTCAGTACTGCACCTGTAAAGGCTGACCACCCACCGTATATACTGTACGAATCAATAGGGTTATCTCAGGCTTTGTTTTCATTGGTGTGCAGAGCAGATTCGTGGGGTTCCAGAGCAAAGAAGACACCTTATTGGCTGTAATCGCCCGTTGCTTATTGTAAATTGAATCTCTTCAGTGTGCTCGGTCGGCGGTCGGCCTCGACAAGTTGCAGTACATGCCAGTGCTGTTGCAGGTCAATTTTGGGTTGTCGATTGCTGACGGGTCGAATAATCGTATCACTGATTATTGTCAGGTATCCAGTGTCGTGTGGGAAAGCGTGCATGCAGGTGCGATCGTAGATTATTTAGATGGGTCGTCTTCAGCTATGAGGAAATCTACCAAATTAGCATCACGACCTCAGCAGAACAATGTGAATATCTAACGAACCATTGAGTTCGCCGCGGAAGCGTTCGTTGTACTCTACACAGTACATACTTCACCGGACAGAACTGGCGCTAAGAAAGGCGTAGACCCACATAGTCCTTTCGCCTGC
Organism: Epicoccum nigrum; assembly: GCA_002116315.1. NCBI lineage: Eukaryota > Fungi > Ascomycota > Dothideomycetes > Pleosporales > Didymellaceae > Epicoccum > Epicoccum nigrum. The sequence goes on from KZ107839.1 coordinate 2,918,908, forward strand.
AGCAAAACACCACCTGGGCGCTGCATGTCCTACTCAAGCAACAGGCATTCGTGCACTTTGTCGCATCTGCCGCACGCGCTGCGGCAATCCGACTCGCTGTGGAGACAGCGTGAAATCCCCCATTCGACGACGAACGGTTTTTGTGGATCAAAGATTACAGAGACCCACCATGTATAGCTTAACAGTTTGGAAGGAGTTCACCACCTCGTGGAAGCTTCCCATTTCAGAGTGCATGGTCTAGTCGATACTGTATCTGCACACTCTGTAGGCTTGGAAATGCAGCGTTTAATCAACCTTCGAGTCAGGATCACGCTTCCTGCCGTACCCAGACAATCAACTTGAGCATGATAACGACGGGGTGGTTCATAACGCGAAGGTTCTGAATCAAGCGCTGCATACTCGCCGCTTTGGGCGTGGAAAAGGCGTATGCACGCGAGGGTCAACCATTAGGGGCTGCTCGGAAGCGGCCAGTCAAACAAACACGGACAGGGTTGAGACAAGGCGGGTATGATTTACAGCCAAGAGCCTGAGTTGTAGTCGCCATCCTGAGCGTCAAGGAGAGCGAAACTTCCCATCGAAGCCTGGGCAGAGCAGTTGCAGCCGGTAGCCATTGGGTTGTATTGGAGCGGGCTAGGCATGTTGAGGGATGTCAGTCAAGGGGTCATTGTGGTCATTTACCCCGGAGGATTGCGTCGCTGTGATGGGCGAAGACGTTTGTGAGGAATCCTGCAGGTAGGTGCAGTGCGATAAGATAGGTAGGAAGCAATCGCTGCCGAGGCTCGCGCCTTTTGCCGCGATTCTTCGTGGAATCTCAGCTCTCCGCTTGTCCATTCCTTTTCCATCACGCCATGGTACGAGCAGGAATCGTCAATGTTCATGTGCCAGGCTACGTTCGGCTTACGCTTGCGATCAAGACCACTCGCACAAAATTGCGAAGCCCGCGCCTACGGCCGAACAACCCCCCGCAACGCACGCACCCTCCGCCGACTAGCTCTCCAGAAATGTAGCCAAAGCAGAAAAAGGTGCTCACATGGCCTGCTTCGTGGAATACGCAAGCAAGGAGGCTTGTGCACGCTGAAAGATCACCGAGATCAGCGCTTCGCTGGAGCCTATTGCAGCTGAGTGTCGACTACGTGCAGCTTGTCGTTCCCGGCTCTCGCGCTCAACGTGTCCATTGAGACCTCCCACAGCCACAGAGCAGTCATGTTGTATGAACGTGGTAGTTGTACTAACTATGGCCCGCTTCTAGCGCGCGCCGACTGACTAGGTATGATTTCAAAGCCGTCATCAGGGTGGGGTTTCTGGGATTTGTGCTGTAAATTTGACCTGTCTCTTTGTATGCATGTGCGGCGGACGAATCCTTCGCACTGCACATTCGCGCCTCTTATCTGCACCCTGTTGTGCATCCTCATCACTTTCTTAGTCCAGTACCTGAGTCGTTGTCCAAAGCTCGCGTCCCCGTCTGTGTCCCAGCTCTAGACTCCCCTATCTGTTCTCCGCTGTGTATCACGTAGTCTCCACTCTGCCGCGCCAAACTTCCCCGCCAAGCAGTTGATCACTACAGGAGATTCAAAACATCGAAACACGAGTACGCCGTCCCAAACCTTCCTGGAACTTAGTGTCGACGCCCAGCCTTCAGCAGACTAAAACACCAAGATCGCAATTGGTGCCTCTCGCACGGTACTGCCAAGTGCCATCAAACCAAGCAGTGCCTCAGATTGTACAAGACTCCACAGCTAAGAGCTTTGAAGCACTCGCTCAGACACTAGGCGCTACGCGAGTACGTCTAGCAGCTTGCGCGTACGATCAAGCACGCATCTGCCAAGTCGTTGATCGCGCTCCACTCTCCTCCTGCATCCTATCCGCCTGTACACCGGAAGAAACCTAGCAGCCCGGACCACTAAGATCGATAGTACACGATAGACACTCACAGCCAAGCCAGCAGGTGCGGAAACTTTGTGACATCCCGCGCTGCAACCCCAGGCTGCACGTCTCTCAGCAGAGACCTGCAGCTTCATGCGAGGCTAGCTGCATTGTCCACGACACTACAGGTTGGCTAGGCATACCGGGCATAGGTAGTATAAAGTCGCCGGAGATTCGCACCCATCAGAACAGCACAATCTCATCAGCCAGTCACAACAGTCAATTCCCACACGTTTTAGCCCATATTTCGTCCTGACCACCCACGGGACCAGCGGAACAGCCACAACCCACAACAACCCACCCACCACCCCCACTCATATACAAAAGCGCCGGTCGCCTCTCTACTCTCTCAAACAATCCCACCTCACTTCACCATCTTCACTCATCAATCAATACCACCCACACATATCCTAAACAACCAACAACCTGGCGCAATGTCTACTTCTAGCCAATACCACATCCCGTTCCCCAAGAACTTTCTCTCCCTCAACACGCCCCTCAAGCGCACTGGCGATGCCTCTACCAACAACAATGAGCTATCCAGCGCCGCCGTCGCTCAGCTGCCCGAGCAGTCTGCTCACGGGTTTCTTTCCAACCGTCCCGAGCACATGCACCGACACCAGTCCGTCTCCTCGGTCGGCAGCGTCAGCACGGCCGGAGACTCTGTTGGTGGCTCGCCACCTAGTCTACCCGCAAAGGATGCCCGCTCCCCAAGCGTTAGCGAGGCGTCTTTCGCTCCTCTGGCGCTTAACACCCGTCATGCGCCGCTCCCTCCGAGCAGCGTGCGCCAGATTGACGAGAGGGGCGTGAAGAGCTGGTTCCTCACCAACAGGCGCTAGGCTAGGCACCCTGTCAAGCGGGCCCCAAAGTGCGCAGCACGAGGTCCAAGCAGTAACGGGGGAGCGTTGAAGGAAGCAATTGTTTTGGCAGCGGTGGATAGGGCGTTATGAACACACGATACCTTTTTTTGTGAAAAGCCACACGCGGCACTAAACCCAGACTACATATCATGGCCTTGGGCGGCGTTTGGTTCACCATCTACATACATCAAAGTCACAAATAAACCTTGATTACCATGAATGGAAACATAAACTTACACATCGCAACTTTGCCTCTTCGTGACCTTCCCAGCGCGGCCGCAAAATCTGCACCGACCCCTCCATCCCATCACTCCTCACACCATCACACCATTTCAATCCCACACGCACGAATACATATACATATTGGACCTTCTCGTTCATCCGATATGTCTGAACAAGCTACAGCTTCCCCACACGTCGTCGGAAGTGCCTCCCGGAGGTTACTACATTAGCCATGTGCGCTCCCGAGCCTTCCCGTGGTTTGGCTACGAAAGTTCCCGAAAAAGCTTGTCGGGCGGAAATCCGGGGTGCATAGGGCAGGGCGCGCCGGCTCGAGCGCGCCGGTCCTTGTGGAGTCTGGATCTTTGCGTGATTTTCTGACGCAGGTGACGGAAGGCTGTTGGTGCTGGTGTTGAGGGTGGAAGGAGGGTGCGAGGGAATTTGGCACGTGATCAAAGATGAGAGGTGTCCACGGATGTGGAAGAGAGAAGGTAGGTATCAAGTAGGCGGACTCTGCGATGGACTCTGCAAGAGGAGGTTTTAGGATTGAGGGGATCCGCCTTTGCTTGCATGATTCCCAAGTTTCGCTTTGGAGTGATCGAGGGATGGTTTTGCTCCGCTACCAAGCCTCGTCCCGGACATGTGTGACCTCGTTGCAAGTACTCATTCTTGCGCAACAAAGCCCCCGCCTCACCGCTTGCAACTATAACATACTCAAGATCAGTATCATTATCTGCTGCTGCATTCGCCGCCATGTTCCTCACAATGCTGACCGTACTTGCCATGTTAACATGGTGCGGGGCGAGCTAGCTCGAAATATCCACACACGTCATACCTCGAGTAACATTTTGTCGTCTCTGAACACTCCAGCCTCATGAAGAAAACTCTATCATTAGACATTCGTTCTAAATATGGCTCCGACTTCGAAACATAGCGATGGGGAGTTCCCGTGGCATCTCGGTGTCTACGACGCGCACTGCCACCCAACAGACATCATGTCAAACATTCCCAAAATCCAAAAGATGAAAGCAAGATGCCTGACAGTTATGGCAACGCGCGAAGAAGATCAAGAGTTAGTACTTAAGACTGCGTCTCAACACGGCATCAAATCAGCCAATATAGACGGCTGGTCCAAAGAAGAGTGCATAGTCCCCTGCTTTGGGTGGCATCCGTGGTTCGCCCACCAGATGTACATCTCCTCTCCGGACTCAGAAGATGGCAAGCAACGACCTCTCACCGGCGACGCCAAGATCAAGCACTATCAGCAGGTTCTGCAACCCTCACGACCAGACCCCAGTGAAGAAGACTTGCGCATCTTCAACGCGCTCCCAGACCCTCAGTCATTCTCCGTCTTCCTGGCACAGACAAGGAAACACCTGCAAGATCACCCTCTCGCGCTCGTGGGCGAAGTCGGCTTGGACCGTAGCTTCCGTATCCCAGAAGCCTGGAGTTCCGACGCCTGGGCGAAGCGCGACTCGCACCTCACGCCCGGAGGGAGAGAAGGGCGGCGCCTGACGCCGTTTCGATGCCAGCCAGCGCACCAGAAAGCAATCTTGAAGAAGCAATTGCAACTTGCGGCAGAGTACGGCCGCGCAGTTAGTGTGCATGGTGTACAGGCACACGGGTTGGTCTACGAGGCGTTGCAGGAGCTGTGGAAGGGGCACGAGAAAGAGGTGTTGAGCAAGCGCGAGAAGAAGCGGAGGGGCAAGGACGATCCCAGCGTTGAGGCTAGTGTCAGTAATCAAGTTACGAAAGAGCATGAGACTACTGCAACGAAGCCGTATCCGCCGAGGATCTGTCTGCACTCGTACTCCGGCACTGCCAGCAACTTCAAGCAGTACCTCAACCCAGCGATCCCAGTCCACATCTTCGCGAGCTTCAGTACTGCGATCAACCTCGGTGATGCGCTGGATGAAGATACGCCGGCGGAGTTCGAGGACATGATCAAGACGGTGCCGGATGAGATGTTGCTCGTAGAGAGCGATTTGCACACTGCAGGCTACGAGATGGATCTCCGGCTCGAGGACATGGTCAGGAGGATATGCAAGATCAAGGGGTGGGGGTTGGAGGAGGGGGTCAAGAGATTGGCACAGAACTGGAAAGCGTTCGTCTTCGGTACAGAGTAGGTCTGATGAGTGTGCTATAACACCCTGCGTACTTTCCGTGTCCAGTCTTGGTGATGGTACCGGATTCGGCCCTAGTCATTGTTTACACGATAGCTCTTCTCTGAGACTTCAACCTGTTATTGTTATTATTGTTATTATTATTCTCCGTTCGATCACTTCAACAGACCAGAGACTGAAGACGTCTAACAGGCAGCTTATTCCAGACGATGGCAACACCGAGATGCATGTCTGATTGGCAGACGAAGGATGATCTGCATGCATTTACCCGGTCCAGGCTAGGTGATCTCTACACGCGCGACCTCTACCCCAGCCATACATACTCTTAGTGTGCTTTCCCCCCCCACGAGTTCTCGACAATCGCCGACATGCAGACATCTTCAAGAAGTTCGCAAGTCTGGCAAAAAAGAGATGGATTTGCTAGCTGAGCGACCACATTCCAAAACGCCCACACCCATCCTCCGTCCATCCTCCCTCCTCCACCCGCGACACATTAGCCTAATGCACACGGCGCATATAACAACCCAAACCTCCCCCAACACGCGTCCCACAGATCCAAACTCCCAACACCAACATCAAGCCAACCCCGTCCCCGAGATGGCCACCAAAATGGCCCCCGAAGAAGCCCCCCTTCCCCCTGAAAAGGACCAAATGAAGGTGCTCCTCCTCGGCCTGCCCCTCACAAACACGGCCTCCCTCACCGCCGCCCTCCGCCACCTAGGCTACAATCCGTACACGACGCGGTCGCTCGCGGCGTCCCCCTCGCACATGGCCGTGTGGCGGGCCGCCATCCCCTCCACGTCGCACACGGCGACGACGCTGCCCCTTGACGTGGCGGCGCTCCTGGCGGGCCACTCGGCCGTCGCCGACCTGCCGGCGTGCATGTTCGCGGCGCAGCTCATCGGGGCGTACCCGGCGGCGAAAGTGATCCTGACGACGCGGGACAGCGCCGAGTGGGAGCAGGCGATGCAGGGCAGCGTGTGGGCGCTGTTCACGTGGCGGGTGTTCCAGCTGGTGCGCATCGCGGGGCTGGGCCAGCTGGCGCCGCTGGTGCGCCTGCTGCACGCGCTGTTCGGCGTGCACAACGGGAACGTGTACGGGGGCGTGGAGGCGCGGCGGGCGGCCGAGCGCCACAACGCGCGGGTGAGGGCGCTGGTGCCGCGCGAGAGGCTGCTGGAGGTCGATGCCCGCGACGAGGTCGGGTGGCAGCGGCTCTGTGCGTTTCTGGGCGAGGGGCCGCCGCCCGAGGGGCTGCGGTTCCCCCGCGTCAGGGATGAGGAGGGCGCCATGCGCCGCGCGCTGGAGGCGTCGTGGGCCGCCGTGGCGCGATGGCTGGTGCTGATGGTGGGCGTGAACGTGGTGGTGGTTGCGCTGAGCGTCGCGGCGTGGGTGTATGCGGGCGAGTTGCGCGGGGCGAGGGACGCGTGGGTTCTGGGGCCCGTCAGGGAGTATCTGAAGAAGTAGGGGTGTGCCCGGGCGTGTGTGTGTGTGTGTGTGTGTGTGTGTGTGTGTGCTGTTGCCTCGTTGATGACCGCGGTTATGCTTCCGTATGTAGGTGGGTTGGACACAACGCTTTGGAGATGTACATGCTCAAGTCTGGCCGCCCATCACTTCTGCGCCTTCCCCTTCCCCGCGGGGACCCCATTCTTCAACTCGCTCTCCCAGCTCTGCACGAAACTGGCCGTCAGCGAGTACAGCTCCGCCGTCCACGCCGACCCCGGGTCCTCCATGTGCTTCAGCACGTACCCTTTATTCGCGAACACCGCCGCAGGCTGCCACTGTGCGATCCTCGCATGGCTAATCGCCGCAATGCGGTAGGCTTTGGCGTAGTAATCGGCGAGCCCCTCCTTCTCGACCAGCCCGGCCAGGTGCGCGCTTTCGCGCGCGTGCTTCCTCGCCTTGCTCCTCTCCGCCTCGCCCGCCGGCGCGTCGAGCGTCAGCGCGGGCTCCAAGTCGCCGAAGCCCCTGTGGATCCTGACGCGGCGCGCGTCGCTGGCTTGCCTCGCGGCTCCGGCGGCGGAGCAGGCCTCGCACGTGCACGTGAAGCCGTAGCGGTCGAGCCGCTTCTGGCGCTCCTCGCGCCCGGACAGCAGCCCGATGTACGACACGGACAGCTCCTCCCCGCGCCTGATCGCCCGGCTCGCGTACACGACGCGCTTGTTCAGCGCCTTGCTCCAGTAGTAGCTCGTGTTGGGGCGGCAGGAGTGGTTGATCCGAGCGATCTTGGGGAACAGGCCAATCTGCTCGTCCGTGTTGTACGCGTTCGTCCGGAAGATGATGCCCAGCTTGTCCATGGTGGCTTCCTCCGCGGGGGTTGCGTGGTACGTCAGAGACAGGACGTCTTCCTGGTCGGCGGCGGAGAGTGTCTCGAATTCCTTCCTGACGAGCTTGGCGACGGCATCCATGGGGTATCCCGTGCCGCGCACGTAGTCTGGGGGGTCGATTTTCAGGATGGGGGCTTCGCGCATGACCACGTCGCCGATTTCGAGGTCGTGCAGCGCGAAGACGCCCAGGCCTTTGCCTTTACTTGGGCGGACGGCGTAGACGTCTGGGGGTCCGGGGCACATGTAATCGCTCGAGTGCCATGATGGGAAGTTGGGCGCGCTGGATATATCTGATGTTGGAGGTGTGGGTGTTGATTGTGCGATTGTGGCCGCGAGGAGCGACGAGAGCACGAAAGAGACGGATGGAAGCATGATCAGTGTCAGGGAAGCGATATGGGAGATGCAACCCTCATCGTCGACCCATTACCTTTTGTACATTTTCTCCGGCTGTTGCCTTTGACTGCTTGAAACGCGTTTCAGGCTGTTGATGTCGCAGCATCCTTCTAAGGCGCAATTCACTGCCTCAGACAGCAGATCAAGGTGACCGCCAGAGCTTTAGTGCGGGATAGAATGCAGGGGTAATATTGCCTGGTGACCTTTGACCAGAACGAGCGCTGATGGGTGAGTAGTGGTTATGTTCATATTGGCCGATCGGAAGGAAGTCCAATCCTTCCGAGCCGCACGCGAACTTGTAAGATGGTAGCACAACATCATGCAGCAACTTAGCAGCTCCGACGAGTCGCCGAAGCCTTTTTGAATGACTGGAATCGCTACTAATCAAAAGTAAATACAGCCAATTTGGTGCCCTGCTTTTGGGAACCATTTCACAATCCTAAAGTATGCACCAATGGAATTACAAACTTTTGCTAACCCTGCTCAGTCTTGCATTCTGCTCGGTGGGCGATCGGAGGTGACAAGATGCTGTATTGTGAAAAGTAGCACAGCCTGCAGAAAGGCTGTCACTCCTCAAGGTTATGATAGTCTATCCGTGTCGTACTTCTCCACTCACAATTGTGCAGTCGTCTTATCGCTATCAATGCGGCACGTTTCCGCTCCGCAGTTGCAGTTGCCGATGCCGTCACCGGAGCTGCCGCTAGAGCTGCTCTACGACCCATACCGAAGTCAGGTCCCGTCGCATATTCGCAGCTTTCCCCGCGCTATGGTGGGGCAAGCTCTCGCAGGGCGTGGGGAGCCCACGGCAGACATATTTAAGAAGCATCGCCGCTGTACAATCGCGGATGGATAGCTTGGAGACAGGGCCTAGCTGCTGTGCTTGACGTTGTTAACATTGCGAGCACAAGACGGACGACCAATATGGTGTAAGTCAGAAGATCAACGTGTGATGGACGCCGTCTTCCGCTGACCAGTCCCGCAGATACACGGCTTCGTTCGCCTTCTTCGAGTCCCTGTGGGAGGCGGGCGTGAGGAACGTCTTCGTCAACCTGGGATCCGACCATCCATCTATCATCGAGGCCATTGTCAAGGGCCAGAACGAGAAGAAGGGCCAGTTCCCTAAGATCATAACATGTCCGAATGAAGTAAGCAAAGCAATGGCATCTGGGTACTGACGTCGCAGCTCAGCTGACTTGATAAGATGGTCGCCCTGTCCATGGCAGACGGCTACGCTCGATTCACGGGAAAACCACAATGCGTCATCGTCCACGTCGACGTCGGCACCCAAGGGCTGGGCGCGGCTGTGCACAATGCCTCGTGCGGACGAGCGCCGGTGCTCATCTTCGCAGGGCTCTCGCCGTACACGATCGAAGGAGAGATGCGCGGCAGCAGGACGGAATACATCCATTGGATTCAAGATGTGCCAGACCAGAAGCAGATCGTGGCGCAGTACTGCAGATATACGGGCGAGATCAAGACGGGCAAGAACGTGAAGCAGATGGTCAACCGCGCGCTGTCGTTCGCCATGAGCGACCCCAAGGGTCCGGTGTACCTCTACGGCGCGAGAGAGCCCATGGAGGAGGACCTGGAGCCGTACCAGCTGAACCTCGACTACTGGCAGCCTGTCGAGCCGTCTGCGCTGCCTCCCAGCGGCGTCAAGGCCATTGCCGAGGCGCTGGTCAACGCGCAGGAGCCGCTCGTCATTGCGGGCTACACAGGCCGCAATCACGCTGCTGTGCAGGAGCTCGTGAACCTAGCCGACCACGTCAAAGGCCTGCGTGTCCTGGATACGGGCGGCAGCGACATGTGCTTCCCCGCGAACCACCCGGCCTGGCTGGGCCTGCGCTACGGAAACGACCCCAGCATCAAGACGGCGGACGTCATCTTGGTCATCGACTGCGATGTGCCCTGGATCAACACCCAGTGTCACCCCAAAGACACAGCCAGGATCTTCCACGTCGATGTCGACCCGCTGAAGCAGCAGATGCCCGTCTTCTACCTCAATGCCATCCAGCGCTACCGCGCAGACTCGTACACATCTCTGTCGCAACTGAACGAGTACCTGGAGCGTCATCTCAAGGAGAACATGTCCAGTGAACTGTTCGCCTCCCGCTGGTCAGCCCTGCAAGAGTCGCACAAGAAGAAACTAGAAGCAATCGCCAGCGAAGCCGTCCTCGACTCGCAGGGCCACTTCGCAACGCCGTACCTGTGCTCCCAGCTCAAAGCGCTCTGCCCCGCCGACACCATCTGGGCCATCGAAGCCGTGACGCAGACGGGCTTCGTAGCCGACCAGATCCAAGCCACGCTCCCGGGGTCCTGGATCAACTGCGGCGGCGGCGGCCTCGGCTGGTCCGGCGGCGGCGCGCTGGGGATCAAGCTGGCGACCGACGACGAGGGCAGCCGGCGCTTCGTCTGCCAGATCGTAGGCGACGGGACCTACCTCTTCAGCGTGCCGGGCTCGGTGTACTGGATCTCGCAGCGCTACGGGATCCCCGTCCTGACCATCGTGCTGAACAACAAGGGCTGGAACGCCCCGAGGAAGTCCATGCTGCTCGTCCACCCGCACGGCGAGGGATCAAAGGTCTCCAACGAGCAGCTCAACATCAGCTTCGCACCGACCCCGGACTACTCGGGCATCGCAAAGGCCGCCTCCGGCGGCGAGATCTGGGCTGCCCACGCGAGCACGGCCGAGGAGCTGGCAAAGCTGCTGCCCGAGGCCATCGAGAGCGTGCTCGCCGGGAAGTCGGCCGTGTTGGACGCGCATCTGAATGGGCCCGAGGGCAAGTACGGCGGCGGGAAGGGCAGGCTGGGGTGAAAACGGTGGTAGCAGAGCAACATACACGCAGCAGTAGCGAGATTATTACCCAAAGAACGATTCCTCAACCGAAAAAAAAAACCCCCCCACTTAACGTGTGACGCAGGCAAAGCACCCTACGGAAAGGGCTGACGGGGGAAAATTGAATAAAGAGAGGTAGATGTCGATGCTGGAGAATGTAATTCGCTATGTGCAGAGAAAGAAAAAAAAGGCCGGCACGGATCTAAGATGCTGAACCCGCATGCGAGTACAACGCTCGCCCGCGTGTGGCTCGCCCGTCCTCTATAACCGTCACCGGCCCTGGAGCTTCCTATCGCGCGCCCTCGTCTCCTCCATCTCATCCAACATGACGCTGTTGAACTGCTCCCACCCATCGAGGTAGACGTGATGGCCGGCCTTCTTGATGATGACGACCTTGGCCCTGGCATTGTCTTTCTCGCGGTCCTCGCTGCTCTTGCCGGCGAGCACGCGGTCGCGCTCCTGGGTGATCTTCTGCTCAGCGGCGTACCCGCCCTTGACGTCCATCCAGTCGTTCTCGCCGTACATGAGGACGACGGGGAAGCCGGTTTCTCGCGTGGGTTGGGTGGACTGGAGCTCGGCGGGGGGGACGTCGCCGTCGACGGTGGGGGAGGCGTGCGGGCCGATCCACTGGCGGCCGACGCCGTGGATGCGGCGGATGAGCGGGCTGCGCGCGAACGCTCCCGGCGCGAGGAGGTAGCCCAGCGCGTACTCGCTGCTCCCGCGCTGCCGGAACAGCGCGTAGCTGTAGTCGTGCAGCGCCTGGGCCTCTTCCTCGGGGAGGTGCGAGAAGCGCCGGCTTGTCCAGCCCGAGACCAGGCGAGGTCCCAGCGGGCCGCTCCATCGGACGAAGCTGAAGGGCGAGAGCACGTTTGCTTCCCACAGGTAGGTGAGCCAGCCGGGCATGCGACGGCGTGGTGGCTGGTTGGGCTTCTCGGCAGTGTCTTTGGTGTCTTTCTTCGCTTGGTTGAGGAAGTTGTTGTTGTCTGCCGTGGTGGGCTGGACGCCGTTGCGTGTGGCGGCAGCGTCTTGGGTAAACTCGTTGACCACCGTCGAGTCGCTTGGGTCAGGCATTTCCTCGTTTACGGCGTATGGATCTTCGGGTATCCCCACGGGGCTCGCAAGAATCAGCTTGTTCAGGTGGCCGGGGTACTTCAGCGCGTATGCAACGGCCAGATATCCGCCCAGGCTGTGGCCTAGCAAGGTGAACCTGTCGAGACCACGCTGGATGCGCCACTCTTCGAGGGCGTCGACGAAGAAGGACTCGGCCTCGGCGATCTTGCCTTCCTTGTCTTTGGCGTTGATCTTGAAAGGCGAGCGGCTGCTGCGGCCCATGCCGGGCAGATCCAGGGCGTAGACTTTCCAACCCTCAGCACGCGAGAGGCCCTCGAAGTTGCGGTAGAAGAAGCCCAGTCCCGCGCCGTAGCCGTGCAGCATGACGAGGTTCTCCTCGACCTCCTCGCCCAGGCGCTCGACGCTGAACTCGTTCAGGGCGCGCCCTTTGCCGCTCAGCTCGACCATCTGCGAGTTCCATCGTCGCGGGCCGTACGGATCGGTGAGGGAGTCGGTCGTGGTGTGGTCTTGAGGGTTCTTTGGCGGCGCGGTTGTGAGGTCGGCTGACGAGGGGAATGTCGATGCTGGCGCCGAACCGGTCTGTGTGTGTGTGGGCGGGCTCTGCAGGTAGGGAATGAAGGACATGACGCGGTGTTCGGTGGCCATGGGCGAAAGGCCAGCCCACTGTGCACATGTCGTGTCAGCAGTCTTCTCCAAAATATGATACACGGAGGCGCTGGTAGCTACATGGTGAGCACCTGTAGACCAGCTTCTCCATGTCGTATGAGCCTGACTCCACTCACCCACTGCGAAAAGCCCTCGGTCGCGCTCAACGGGAACCATTTCGCAATCCGCCCCGTATTCGGCGCATCCCCTTGCCTCTGCGACGCCAGCGGACTCTGCTGCGCCTGCGCCTGCGCACCCTCACGCTCGTCCTGCGCAGTCGCCATAGCGCTACTGCTCCTCTCCCCAATCTTCAGCGGCGTCGAGAGACTCAAACTAATATAACTCGCGCCCCCAAACCCCACAGTCTTCTGCAGCAGCGCGGCTCGGGCAGCAGGAGGTCGGGATCGCAGATGGAGCCTCAGCATGCGTAGCCGGGCGAACAGCGAGGGCGGGGATGAAATCGTGGCGGTGGGGGGAATCGGTGCAAGCAGGACTGCCTCAGGACGCTGTTCTGTCGCGTCCGAGGCGCTGCTGCGAGCACTTTTGTATGTTGCTGACGTAGCGATCCTGACGCTGGCGGACGATGACGGGCGCCGAATAGGTGCGCGCGCCCCCCGGGCTTAGGCTTTAAGAAGGTGTCGGACGAGGAGTCTCTCCGCCACTCCGCTGCTGCCTGTTACTGCTACTGCTACTGTTACTGCTACCTATCTAGTGTTGAAATATATGTTGCGAAATGTCCGCAGATGCCGGGCGTCAGTGATCGGAATTCACACAATGGCATGTGCGGAGGGGGGCAATCGGGTTTTGTAGAGCATCACGATGCATCGAATCGACGATACTTGAGGGCGCTGGCGTCGACACCACCTGCCTATCGGCGCCGTACCTTCCAATTCCCTCTCAACAATGGCCAGCTGACCTTCAATTGGCTTTCGACGGTCGCGTCTGCGGCTTGGCCCCACCTGTTTGCAACCGCGCAGCTGCGGTGAAGGAAGGGAGCGCCTCACGTCGCTGTGTTCTTGGTGTGGTGCGAGGAGCGCCACTGATTGGGTGGGCGGCGCGTGCATAGCCATAGCGAGGTGACTGCCGAGGCAGGTACGAAGTACCTACGTGTAGTGACAGGACGTGAGTGACAGGCAACCGCAGGTGAAGGGAAGACTGATTGATTGAGAGTTTCTGCAATAGCAGCCTTCAATGGACTCGACATAAAGTCCATCCCTGCGGTTCGAATATCCCTCCGCATCAAATCTGATTTCGAGTCAAAGCGCTTCCCACCTCAACACTGCGCACTCACAAAGTCAGAGTTGATCTAACTATGCTCCCCAGATGTTCTTCTACCTATTTTAGCATCGCAGCATAAAAATTACAGCTGTTTTGGGCGTGCTGTTGATCATCTCGTCCACGGCACTACAAGCGACAACAGCTGTCAACCCCTGTTAGACATTTGCCACCTTCTTAAATACTTATCTCGGCGCATCTGTGAAACACTGCGCTTTCAACAGAAGACGTCACTGTACTTCTAAGGCAGGCAGCCTCTGTTATCATGCCCTCCGAAGTTATCCGCAGATATGACCAAGTTCGCAAGTTTTAGAACGAGGACGCAGCGCGCTTACGCAGCAGGGTATCGTACGCTTACAATTTACACCAGCGCTATGCCAAAAGAGCTAAACCTATGGCGCAAAACTTAAGAGGCGCTGTCTAGCCACCGCTAGAGCGCGGTCGTTTACTGTCTGTTCTGAGAAATTAGTTAAGTCCAGAATTCTCAAGGTTCTTAATATATGTGTCACGGGGGAGCGCACAGAAACCTGTATGCGCTAACCCGCTGCACCAAGCAAAAGACTAGGACGTGAAGTCAAGGACTTCACGCGGTTCTCGCATACATATACTTGTCAGAACAGGGAAGAACAGGACAGAACAGAGCAGAACAGAGCTCGAACAAGCCTCTTAGGTAGCGCCGTGACAATATGTATATAGTAACAAGTGTTTCACAGCTGTTATATTAGTAACTAGCACAAAGAGGCAAGGGTTCAATAAAGCCTGCTATCTATCTACTGTTGTTTGCCTAGGTCACCTGACAAAGCCAGACCCTTCCTGATCCTACTCCCATGCCTACGTAGGTCTCACTTACAGCTGAGCATGCCGGCCGGTACTCAGACGGTATCCATAGTATGTTGCTTCCAGCACGCATTACCCAGATGCGATCTAGACTCAGACCAGCACCCTGGCACTGTAGTTCTGATGCAGTAACGTCGACGCGGTCTGTAATCTGAGAAGCAGATATAGTAATCGTACCTATTTCTGTGTGGATCAAAGTACTAGTAGAATCAAAAGACAAGTACTGAAGACTTGTGCCAACGTTGATAGTGCTGAGACACGCCCCGCTGCTCGCGTCCCATATCTTGACAGTGCTGTCATAAGACGCTGACGCTAGCCAGGTCGAGTCGTGCGAGAAGGCCACTGAGGTAACCCTACTGCTATGGCCCTCAAGCGTGTGCAGACATGTCCCGCTGCTCGCGTCCCATATCTTGACAGTGCTGTCGCCAGATGCTGACGCTAGCCAGGTCGAGTCGTACGAGAAGGCCACTGAGGTAACCCTACTGCTATGGCCCTCAAGCGTGTGCAGACATGTCCCGCTGCTCGCGTCCCATATCTTGACAGTGCTGTCGCCAGACGCTGACGCTAGCCAGGTCGAGTCGTGCGAGAAGGCCACTGAGGTAATCCAACTGCTATGGCCCTCAAGCGTGTGCAGGCATGTCCCGCTGCTCGCGTCCCATATCTTGACAGTGCTGTCATAAGACGCTGACGCTAGCCAGGTCGAGTCGTGCGAGAAGGCCACCGAGGTAACCCAACTGCTATGGCCCTCAAGCGTGTGCAGACATGTCCCGCTGCTCGCGTCCCATATCTTGACAGTGCTGTCATCGGACGCTGACGCTAGCCAGGTCGAGTCGTGCGAGAAGGCCACTGAGGTAACCCCACTGCTATGGCCCTCAAGCGTGTGCAGGCATGTCCCGCTGCTCGCGTCCCATATCTTGACAGTGCTGTCATCGGACGCTGACGCTAGCCAGGTCGAGTCGTGCGAGAAGGCCACCGAGGTAATCCAACTGCTATGGCCCTCAAACGTGTGCAGGCATGTCCCGCTGCTCGCGTCCCATATCTTGACAGTGCTGTCACCGGATGCTGACGCTAGCCAGGTTGAGTCGTGCGAGAAGGCCACTGAGGTAACACTACGGCTATGGCCCTCAAGCGTCTGCAAGCAGGCACTCCACCCGTTGCTTATAGCTGGCTTAACAGTTACTTCCTTTGGCTCTTCGTGCTGAAAGAGCCTTCTTGTTATGCTGTCTGCTGGACTAAACAGCAGTGCAGATGCGTACACTTGTAGAGGGTACTTCTCAACCGCCTCTTTATGATACATGATAAACCGTCGTGCGTCGTAAACAATGTCAGTTAATGCGTCCTTATCTCTAAGTCCCTAGCTACGTTAGCAACTGTATTATAAAGGCTGTGCGTAGAGCCACGTAGGTTATACCTGGACTAGATGCCACAGTCTTGTTATTGAGACTATCCCTCTGGCCATACTGCTGCACAAGCTAAGCGCTTCTAGCCAGTAGAGATATTTCTGCCTAAAGAACGCGTCTATAGTCCTTGTGTCCTCTTGATTAGTAGCACTATCTGCTAGTAAGTTGTATTTTGAGTCGCAGAAGTGGTCAATCCAGTACACACATGCGTAGCGCGAAACAGCAAGAGGATCAGGGAGAGCTAGTCTGACGTCCCCTATAGGATATCCAGGAGCTTGGAGATTGTACACATCCCTATGCAATGTTTTGTGCAGAACTGTAAGTGACTTTGCGAAGATGTCTTGGTGTACGCGTTCTATGCCATCTAGAAACACCTCATTTAATGCTTCCGTAACAACAAAGTCCTTGGCTGACTGATGCACAAAGTAGGCTGTGTTGTTGCGCAGTGTGAGGAATGATCCGCATAGACCAATGATCTCCCGCACAGAATCTAGGTCGTTAACGAAGTCCGCGAGCTGTTCAGTAAGCACAACTATCTCAGCCACTGTAACGGGTCTGTATAGGACAGCAATTACTGCTAGCACCTGCAAGCACATATTTGCGCTATCCGAACTTGTTATCTGCTGCAGCATCTGCTTGTATAGATCGTTAAGTCCAGGCGGAAACTGGACCAGCTTCTTAAGCACGTTCCACTTTGGCGTCGCTTTGAGGTCTTGGCACACTAACGCAACCCAGAGAAAAGTCTCGTTTGCATTCGACGTCAAGTGCTTGAGTACTGCGTTTTGCACCTCTGGCGTGTAGCGCTTCTCTTGCGCCAGCTGACACACGTTCTGCTGGATGAAGAAGTCAACTGCCGCCGCGACTGACTCCGCGTTCAGCTCAAGGCTCAGCCTAGTCTTGTGCTCTGCTCGCGCCAGCTCTTCCTCAATGGCTGTCCAGTTGCGACTAGACACGATCCACTTGACGCGAGAGGACGCAGACGACTGCCCTGCAATAAATCGGAGTAGCTTTGGCCGATCAGTCATGCATTCATCGAGCGCATCAAGGACTAGGTATGTCGTGCTCAAGCCCTTGTCTTGCAGCACAGCGGCAAAGATCTCTGTTAAGGCGACCCAGGCATTAGCATCTTCGAACAAGCTTTTACCTGTGTGATCGTACTTCCCGCGGACGTGCGATATGAGCGAAGGTTGCTGGTGTATAAGCATATAGAGCAAGCCCCGTAGCACGGCTGCAGCGCTATTAATGCGTGAGTCAGTTGCCTGGCAAAAGAAGTACGACAACAGGGTAGATCTTGGCATCGAGTTGTGCAGTTCGTCAATGATGCCACACAGAAGCATCGTCTTTCCTTTGCCAGGGTCGCCTTTCACCCACAACAGTCGGCTATCCGAGCGCTGTTGCCATTGTTGAAAAGTAGGGTTGGCAAGCACCCAGCGATAGGAGTCTGCGAGAAGACCGCCTTTGGTATCCTCAATGCGCTTCTTGTCGTCCCGAGGGTCTGTCTGGCGTATGTCTCGAAGGCACTTGTCTTGCTTTTCCGCCTCATCTATAACTCGTCTCATCGCTTCAGCTGGACTCTCACCGTCGAACGGCGACAGACTAACTCCCAAGATCCCCATTAGAGAGTATGCGCGGTCTGTTGGAATTTTCGTCGTCCGGTGTTCATTCCATGAGATTCGCTCATTTACACTAAACCCAGACAATGGTTTGCCCTGCAGCGCTGAACAAGGGATGCCGGTGATTTCACGCACTTCTTTTGCCAGCGACAACTTGCTACCAAGTTCAGCACCTTCCTCAGAAAAAAACTCTACCACGGATGGCGCAAGAAGCTCCTGCAGCGTCCATCCGCGGGTGAACCATCTGCTTTTTTGGAGCGTGATCTCAGGTGTCTGCCCGCTGCGCACAACATCGCTACCAGCTAGAGTGCAGGGCACATGGCGCGAATAGAAGCAGCGCTGCATTGTGCTGCTATACCATCTTGACACGCTATACAGAATAGAGAGCAGCCAGATCCAAAGAAACCATTGTGGATAGTGGCGGCCTGACACAACTGGTTGAGGTTGACTAGAGACATCTGACAGATACACATAACACCGAGCTGCATTGCGGTACCAGCAAAACATTGACCTGATAGAGAGCGCGAGCTCAGCCTTGTTGGCCTTGTCGATGCAGCACGTGTCGATCCAGAAGTACTGTAGACCGTCACGTTGTGCCTGCCTTCCACAGAAGCCAATCTTCTTGTACCCTAGCTTGGTCTTGCCACCGCCTGTTTGGACGTCGGCGAAGGTCACCTCGTCTCTGTCAGGTCCCCAGGTGTGTGAAAGTATCGCGTAGGGAGGTATCTCGCCATCGTCGAAGCTGTGAATGCTAAGCTCCCCGCTTCCGCTGTACTGCAGGAGTCGCATAGGTTCGTGTGGGTTTGTAAGAGGTACGTGTGATAAGAACGGAACTTGAAAGGCTTGACTCAGTGGCCTGACCGTGTGAGCGCTTGCGGGCTGCTTTCTGACTAAGGATGGATAGCTAGCATACAGAGAGAATAACGAGCGGGCGCACCAGCTCAGGTACTAGCACGACCCTTTGGTGCGTTGGAGACTGCCGGCTTTCGCTGTATACTTGGTTTGGTGGTCAAGCCCCAAGGCGGGGTAAAGCGTGACTCTATACATGCGCTGTGCGCTGCCTGCAAGGCTGAATCACATCCGCATCGAAAGCTACCAAGGACGCAGTGGCTTAAGCGCTGTCAGCAAAAGTTCAAGCAACTCCTTTAGTATAGATTCAAGCAATAACAGGCTTCACGCTTGCCCATTAAGACGCAGAACAGACACAAAAACAGTCGCGCGAATGACTTTTGTTAAATCCAAACCTAGGTGTTGTGCAAAGATCCGCTCTCTATCTGGCTGGCAGAGCGCTTTGGGGCTAAAAGAATCCACGGCTGGTCCATTGCTGAGAACAGTTGGCAGCTGCACGCTTGAGTAGGGCCCAATAGAAGCTTCTAGAGCTCTGCGCCACGTGTCAGCTTTTTTGGCATAGCGCAGGTGTACATCGAACCTGCCATCTGAGCCATATCTGCGGATCAATCCGGAATGCGTCTTTGCAGACGTTGTGCGCCCTAAGCTTATAGTCAAACCTTCGTAGGCAAGCACTATACTCTGTAGATATGCCGAGATGAGCATTTAAGGAGGTAGTAGTGGTCTGACAGGGGTTGACAGCTGATGTCGCTTCTGGTTCTGTTGACGAGATGCTTTCTAACATGCTCTAGACAGTTGTAATTTTTGCGCTGCGGAACATAATCAGGTAGAGAGATGTCTTAAAAACGCTATTGAGTTATCTAACACTCTGTGCATGCGCGGCGTTGAGATGTAAAGCGCTTTATCTCAAGATCCGATTCGGGGCGGTGGGATGTTCGAACCGCAGGGACAGACTTTACTCGCTTGTTCTCACATTTTCGTCCCAGGTCAGGAGTGACTTGGGCGCCCCATCAACGGCCCTTGCAGCCGCTGCGACCCAGTGCAGTCCTCAACGCCTGAAGCCCGAGGCAAAAATTTGACATTTCACTTGGATCGCAGGCTTGACACAGAGATGATAGAATCAACCGTTATTCGTTATTTCATTACATGTGTGGCTACAAAGTACCATGACACAACACTGCTGATACGTGTCGAATCTGGCGGCTCATGCCCTCCAGAAGTGATCTGCGCCACTTGAAACCCCATACGCCTCACCCTCCATGACGGCTGCACATGTGCCCGTAATTCGAACCCACTCCTCACGCCATCCCCTCTGCATGGCGCAGGTCGCGACTGAATCGCCGAAGATTCGACGTGGCCATCATTGCTGCTTGACCTGTCCATCGCCGCTGCTTGACCCACACGTCGCCGCAAACAGCATGCTTGGATTCGGATCTGAATCTGGGACCGGGGCGTGCGAAGCGAGTGAGGCTGAGAGCCGGGGTTGACAACGACCCCGGTAGCCTTACCAGCGGAGGCGAGATTTCCAGGTACGCATTCCTGGCCATTGGGCGGGCAAATCCCACGGCTTCCGAGTCCCGGAGAACAGCCACCTCCAATACGAGCAATATACTCGAAGACACCGGTCTCTTGGCCATCGTGCCGGAGCCGGCAAATGCAGCCTGGATATTGAAAACGGACTTTTGCCCAGGCACTATTGTGCTGCGTGCACTCGGGCCAGTGGTTGCTTCTAACTGACTGAAGCAGTGTGCGGAATATCGGCAGCTGTAAGGTTGATGAGGCTCCGATGTGCGTGCTTCTGGATTTCGACATCTACGAGGTAGTTACTGTAGAATCGTAGTTGCAGCCCGGGATGTGAAAGGCGTTTGTAAAGTGGAGTCGTAATAACAAGAGGAGGCCTTATGAACGGCCCGCTTCTGTCAAAACCCGCTCACACCAGCTGCTTGGGCTCCTGAACCACAGGAATCGTGCTGTTGCTGCTCCACTGGCTCTGCAAGCTCTCCCTAGGACGGTGCTTCTTGAGGGTCCTGCTGTCCCTTGGTCGCTCATTCGGCGACCCGCTCTCAGCCCTCCATGCAGAGGCCGGCCTCTGGGGTAGGGTGTAGTCGATCTTTTCGTCCAAGGTGGATGCGCTGGTCATGGGGCTTTCAACGACATCGGGTGTTGTGGAAGAAGCTTTCTTGCGGCGCATGCAGCAGCAATTGCGTCCTTTGCCGTAGAAGAAGAGGAGCCATACCGAGACCCAAATGACTGCAATGACGGGGATAATTCCAACAATAACGAGCACAGCAATGGCAGTTCCAGAGATCCCTCCAGTTGATGATCCCTCCAGAAGGCGGGGTGCGAGACGAATGATGGCAGGCATGGTGTAATGAAGATTGGGTTTTGATAAATGCAAGTGTGGCAGCACGAGAGGTTTTGATATAAATGTTCGGCGGCTGCAACGGTTTGAGTGGGTACAATGAGTGGATATAGTCTTGACAGGTGAAACACAGGCCACAATAGGTTGAGTTGAGGGCGGGTCTTGAATTGCAAACCCTTGAATAAAGCCAGCCGGTGAATCTCACGAGTGCATGAAAGCGGACCGACGGTGAAGACTCAGGTGTCCTTTGTACCCGGTGCGTCTGCTTTGGGACGTCATGGGTGAGCAAAAAGTAGGTGACGCACCTCGTCACCGAGACATCTTGGAAGCCGCCAGCGCTTGGGAACAACGGGCTGCGTAAGACTCTTGGCCTACATATGCCGCATTAATCATGCATTGCTTTTGCAGACGTCGCGTTGTTACCGCTGGGCTGCATGTCGTGAGCCTGAGGCTCTGCGCGTTGCAGAAAATTCGCACAGCCACTCTGCAGCCGCTCTGCAGCCGCTCTGCAGCCGCTTAGGAGCACAGATTGAGCTGAAGCCGCGCATACAAAGTCACACAGGGCGCAAAGTCTCACGAGCGCGGATGAGTCGGTATGTGATCGCAGTATTACGCAAATAGACTTAGATCCAAGACCCTACAAGCGCGTGGTCGAAGCCGTCAATCCGAAAGTCTGGAGAATCGCAAGAGCGATTGGACTCCATGTCATCATTTGGTTATGGTCTAGAAGAATGTAGTTAGCCCAGAGCGGTTAGATGCCGCGCCGGCGTGCCGCACAGTGAAGTCATTGTGCTCGTGCGCTTTGAACCCTTCCGCGAGGCGGTGTCGATGCTCCTGATGAACACCAGGATCCTTTGTCTGCACGTCTAAACGTCGTGGGCTCAACACCTTCTAGAAGTCTTGAAAAGAACGAGCAGACAAAGCGGAGACCTCTTACGAAAAGTGCCCGGCAGTCCACAAGGATCGCCAGGGACATCGACGATCTCGAAGAGCCGAAGCGCGCCACGAGGGCGCCGCCTTCTTAGGCTTCTTTGTGACGGGCGGGGGACTGCTTACCTCCATGCTTAGCTATGAGCTTTACGATGCGAGCGGCGCCGATTTGCCAGATGTGCTGTGTGCCAGCCTCGCCTAGATCGACCACTTCGTACTTTGGCGTAAGCTCACTCCACGCGTCGTCATCGGTACTTGGTTCAGTCGCGGCAGCGACTGTTGACCTACAGAGCGCTTCAGTCTGATTCCACGGCATGGTGCCGTCATTCTCAGCATGTACGAATACTAGTTGTAGTCTCGAATATTTGCCTAGCGTTCGTGCTGTCAGTCGCCATATGACATTCGGTAGTTTGACAGCATAACGCACGCGTAGCTGCAACGGCTCTCCGCCAACTTACGAGTGAGTGCAGCAAGCCCCAGATCCGTCCGCCATGTATCTTGCATCTTGCGACTGAACCAAGTATGGACAGCTGGGATCATCTTGACGGGAGCAAGCACCGGTATAACTCCACCAATGGAATATGAGGCGAACGCGTTTCCTGCGTTGGTAAATGCAGCACACAGGATCAGGCCTGCAAATTCGACACCTAATTCGGCATACTGCAATGCCACAGCAGTAGAAACCGCGGTTCCCAGTGAATGCCCAAGAAGAACGATGCGACTTGGTGCAATTCTTGCAACGTTCAGAGCCCAATCCACTACAGCTTCGGCATCAGCCCTGAGACCAGCCTCAGAGGGCTCGCCCGTTGATTTCCCAAAACCACGGTAGTCAAAAGCTAACACGAAGATCTTCTCGCATGCACCGGAGGCATAGGACCTGTACTCTTCAGTTCGTCTCTGCTGTCCGAGTGTGGCTGCATTGCCATGAAAGTAGAGCAGTAGACGGGCTTCCGGATCATCACGCAACAGACGGAATGCGAGTGTCTCTCTGATGTCTTCAACACCGCGCTGCTCACGCACGTATTCATCGAGGTGTCTGGCATATACACCCAGTGGTGTGACAAGCCACGTGAAGAGCCTGTGACCATCCTTGGTTGCGATGCGGAAGGGCGTGACCTGGTTTTCTGCGGCGCATGAGTATTGGCCTGATCGCCAACTCTTGAATGCGCATGACGTACTTAAAAAGCCGGCTCTTTCAGGCTCCTCAAGCCATTTTCCAGGAAACATCGTGACCCAGTGCAAGTACAGCATTTCTGCGTCTCTCTTAGCGACCACACGTGACATATGCAGGTGCCCGGGCAGCCCTGCTTGGGCGAACCTCGTCTGCTCACTCACGTTTCTGTATCCATGGCAGACAGCACAAAATGGTGGCAGGAAGCCATATGCAGCTGACAAACGAAAGCGCGACAGCTATGTCGCTACCGATACCCATATCGACGGTTGTGTCGTTGCAGCAAAGGAGGTGTGAGTTCAAGGATCACCGAGCCGCGACTGCTGCTTTGGGCGCGGCTCCGCTGCGCTTGGCTTTCGGCCGGAGCTTGCTTTGCGCTTGTGTTTGCAGTCCCCTAACACCATCTGTGATCTGTGTGCTCCAGAATATGCCCATGTTGTATTTTTTTCTTTTATTTTGCAGATATCATTCACACGTCGTCTGTAGCCATAGTCTCATACAATGTCCACCGAATTCCCACTCGAAATCCAATAATTGAGTAGACTTTCGAAGTTTGTTGGCTCGCGCAGGAAGTTCTGAGGTAAGCCTGCAGGTGTACATTCTTATGCTGTGTAAGCCAAAGCGGGGACAATGACGACCACGCGAAGACAGCTGGGCGCCTGCACCTGCATTAACGATCCAGGGCAAGTACAACCAGCAGCATGTTGTATATTAAGCGAAGCTGCTGCCTGATTTTCTGACTCCCTTCCGTCCTTCTCAGTCCTGTCACCATCATCACTCCACCCAACAAGGCTTGTACCGCACCTTTCCCAAGACCAGCACAAACACCATGTCGACGGACCTCAAAGCATACAAAGGCTCTTGCCACTGCGGTCTCGTGCAGTATCAAGTTCGTTTGAAATTCCCCACTAGCCCCGAGCCTGAAGGAGAAACCATCAGCATCTACAAATGCAACTGCACCACGTGCCAAAAAATGGGCTTCTTCCACTGCCGTCCCATCTCGCCCGCGGAAGACTTCATCCTGGTATCGCCCACTAATATCAAGGAATTGGGCGACTACCGAGTGTACACCAGGACCAACGGCTGGTACTTCTGCAAGCAGTGCGGCGTGCGTGTCTTCGGCATTGGCGCGAAGTGGGGAAAAGAGAGGATGGACGTTGAGGCGTGGGGGAGGGGCGAGAAGAGTGACCAAGGAGATGACAAGGATGTGCAGGTCGTTTTGAAGACTTTGCCGACGACGAAGAAGAGGGTTGTAGATGGGGAGGAGGTGGAGAAGCCGTATCATTATGTGAGCGTAAACGCGGTAACATTGGAACCGACCGAGGACACCGATCTCAAGAAGTGGCATGAGAACGGATGGATCATGTATGTGGATTGCAGGGCTCGTAAGGAACCTGCGCCGCGGTTTGGCGAACCGTTCGAAGGCGGCATGTACTGAGAAGGTCAGTGGAGTTGGCAACCTGACTCTAAAAAAGAACACATCAAGTATTAACAATATGAAGAGCACAGGGGGATCACAGATTCCGTAGACAATTAAAACCCTCATTGATTCATTACATCCCCGAATACTTAGACACAGAGCCCCGCTGCGTGTCCAGACTGAACCGCTCCTTGAACCGGGACTGCCCCTCTACTCGAGCAGCAGGCATTGAATGCTTGCGCGTTCCCCCCTTGTTTTCGTTTTCGTTCTCCTTCTCCTCTCCCACTCGCTCTAGAATGAGCTCATTGGCCCGATCCTTAGCCCGCCCTCGAACAGATTCACGCTTCGACGGATCGGAAACGATATCAATATTGCGCGCAATCACCTGATCTTGACCCTCACGCCGCAAGGGCGCAGCCTCCGCCTCACGGGGCTTAATAATCTTCTCTTGCTACTGGTTGTACGTCTTGGGGAACTCCAAGTCCAGCGGGGTAGCAGTGCCGTCGTCGCTGAGCTTGCGGTCGATGGCCTTGACAAGCGGCCGCAGATGCTCGAGGTTCGACTCTGGGCGGAAAAACGACGCAACGGGCTCGTTGTCCCCGTCGTCCTCTCCAACGACAATCGTCTTCTCAGACTTCCCCCAAAGAGGCTCGGACAGACCCCGCCCGCCCCTCCAGCGTGCGCAACGACTCCATACGCATCCGCTGCCGATACGGCGCCGCCTGCGCATCCATCGCCCCTGTCGTCCCCTCTACTGCGTTCTCTTCGTCCAACTTGCGCATCCGCGCGTCCACCATCCTGCGCGTGACGGGCATCAACTCGCCCATCTTCCACTTGTGCAGTTCGTCCTCTAGGGGGATGCAGTTCGTGCACTTACCCCGGATGCGCAGGACGATGAAGTAGAGGAGTGCGCAGAGAAGCGATGCTGCCAGCAGCAAGACGAAGAAAAGGGTTAGAACCGCGATTGTGGGGGTGGCTTGGTGAGCTGTGGGCTCTGGGGTTGCGAAGTTTGAGGGGAGGGGTGGGATGGTTGGTGGTGTATCTGCGGCGAGGACGGGGGTTGGGGAGGTCGTTGGTGTGAGGGTTTGCAGGGTCGCGATGATGGTGCTCGTCCGGGTGATGTGGATTGTGGATCGAGATGGCAGGGTGAGGGTTTGGAGGTCGAGAGATGTCATACTTGCTCTTACCAGAAGAGTTGCACGAGATGGAGATGGAGGCGTTTGTTTGGTTCTAGGTTGGTTGAGTTGGGACTGTGGAGTGTGAGGCTGGGAAATGGCCTGCGAATCTATCAGTGAAGGTCCTGTTGTACGCACTGTGAGCAGGCAGACATTGTTTGCTGCTGCGGAGTACGCACATCGCGATGAGTTTGGCACAAACAATACTGGTGAACAATGCCAGACTGTAAGCGCGAGTTATCATCTTTCACTTAGGCTTATCAAGCAACACCAGAAGACGTCGTATGTATTTTTTGGTGTCAATGCGTTATTAATGGCAAGTCCTGGATGTTGCCTAGTAGATAGGGCCTTATTCAACACTAGTTCGGATGTCTAGAATTCCTATTGTAGTGAAAGCACTAGTCCATCTTTCAGCCGGTTCGACACACCGACAAGGGTACGGCAAATCTAGAAGCCAGCAGCAAAACCCGCAAGACCTCGCTACAAGTTCTCTACAAGTAGAATATGCCCTATTGTCTCATGAACCTTTCTTGCCGAGAGACGCAACACGCGGCACACCCAGGATCAAATCGTAGTGCATAGCACACAAGAATCCAGAGTTTGGTCATTCTACATATGAATTCGCTTGTTGCACACAGTGCCAAAAATCCCGCCGCGCCAGCAAAGAACCAGGTGTCGCGGCCGCTCGAATGACAGCCTTGGGGCTGTGTAACCAATCCACTTTCACTGGTGCTATCCTGCCCATTTCCCTCCCAACGCTCATCTCACCGCAGAAGCCAAAAAGGCTGTCTCAGACGCCTTCTGTCGACTTCCGACAATGTCGTCAACCGCATTGTATGATTGATTCAGAGCAAAAAAAAAAAAAAATCTAAAAAAATCTTAACTGTAGTGGAAAGAGAATTGAGGATTTCAGTCATCCAGAAGCCTCACAGAAAGAGTGTCTCGATGGAAGACTGAAACCCTCAATATCTCTTCTCCTGGCTGGGTACGAACTGACAAACATTTGTTCGAAAGCTCGAACCCTGAAGAGACGTAAGCAAACCTTTTGACTGAATGGGGGAAGGGAGTGGGGAGAGGACGTACTTGGAGGATAGACGCGGATTGTGGGATTATATAGGGTTTTGGGTAGCCGGGCAATGGCGGAAGTGAGGGTGCTGGGAGGGTTGGGGATGGGTGGATGGCGGGGTGGTGAGCTTTCACTTGGCTGGATATTGCGCGTACGCGCGACGGTGGACGAGATACTTGTTGATCTTTAGTCCCCGCAACACATAATTCTCTGGTATCGTTGCAACAAGTGCTGAGGATCTTATTGTTTGTCCTGCAGCATACCTGTGATCGCTTCGATGTCTCACTTTCATATTTTGGTCCGGCCCTCGATGTATGGCCGTTGGTAGTAAATTCAAGTAGAAGAGTTGCAGCAAGGGAAGCATCTTTAGAAGCTGCGAGTCTTGTCGAATCTAACATGCATCGAACAAAAAATCGTTAGACATGATGCTGTTTCCACATCAGTGACTCGTATTAGCTGTGAAGGATGGTACCATACCAGTAGGAAGAAGCCTTCAGGCCTATTTGACACTAGCTATCAGTAGGATGTATGTTAGGTAGAAAGAGATATT
Source organism: Epicoccum nigrum (assembly GCA_002116315.1). Classification (NCBI taxonomy): domain Eukaryota; kingdom Fungi; phylum Ascomycota; class Dothideomycetes; order Pleosporales; family Didymellaceae; genus Epicoccum; species Epicoccum nigrum. Next base: position 2,945,950 of record KZ107839.1, read on the forward strand.
AAAGTTGAATTTAAGATTTTGCAGCATGATAGATTATGCTAGCTAGATCGTTCCAAAGTTCCGATGCATATCCTTGCATATATACCCATGAGAGATGATCGCCTCTCGGAGAATCATAGTTTCGTGTAAGAAGGGGAAGGTATTTTGTGCCATCCAGGTGTTTTCTCATGTCGAGCTTGAACGTTCCGGCAATTTTCAAAAGTCAGTCTCCTCTGACTTATCGCGTATCCCATACTGTCGTCATAAATGTGGAAAGTAGACGCAGAATGATGCAGCCAGTACATGCAGAGAGCCAAAAGAAAAGCTGTTTTTGCACCAATCGAAAGAACTCAATAAGTGTAGAACAAGTATGGCAGTCGGATATCCTAGTAGCGTCGTGGCTCATTGGAAGTCAAACTCTAGGATTCCGGCTCTTTCTTAAGACTTGGACCCATACGCGGCTCGATCCTTGACGAAAACCGCTCACGTAGTGTCCACATAGCCAGTTGTGTCGACATAGATCTCGGTGTTGGAGGCTGAGTGTTGACTCTAAATCGCTTTGAGACGTCGAAGTTAGAAGTTGGTGGCTGTGTAGCGGCCCTATCGTCTCTGAACTTGCGTTTGTTTGAATCTGCGTTGGCTCCGTAGCTTGGAGCAGGCGCACGTTCAGCCTCTGCGACCTGAAAGTGGCGCTGAATTTGGTCGAGCTGCGCCTCGAAGTTCGGGAGGACAGCATCTAGTTGCTGTCGGACACGTCGATGATCAGATGTCAGTAGCTGGCCATTGTCACACATGTCTCTCATAGCCTGTGCAAAGCATTGAAGCAGTTCCATAGCTTCAGCAACATACTGCTGGCAGCATTGCTTCCAGGTTTCAACTTGAGTACGAAGAATCCTCTGTTCTATGACCCTTGGAAGCGTCTGGTTTGGCCAGTCTGGTTTGAGGAGACACTGCAGAAGATGAGCTCGCTGGCGAGAAAATGAGCCTTGACCGGGTTGATCAAGTTGTCTCAGGAGAACTGTGCGGTAAATACCCCTCATCTCCAAAGCAATAGGACATTGCACGTTAACCTCTGTTGTGTAGAGCAGATGAACCTCTCGTAGCTTGCTCTGAAGTAAAGCTACCAGCTTGCCGTAAGCCATACCGACCCTGCGAATAGTTGTGTCGAGCAGTTCACTGGCTCTGCTCTTAAGTTCGGCATTGCCGTCGTAGGCCTGTACATGAGTCCTCAGTGTTGTGAAAACAGCTTGTATAGGCGCATCGATTTTTATAGCGATGTCGTCGGTATGACCTTGCATGTTATCATGTCATTTGTTGATAAAGTCGATCATCGTCGAAAGGATATCGTTGTTCAAGTTTCTGCCCAGTCCTTTACCATTTGTCGGAATGCCATTCTCTCTTAGCATCTTGAAAAACGTTGGGTAGTACACGAGTGGACTACCCAAAGTTTGAACAAACTGAGTCAAACGGGAACAGATATAAAGCTCAGCCCCAGGATCTGCGAACGGTTCCTCCACACGCTCTTCGGGGAGTGATTTAGCAAGGGCTTCGGTGCAGGTACGAATAACTGGCAACTGTTTCTCTAGATGTTCGCGCATCTCAGTATATCTGTCATCGTCTTCGAACTTTTCGAGAATACGCTGGATTTGCGTAGCGATATCAGGTAAAGTCTCGAAGACATGATGATGCAGGGTGCGGAAGTTGGTCTGTGCTGGTAGGTGAAATAAATAACGACGCAGTCGCGGTATACCAGTTGCTTCCGGTGATAGCTTGGGCTTCTCGTCGTCTTCTTCGGCATAGTCAGTGCTCAGACATAGATGGTATTCTGACGCGGATACAGCCAGAATGTCAACACCCTTATCTTGCATAGACAAACGAACGATGCTCGCTTCTCGCTCAATGTACGCGCTCCTTGCTTCCTTCAGCAAATAGTCCCGATAAGCACGTACGAGACTTCTGTCTTCAGTGCCCTGTCTTGAGATCTTCTCGACCTCAGCCAGATTGAATTTGATTCGCGGGAACGGCTCTTCCGCAAGTCGACCGACAGAATTCCGGATGCCATTGCAAAGTTGCTGTATGCAGAGTCAGATTGTACAGAAACTTACGAGTATTGACTCTTACATCAGATTTATTAGTGATCAGAAGAGTATTGCTTGCTCCAAGACGGCGAATAGAGCGATTCAGATACCGGTCTTGCACGACACTTGAAACGACACGTGAAGTTGGTGCAACGACAACCTCGAAGTGAGCCATCTCACGAAACCTATCGATCAATACGGTGCGGATGTGATTATCATCACCATAGCCTTTATTCATGTCAGATTTTATTCATATAGTAAGGGCGATACTTACCCGGCAAATCGAGAATGCACACATTGTTTCTGAGAAGAGCATGTCCGGTTTCGAGATGTACCGACTTGACGAGCGGCCAGACCTTGTCGAGCTCTTCCTGGAAGTCGGGTAGCTGCTCATCTTTTAGCGTAACCCACTTTGAAAATCCGTCGTCGACGTTAAGCCTGCTCAATTTCTCCTGAGCACGATCTACACACAGGTCTGCGAAAAATACGTGCTCAATATCAAGGTAATCGAGGTTATCCTTCAGGGTCCTGATACGTTCTTCTCTATTCTCGACGTCGAAGATGATCTCGAAGAACGTCTTTGCAGTCTTGGCACCCCTCAGAACCGATGGACGTATGGTCCTACGTGGCGGACCATTGTCCAGTGAATCAGATAGCGCTGGATCCTCGGCATCTTCTTCATCACTAAGCTCTTCTTCAATACCGATCAGCAAAATTTCCTCAGCAACCTGATTCTCAGCTTGACGTGGCTTTCGAGGAAAGGCCTCGCGATACCGCCGAGCTTGCTCTAAAGCACACTCTTTGATCTTGTCATTGCTGAGGTACTCGACTCGGACATCACTTTCGTCGGTATTATCTGCAGCTCCAATCTTGTGTGTTATGATTGTCGGGTATGCAGTACAGGCTGACGACGATGCGGACACATTTACCAGATTGCGACTGAAGACAGCGTTGATGGTAGAGCTCTTACCGATTCCTTGCTCGCCTAAGAATGCAGCATAGAATCGCTGGCCCCGCGGAATGATATTGGATTTCTGTAATGCAGTATTCAAGTTGAGAACTTCTTCGTCATTCGGAGGATGATTGCGCACGATCTGAAGAAGCGGCGCGCACAGCTCGTGAATACTATCGTTGATCTTGTCATGCTCCAAGGCGTACCAACGGTCATGTGGGAAGTCTTCCGAAGCTGGATCGTATGCGGCTTGTATGCCAATTAAGTGGCTATCTCCAAACCTAGCTTTGTATTGTGCGAACGAAAGTATCGTTTGATGAAACTCTGAGCCATCGCCATTTGCAGGTCTAGACTCGCACAGTCAGTATCTCTGTACTTGCGTACGGGAAATTGACGTCACCTAGACGTATATACTTGAGAGCCGCGGTATTGTGCCATGATAGTGGAGCTTTCCAGGAGCGTGTATATGTGGTGTGGGTAAAGATTAAGTTGAAGGGTACGAGGGCGGGTGTAAATGAAAGGACGCTTAGCCCGAGTCAAGGAGGCAGAAGATAAGGGTGAGAGAGCACTTGTGAACCGACGTGAGAGGAATCAACGTTGCTGTGAGATAGTTATGTAAATCAGTGAAGGAATGCTAAGCGCAGAGCACAACCAAGAGCGATGCCGCCACTGCCGCACGCAGACCGACACGGCATAGTGAGAGATAATGCACTACCGCTCAAATAACCTGATGCAAAATCTAGGAACGGAATCGAGAACAGGCTAATCTAAATCACGAGATATTGCTTGCGCAGTACTGTCTGTACGTAGGCAATCCGCATCGCAACAATGAATATTTGTCGACAAGGATCAGACAATGAATAATGTACTCAACAACACGAATAAACCTACGAGGTAAACTCTTGCGTACTGAGACGGCAATGGAAGATCAGCAGTTGTGAAGATGCTACGAAGAAAATGACGTTTGTCCAACCCAGGCCATAACGTCACCCATGCACACGTCAAGAACGAGAAAGGTGCAACTACGAGTTCAAATACTTCGAGTTACCCTATTTGAAGTCCATAGCGGACTATGTTGTCAAAAGAGAGCCGTGATAACCTGCTCGCTAACACTGTTTCCAACGTGCAAGTCCATAGCGGCCACAATCTGTGACAAAGACCTCAACAATTCCCGGATGTCCATACACGCACGCTTTAACACCGTCCACAAACATCTCACGCCTCCTCCAGTACCTCTTCCTTGACCTGCACGGTGCGCACCTTCTTCGTAACGTGCTGAACCTCCGGACCATTGAACTGTCTCTTGACCAAAGCAAGATCCTTGCTGAAGCCATCAAGCTCCTGGCGCAGGTGCTCGCGAATCAACTTATGCGCCTCAAGCATGTAGTTCTCGTTCTCAAGCAGCTCGGCGAGAGCCTTAGCGAAATCTTCGAAGTGACCTACTACGGCGGCGATGAATGACTCTCCAACTGCTTGCCAAAGCTCGCATTGATGTTGCTTGACTTGAACGGAGATCGCGTTGACAAGAGGCTCCATGCCGTCGTTATCCTCGGTGACAGTGCGGATCAATGCGGCACGCTGGTCCTTATAAATACCATTGCGGTGCGCAGGGCGCTCGTCCATGCGGATAACGTTGATGCGTGCGTAGGCAGTCTTCATTTCGACGGCAACGGGGCACTTGATGTCATCCTCGGTGGTGAAGCGCCGATAATTGTCGCTCGTCGCATTTTCAAGCTGCTCTGAGAGTTCCTTCTGAACCATGCGAATGCGTCTGGCCAGCTTGTCGAGGGCCTCGCTTACCTTTTGCTTTAACTCCGGGTCGCTTGAAGCTGCACGCAAACGCAGCCTCAGCTCTGCGAGAGTGTTTTGTACTGGCAACTGAAGCGACTGCTTAACGTTACCTTCCTTGGAGCTCGCGTTGTACTTCCACAATTTGATCTCTTTCTTGTAGGTCTGCATGAGGTCTTCGTTGATGTTCTTGTTAGTGCACTTGCCATGAGTTGCAATGCCGTTGTTGCGGAGCATAAGCCAGAATGTGTGGTATGCAGCGTCGTCTTTCGTCTTGTAGTTCATGACCTGCTGTTCCATACCAGAAGCAATCTTGCGCTTAGTTGAATCAGACCAAGCTTCGGATAGAAGGCTGTTCGGTGTAGTGACTGACAGACCTCTGAGGTCACTACTTAGACTTGGAAGGTACTCCACCACATAGCGTCGAATGGCAGCAACATCTATGTCGTGGGTGAACTTCATTAGGATACGCGAGACTTTGTCTTCGATATCTGTGACTGTTTCAAAGACGTGGTATCTAAGTGTTTTGTAACTCGCCTCGGCTGGGAGCAGGAGGAGAGCGCGACGAAGATCAGGTATACCGGTACCTTTGGGATCGAATGGCGGGTCTTCGAGCGGTGAGGTGTCTAGCCAGTCGAAGTATCGTGCTGAGGAGATTGCAAAGACACGAACGCCTTTTCGCTGCATCTTGCCCCGGATCTTGTCGCATTCGCGTTCTCCATCCGCCATCTGAGCCTCCCTAATCAAATATCGTCGATACAGCTGAATTGTCTTCCGGGCCTCACCTTTGAGGTTCCCAATCTTAGACAAGCGGTGTTGGATTGATGCAAATGGTTCTTCAGTTTTGTGCTTCAGCATACGGACGACTTGGTGCTGTGGCGTTTCCAAGCAAGACTGTGTCAAGTTAACTTAGAACTATGACAAGGAGGTGACGCTAGACTCACATCTTTCTTGTTGAGCACAAGAAACACGTTCTTAGCCTCGTGCTGTCGAATGGCGCGATGTAGGAATCGATCTTCATCTGTCTTCGACAGGTACCGGTCGCTTTTTGCTACGACAATCTCGAAGTTCGCTTTGCGGCGGTACTCGTTCACAACTGCTGTACGGGTCTGGTTCAGATCTCCATAGCCTATCACTCGTTAGCCTTTTCTTCCAATGGAAGATTCTACCTTCAACACACCTGGTAGATCCATGAATCGGATACTATTCCTCAGCAAGACAGATCCAGTAGAAATTGTCACAGATTTGATGAGCGGCCACATCGTCGTAGCATGTTGTCTCATTACTGGGAGATCGGAATCCTTCACGTCGTTATACTCGACACTACCGTCCTCCTCGATTTGAACCTGAGCCAAGTGCTCACTCGCAAGTTTGACACAATGTTCAAGGAAGCGGCCATCTTCAAGGTCAGGTTTATCGAGCCACGTCTGGAGCTCGGCTTCCTTAGATTTGTCCCAATGAGCATTGAAGATGATTCTGAAAAACTGTTCCGCCGTATCAGCGCCCTTCTGTACGACCTTGGAGACTTTTCTGCACGGTCTCTTATTGGAGGCTGGGCTCTCGCTGATGATGCTGAAATCGCTGTCTGAGACATCTGCGTCCGAAACGTCTTTGTCTGACACTTCATTTCCACTTTCATTGTCTGCATCCGTCTCTTCAACCGCAGCGTTGTCGAGAGGTACATTATCAGGCGTGTAGACGTCGGCATAGCGGCGGATGTACTCTTCAACGAAGTCTCGGATTTCGGCGATATCCAGGAAGCTGACCTTGAGGTCGCTCACATCTGAATCGTCACTGGCATCGACTTTATGCTGGATGATGGTGGCGAACGCCGTGCATGCGCTGGAGCTCGCCGAGGCATCAACTAGGTCGCGGTTGAGTAAAGCATTGATCATAGAGCTTTTGCCGACGCCCTGATTACCGACCACAGCAACGTTGAATTCGCTTGGATGAGGAATCGTCTTTGCTCGGTCTAGGTTCTTGAGAAGGTCTGCAATCTCTGCATCTCTGATTTGAGAATCCACGACAGGCCTACCTAGCTTGTTGCACATGCGTGAAATAGTCGTGCGGAGTAGCTCTTGATCTAGATCGTACCAAGCGTGATCTGGGAAATTCTCGGTGGTGGGATCGTAGAATTCGCCATCGGCTCGCCTGGTATCTTCTGTGTTTGCTTGCTGGGTCTTCCAATCATCGAAACTGAGACATTTGCAGTCTTCCGTCACCTCAATCGGTGACGAATGACGACGCTTGTACATGGTCGATAAAGACTGGCGTTGTCAACGTGAACGTAGGTCGAAGGGTAATTGAAATGTTGTAAGTGTGGTTTCAGGTGTGGCGGTGAGCGGTAGGAAGTGATGTATTTCTGGGCGACAGACTATGCAGGGAGGTGAAGGTGAAGATGAGAATGAAATGAAATGAGATATGGACTGTAAATGCTGGAAGAGTAGGCAAGCGCACAGGTAAAATCAGAAAGGTGAATGAACATGGCGGCTGGGTAAATTTCGCTGATAGCCACCAGAGGTCACCTGGCTCTATAGCAGTTGGAGATCTGTCGCTTTCGGGGGATACTTGTGTGTCTCTGTGCAGACAAACTTGCGGAACAGAAAATGGTGACTAAGATGCGCGTTACTCAGCATCCGCTCAATACAATTCAGCATGCCCCATAACTGACGAGATGCCGGATACCAGGTTGCTTCCATGCATAGTTGGGAAGTGTTGCAGAGAAACATTCTGCAGAATTTTGCACAATTCAAGTATGCTTAGACAGAGCAAGCCGGTCAGATGGATTTATCGAGAAATGACTTGCTGTCCGATGTTCTTGCGAACCGCTGCAGCAGCTGCAGCGTTCCAGCTTCAGCACTCATCCTTCCCTTCGACTTGGTCACAGAGTCGAAATGACGTCACGCGCAATAACCCTCCATTCCGAGGCCCGAGAATGTCGCGTCTAAAGCAGTGACTGACATCCAGTGTCAGTATCGTTGCAGCCATTTTTGGCCTCAGGTGCGTCACGGTCTCGATGCAAACACGTGGATGGTGCGTTGTCGAACGGACGCGTTGGAGCGATGAGGGGCGTGGGGTCGGTGGTTCGTCGGGCTACGGATGGCGGCACTGGGGAAGAACGATCGACCATACGACAAGCACTACCAAGCCGCACTGCCGGGGGAGGGGCATTCGATCTCGTCCAGCAGATGCGCACCTTCCTGCACGTCTCCGACCGTTGCGCGATGGCCGTGGAGATGATCGACCTGGTGGATGAGCTGAGGCGGGTGTTCCTGCATGTGCGTGGCTTACCGGTTCCGATGGGGATTGACGTATGCAGGCGATGGCCCGCAAACCTGAATCGCAAACCGCTGTGGAGAAAACTGCCCACTATCTGCGCTCCGTCATGTTGAACGCATAGCTTTGAGATCGATTGGACTCTTTTCAGCCTGATCAGCAGGCAATTGCTGCGCTGGACGTTACACACACGCACACGCACACGCACACGCACACGCTCTTTTGAACCTTCTACTTTCTCATGGCGCGCTTTGGCAATGCGCGCGACCTTGGCCGGCTCTGGCAGCGTCGCGGGTGAGCAGAACCATGGCCCTGCGCAAACATAACATGACATGCTGACCGCGCAGACTACACACCAAAGCCAGCACAAGTTTGAGACCGAGTGCATCCACCTACGGTCTTCGATATGGGCCCCCTCTCCTCCTCGCGACCCTCGGCGCCGGCTACTACGTCTCAGCCCACCCCGCTCAGCCCATCCTGCTCGATGCGCCGACCGCATGGACTTCCTGGAGACCCTCCCTGACTCGAAGCTACTCCGACACGGCTGCGCAAAAGCCCGACTCTGGGAAGAAAGAGCAGGATGCAGACAAGAAGTCTGGAGAGCAGGATGCTCCACCCCAGACACGAGTCGCACAGGGATACAGTGGGAAGGACGACACGACAGGAGCCTCGGCGTGGCAGACCATCACTTCGAGCCTCTCAAGCCCTACCACATCCATTGCCAACATTGGCGACTCCCTCCTGGACTATGTCATCCCGTACTGGGTGAAGGTCTTGCCGGGCTACATCCAGAAGCTGCAGAACGAGCTGTCCATGGCGCCTGGATCGCTGGCCGAGGAGCTCTGGTATGAGGCAAACGACCCAGAGACCAACCCTGAGATCATCTGGGATGCTTCAGTGCGCGTCTCAGACCAGCTGTGCGAGGAAGAGCTGGCCTTCCGGGAGAAGAGGGCCCAGTTCACAAAGGCCGCCCTTGCGCGTTACCTGGACATCCCTGAAGCCACGATCCATCCTGATGACGTCCCCATCATTGCCATGTGCGGTTCTGGCGGAGGACTGCGCGCGCTTGTCGCCGGCACTTCATCATACCTGTCCGCGAAGGAGCACGGCCTCTTTGACTGCGTCACATACACAGCCGGAGTCAGTGGGAGCTGCTGGCTGCAGACTCTCTACTACTCAGACGTCTGCCAGCGCAGCCACGCCAAGCTCATTCGGCATCTGAAGAACCGACTCGGTGTGCATATTGCCTTCCCGCCGGACGCCCTTGAGCTGCTTGTCAGTGCGCCTACGAACAAATACCTTCTGGCCGGACTGGTGGAAAAGGCCAAGGGTGTGCCTGACGCTGACTTTGGCATCGTCGATGTATATGGCGCGCTCCTGGCTGCGCGCCTGTTGGTGCCCAAGGGCGAGTTGTCTGTCAGCGCGTACGACTTCAAGGTCTCGAACCAGCGCCGCTTCACGGACAACGGCTCGCAACCTCTGCCTATCTACACTGCCGTACGGCACGAGATACCTCTTGCCGAACAGATGGATATGCAGGACCCTGTCATTGCTGAGGCGAAAGCGAGACATGAGTCCTGGTTCCAGTGGTTTGAGTTCACACCCTACGAGCTGTGGTGCGAAGAGCTCTCTGCTGGCATCCCGACATGGGCTATGGGCCGCAAGTTCGAGAACGGCCGCACAGTATGGCGTGAGAACGGACTCGCTTTGCCTGAAGTGCGCGTCCCCATGCTCATGGGCATCTGGGGCTCTGCCTTCTGCGCAACTCTCTCCCACTACTACAAGGAGGTCGGGCCTTTCCTGCGCGGCATCGCAGGCCTCGCAGCCATCGACGCCATGATCACCGAACGCGACAACGACCTCGTCAAAGTCCACCCCATCGACCCGGCCTCCATCCCCAACTTCGCCCTCGGCATGCGCGAACTCCTCCCGCCCTCCTGCCCCGAAAGCGTCTTCACGCACAAGAACTTCCAGTTTATGGACGCCGGCATGTCCAACAACCTCCCCATCTACCCGCTCCTCCGCCCCGGCCGCAACGTCGACATCCTCGTCGCTTTCGACGCCTCCGCCGACGTGCGCACAGACAACTGGCTCAAGGTCGCCGACGGCTACGCCCGCCAGCGCGGCATCAAGGGCTGGCCCGTCGGCGCCGGGTGGCCCCCCGCCGACGAGACCATGGAAGAGATCCAGCACGACCTCGACGAGGCGCAAGCCAAGAGCGAAGCACAGGCAAACGAGAAGGTGAACGAAGCCAAAGCGCAGGACGCCCAGGACAAGCAAAAACACAAAGACCTCAGCTACTGCAACGTCTGGGTCGGTACCACCGAAGAGCGCATCAGCAACGACTCACCCCCTACCAGCAAGCAAGTCGAAGAAGACTGGGAGCTGATGCACGAGCATTCAGGAATAACAGTCATCTACAACCCGTTCCTGGCCAACCCGGCGGTCCCCGGCGTCGACCCCCGCACCAGCGACTTCATGAGCACGTGGAACTTTGTCTACACGCCCGAGCAGATCGACGGCGTGGTGGCGCTTGCGCGGAGCAACTTCCAGGAAGGGGCCGAGAGGACCAAAAGAACGGTGCGCGCGGTCTACGAGCGGAAGAGGAAACAGAGGGAGCAGAGGGAGCGCGCCGACAGGGAGAGGAGGTGGCGCTGGAGACTCAAGCAGGGGAGGGTCGCGGGCCATCGTATGGGGGCGGGGGATCATGGGGATCATTTTAGTTGAGCGCTGGGGGCAATGAGGATAAGGGAAGGGGGAGGGAGGGAGGTGATGTTGATATGATATGATATGATACCCACTTGGCATAGATTGGACGCTATTCATGAATTTGCATTTCTTACTTCTACTCGGGTGCACTGCTATCTCTCTTTGCAGCACGCTGTCATGTGCTGGTGCGAACCCAACCAGCTAAACCACCCAACCCCATCTCCCAGCGCCTCTACAACCTGGCCGTCTGCCTCTCCCTCTCCCTCTCCCGAACTTCCTGCGCCATCCTTACCAGCGCATACACGCTGTTGTATGTACCTGATGGAACCGAACTGGGCGTACCAACAAACGCCCCTTAGCAGCGCCTTCTACAACTTCGCCTGCTCCCTCTCCCTTACCTCCTGCGCCATCCTCACCAGCGCGTACAGGCTCTGCAACCGCGGCATCTCGAACCCCCTCTCCCTCGCAATCCGAATCGGATTCCCCAGGATGACCTCGATCTCCAGCCTCTTGCCCGCCTCCCAGTCCATGGCCATGCTGGGCTTGCTCCCGGACGTATTCCGCTGGGTGCTGCGGATGATGGCCTCGGGGGTGGCGAAGTCGGCGGGCATGGGTTGGCCAAGCACCTTGGGCGCGGTGGCGAGGATCTCGTGCATGACGCCCAGCAGATGGCGTTGCATTTCCGGGTCGTTTGCCATGGCGGCGTTGGGGCTGCCGCAGGTGAGCACGGACGACGGGTTCATGGAGGCGTTGATGGCGATCTTGTGCCAGCGGACGAGCTGCAGTTTCGCGTGCGAGTACGCCGAGGCGTCGCTGATGCCGCCTTGCACCAGGGCGGCGATGAAGGCGGCGTTTTTGTCTACCGCGGTGGCGTCGCTGGGCTGCGGGGAGGAGGTGTCGAGGTGGGGAAGGTAGGGCCCGCTGTTTATGCGCGTCCAGCGGTTGTGCTTGATTTGGCCGTGGGACGGTTGAGCGCAGGTGGCGATGGTGACGGCGCTGCAGATTACTGCGGAGGGGAAGCGGGAGGCGTAGGGGGCTTCGACGCCGAGGCCGTTTTGGATCAGGACGATGGCGGTGTTATTGCTGACTAGCCCTTCGAGTATCTCAGAGTCGTCGCTGACGTCTGGCAGCGCTTTGGTCGAGACGATGATGTAGTCCCAGTGGGTGTTGCTCGCACGGGCTTCGGTGGGGTTTGCGAAGGTGTTTGCGGGGACGAAGGTGTAGTCGCCGTACTGCGGGGATGTGATCTGGAAGCCATTTGCGGCGACGGCTTTGTAGTTGGAGCGGCAGATTACTGAGACGCTGAGGCCGGGGACGAGGGCGAGGCGCGAGGCGTAGAAGGCGCCGATTGCGCCGGCGCCTACTATGAGGATGTTGGTGGGCATGGTGTGTATATTTTGGGTATAGGGTTCGCGGAGATGTCAATCGCCTTGGGTGTCCCTACTTCGACTAGAACAGGGTCTCCAGAATGGACAATATCGCAGGACCGCGAAGCTGGAACTGTGGTGTCGTACTGGTGGGGACGTCATCTTATCGATAGGTAGAGGATAGTGACGGATATGCGGAGTTTAGCCTCGGTACACGGAGGAGCGAGAGGCTGAGATGCATTGTGGTAAACAGCTGGGTGATGTAGGGATGCAAGTCGCCAATGCCGTGACATAAGACTTGTGACGAAATTCGAATTCCATTGAGATGCAGCAAACTTGGTGTTGAGAGTGCACAAGTTGATGGAAGCTGCGACTGACTAAATTGGTCTAGCGCCGACGCGCTTAAGAAAGCGCGTCCACCTCAGCCTTCATCACCACCAGCATCCGCGAACTCATCATTCCCATCACGTCCGTCGATACTGAATAATCCAGACCATGGGCGTTGGATGCCAAGATGCTTTGACTGCTATTGATATACCCAAGAGGCCCCTGCAAGCCGTCCGCGCTCTGCGAACACCTCTAGCATGGCCATCACTGGCGTCTAGTGTTTGTAACAAAGACCTGACCAGTAGTGTACATTGGATCCCCTCTTTCGTTTAAATTTACAAATCTCACCGGCCATGGCTCCTTCACGACTTCCAGATGGTAGCGGTGAAGTTATACAACCCCTTACTATGCCATCGTGTTCGATTTGCTGCATTGACTATACTTCTCATAACCTTCGACAAAGCCTCGACATCTAACTTCGATGGAGAACGAATGTCCACCTAAGCCTATTGCCGTCACTGGCACAGCATGCTGTCTACCTAGCGATGCTTCGAGCCCTTCAAACTTTTGGGAGCTCCTGAGGAACCCTCCGGATCTCGTTGGAGACGTACCGCAAGATCAATCATTGGGAGGGCTTTTACCGCGCAGATACACCGAGTTTACTATCATACTTAACCTTTCTACGGGAAAGTCGCCCAAGCGTGCACTTTCAAGATCTAGCATGGACCTTGCAGTCTCGGAGTCATCACTCTGACCATCCTCTTCTCATCGTGACAAACAATGTGGATGAGCTCGAAACTGCTCTCCAAAAAGCAACAAAGACAGACGACGGTCATCAGTGCGTACAATCCTATAGAAGTAGCCTTTCGCGACAAACCCCTAGACATCGAGTCATTGGTATATTCACTGCCCAAGGCGCACAATGGATCTTCGCCGAGGATTCAAACATGCCCATTGCGTTTAACGACTAGTGATTGCGAGAACTTTTTCGGAAGTCTCTCCGTGGCCGGCTATGAGCACTCTGGTCATTTCAGAGCCACAGATCCTATAAAGGCAGAATCGATTTCGCCACCGGTCTAGTTGCTGTCCCCGAGAGCGATCTCATCATCCATCCTGCAGCCCTGGATGGATTTCCGCAGGCATTGTTTGCGGCTAATGGCTATCGGGCTGATTCTGCGATACCAAATTCTCGACGCCACTGAAATATGCGTGGATCATCTTGCCACTCTATTACGATTTCAAGTGTACAGGACCGCCTCTTTCGAATACGCAGATCTCATGATTAGTAGTGTGGATTTAGGCGCGATCTGCCAGATGAAGGCCTTGTCACAGAGACCTTTCGACGTTCCACCAGCAAGAATGACCTGATAATATTCCGAAAGGTCTGACAAATTACAAAACACCCCTATCACTTATTACAAACGCGAAAAGCACCGAACTCCGATCTTCGAGACCGTGAGTTCGTGCTTGCCCGAGAACGAACTGTTTTCTACTGTCTTCGGCGGCTTCTTGATATTCAAAACATTATTTGTCGCAGCCTTGACAAGTCAGTCCTCGAATATGCGGATCCTCGAAGTCGGTGCTGGGGCAGGCGCATCTACTGAGTGTGTTCTGTCTTTACTGGAATATGCCCAATACATCTTCACTGAGGTTTCTTCTGCTTTCTTCGACTCGGCTAGACAAACTTTGAAGCGCTATTTCAGCATAGTCAGCTACCAAACCTCTGATATGGAATGAAGTCCCATGAACCAGGGTTTCATTGCCGGGTCGATCGATATTGTGGTGGCATCCTACGTACTGCACGCGTCGAGAGAAATCCCTGCAGGGTTGCGAAACGTTCGCTCTCTATTACAACCCGGCGATCACCTTATCCATTTCGAGCTTACTGGATGTCTGCTAAGCCACACCATGATCTTTGGCGTTCTTGAAGGCTGGTGGCTTGGATATGAAGGGGATCGATCCTGGTACAGCCAGGTACAATGCCGAAGTGGTCGTACGACAAAGCATTGTCAACCGTCGGGAGTTGACAGACTCGTCCTCGATTATACATAACACCAGGCACACCGAAGTCGCTCCAAAAAACGGACTCACACATGTTCCCAAAATCCGCCCTTGCATGCAGCCATATGATAGATACGGTTCTCGTCACCGCAAGGTACGAGAAAATCTCCGGCAGGCCTGTCGAGATTGTACACAAGCGCTCTACGGACCAGTAAACCCTTCATGGCATACCACTAGTATACTTTTGTACCACGCGAGAACCGACTACATCAACTACCGTTCGTTTCTCAACTCTGTTTGCAACCAGCATCGAGCATCTTGACACCCACTACTTAAATGTGGGCATCAATGAGATTGGCGAAAAAGTCTTCGCACTTTTCTATGCCCGCCAGTTATCACTGGTTCTATTATGGTTGAGTAATCAGAACTCACTGACGGAGACCATCTGCATCTCGTCACCGCGCGATTGATCGCTGAGCATATTGTCAGCTTGTCTCACTCAAGCGGCACTATCATAGTAATAGCCGCGGATCCGCTCTGATGTCCCTCATCTGTGCCCAGGCCCTTGCGCGTACTGCGAGACGTCGCATTCAACATGCCATACAATAATTTCAAAGCAGTGTGAATAACTTCAGTTATCTTGCTACGTGAGACGGCATTGGGATTGTATACTACAAGAACTACAAGAGATGCTAAGCTATAACACTATCTTGACAATGTTTATCGTCTGCCTTTTTGTTCTATTTTGGTTTGTATGCCCTTCTCTAGCAAACAATTAGTGTAGTTCTTATAGCGTAAGACAACTTTTACCGATCACTCTTATTATACCCTGCAAAGTCTACGAGGATATATTCTACTACTCTATATTGTAGAAGCTGCGTTCTGTTGGGAGTACCTCAGTCTCTCACTTGTTGCAACTCAGGCGAGGTAAGAGCTCTGGAAGATGGTTACATGGGTTGGTAGCAATGCATGCTCGTTGCATCTTATTGGCTGACTACTTCCAGATAATGTTTGACTCATAATCGCCAATACCGGCAATACTTGTTGTGTTTATATCGCGCACGTTGCAGCTCCAGACTGTTACCTCAACACCGCACAAGATGGAGCCTGGTAGGACGCCCTCATCATGCATTGATGCGCAGTTGACGCGTTTGGCGGATACAGCAACGGTCTTCTTCAGTGACGGGGATGATAGTCTGCCAAACGAAGACAGCCTGCTACTTCAATTGAGCGCAACTCAGGACGCGCCTGTCAATTCAGAGGGATACGGTTTACTGACAGCATATTGAAGTCAGCTCATTCGACCGTGCAGAGTCATCTGGCCCACACGTACACTGCGAGGATCGCATAAACGCCCTCCTTGAAACCTGTCGGTCCTCATTTCCACCTTGTGGTACGCAAGCTGACAGATACAGTGGAGATGCAGCGCGGTGCCATCGAGGAACTATACAAGTTCAACAATCATGCGTACTCTATCATTAACGCGCTTAATGTACGCATCATGCAACTTGAAGACATCCAGAACAACAGCGACATCACCTCACGCGTAACCCAATTCAACCGCAACTTCATGAGCAGCGACACGCACGTCTCTCAGAGCGGGCGCGCTGCTACGAACAGTAGTGCGTTAGCAGCCACTTCTTCGCAGACCAGCACTGTTGCTAAGCAACGGAAAAAGCTCACAGTCAAGATTCCAAGCCCATCGGACTCAGTTAGGATATGTTTTGTCCCATCTGTACCCAATCTGACACTATCAGGCTGCTCATACATCGCCAACGTCCGCGTTCGTGTCATCGTCTCCTTCTTCGCCACTCGCGGCGTACCCTAGTGGTCGAATTGGACCACCAGACGCATACAAGAAGACCACGACTGCAATTAACAAGCGCGGCATCCACAACTGTGACAAATCTGTTCCGCCTAGCAATGTTCAACTGCCTAAGTTGCCACTTACCGATCTCGAGGTGATTGTGTTCTTTTTCAACTGTCTCTCTAGGCCAATGGTGTCTCTCCGGTTGTACGCGCGAAGCTGGGGGCCTGCATCAATTGTGCAAGCGCTCAACGACCACCGTTTGATAGAGCCTCCATATCTGCGCAATACCTGCTCAGTCAAGTGCACGACTGCTATGAAGAGCGGCAAAAAGATCTTTGGCGAAAACTGGGAAAATGAATTCCGCGCTGTCTTTGCTGGAGCCGACGACGGTAAGGCAACAGATTTGATGCGCACCAACGAAAACTCGGTCGACTACGACGTTCGCGCATTGAGCACCAATCTCAAGGGTTTTCCTGCTGGTGAAGATGCTGGAATCTTCACTCACTGCGTGAAGTACTGCATCGAGAACAACGCCCCCTACACAATGTCAAACGTTCATCAGCTTGCTATGTCCCTCCAGAATGGAATGGTTCCTCAGCACCCGGCGTCTCCATGTGATGTTGTGACCCCAACACATCTCAGGGCGGAAGCTCCCGACGACGAGGATATCAAAAGCTACTTTGTCAAAGACGGCGGTGTGGAGACATTGAGCCCAGCAGCAGATAAAACGTCATATCTGTACGGCTTCGGCGCTTACGGCAGCTCTACAGATCTCGACGCACCCCAAAAGTGAGACAACGGAGACGAAGGCAAACGTGGCGCGTTTCTCAGCTTTGCACAAAAGCTGAACGTTTCTCAGTGTTTATTAAAATATTGGAACCGTGAGTGTCGATGTTGTTCCACGACCACGGATTGAGACCGTTGTATAACAGCGCACATAGCGTTATATCTTGTTTGCCAACACGCAGAGTCAACCTTGGAAATATGCGACGGCACACGTGGGGCTATTGTAAATTAGTCAAGCAGTTTGTGTGATTCTACTACCTTCATGAAGTAGTCAAATCAAAAAGTCAGGCTGTGAGTTGGTGCATTCACAGTGAACTCAAATAGAATATTTGCCTTACAACCGCCAGCTGCACGGCACGATCGCCATCATGACCTTTCACTCCACGTTTGCAGGCAGCTAGCCGTCCCTGTTCCCCACGCCCGAACGCCTGTCGTCCTTTCCTGAACCATGATGCGCCTCGTGAACTAATCTCAACTCAACCAGATACGTGCAGGTTGTCGTCGAATCATCTCTAATAATTCTATCTTAGAGTCTCGGCGCAACACTTTTTCCCACAAACACAATCTTCGGCAAAGGAAGGGGTTATCAAACGACTTGAACTCGAAGCGCAGCAACTGTCAAAGAATCAACTTGTCACCATGCAACGCCAGCAACATTTGCTCGAGCAGCAGGGCAAGATGGCCACGTCGCAGGGCCAGCAACAGAGCGCACAAATGTTACAGCAACAGCAGCAGCAGCAGCAGCAGCAGCAACAACAGCGTCAGCAACAGCGTCAGCCAGTTCGATCAAATCCTACGTCCACCGAATCTCATCTACAGCAGCCACAGCGTTCAAGGCAAGAGCAGCCTGAGAAGACTTTTCAGTACCATCGACAGACTGAGATACTTGACCTAACGGCACACTCACCCCCGTCTGAAGCGCCTTTACGCCCATGGGTAGCACAGCAGATACCTGATGGGTCATGGGCAGTTCCAAGCTTGGGCTTTTATACCCAAGCTGAGAATCACCCTCCACTACATACGTTATATGACTCTACGTTATATAATTCGCCTTATGCGAACACGACGCAGCAATTTACGCCACAGCCTCGCAGCCGTCCCTACAATTCAGTCTTAGCAAACACCCAACCCGCACCCCAGGCATCATCTCCTAAGCACAGATCTCCTCAGCTATCAGGTCTTACTACACCGTACTCACGCTTCGAGCCTTCACAGGACAAATATGATCCCACTGAGTTCAACGAGAGGAGAGAGCAAGCGCGCCTGGAGCAACAACGTCTCCGCGAAGCAGCACATCACGCTGAGCGAGAATACTTTATCGCCAGCGACCCTCACGTGAACTATCGCAACTATCTCGAGTCGCTGGAACACTTCTCTGTGCCGCGTGGAGAGAGACCAAACCCGTACCTTGCCGGTCTAATCGCCAATCAGATCCTACCTGCCGACCCTAACGGTGACCGGGCGATCGCTATTTGCTTTGCCAAGAAGCACTGGGATAAATACTGGGAGATGCGGGACATAGACCTTGTGCTGGAGTGGGCTAAGGAGGCGCAGAACGAAGACTCACGAGCAGAGGGTGACGATGCATAGGCGGTAGTTGTGAGTCGATTGTCGACTGGAATGAATTTGATTCTACTGTACGTACATCCTGTGGTTAGGAGATGATTTTGGGGGCTTGGATTTGCACCTGTGGGATTTACACGACTTGCGCACCGAAGCACGGTTTGCCGCTTCTCGTTGCTTCTGAATTGTATATAAGGCAAGAGCTTTTTTTCCACGATTGATATTCGATGGGCCAGACAGAACGGTCTTTGGCACAGAAATCCAGAGACCGGTTTTGGCTCGACGCTTCTCTATTCTTCAAGTCACCACAATACAATGTTTCCTACCCATCTAGATCATCATGCTTACAAGGCAGCTGCCATGAAGTCCCCCAATGCAATGGCTCCTATCGTCACTTGGAAGGCGCACCTCGCACCCCCGAGCTCTTTAAACGTCCATCCGCTGTTCCACGGTATCCTATCACCGTCAACTCTATCTCAACATGCGAGTCACAATGGACGCCCTCGCACATACAGATCATGGATATGCATATCCCTACCCAGCCTCTCAGCATCTCACCTCACGGCAGTCTACCTTCCAAAGTACGCATTACCATCTTCCTCACGAGACACCACAAATGGGCGAAGTATGCTGCACTGCATCTTCAGACTGGCTAGATACACCGGTGGATTTTGATCTAGAACATCCTCACGAGACAGCAGAGATCGACGGAGTACGCTGCACTCCATTACCAGACTTGCCAAATCCTCCGATGAATCTCTATCCAGACCATCCATACGCGACCGACCCGATGGCGCAGGACACTTCTTCCCTCTTGAATTCGAGTTCCACCCAAACACTTCCCAAGCGAGGCCGGCCCCGGAAGTACAAACGAGACGATAACGGCAAGCCAATCAAAACGGATGAAAATAGAACGCCTATTCCAAGGAGAAAGTATCGTATGACGAGCAGGGGTAAGGCGAATGGCGGGGGAAAAACCGGAAACGGAAAAAGAAAGAGAAAGAGAAACACCAACGAAAAGACAGAGAATGAACCCTCCCGCGCACCTGCGAAGCGAGTCCGCAGGGTCTCAGCCCAACGTGAGTCCAGATGCACGCAATTTTGTATTTGTGAGAAGCTGAGAAAAGAAGAACGCAGTGGTCAGGACAAAGACGAAGACGACGACGACGGCAAACGCAGGGATGATGACCGAGACAAAGGGAAGGGCAAAGACAAAGCCGAAGATGTAATAGAGTACGGAAAGCAAGAGCCGAAATACACGGATACCGAGTACAGAGCCCTCGCCGACCGCATCGAAGCCGTACTCTGGCAGGGCCAGACGCCGCGCTGCGACCTCGTCGAGCTCGCTCGTGCTCGGTCACCCCCAAACCGAAGGTTCTCGCCTCTGGAGGAATACGTGAGGGAGTTGTTCAACGACCCTATCTTGATCCTCGGGCTCGAGGCGGGGTTCGATACACCGAAGTGGCGGCCTGTGGGGCCCGAGAATCTATGGTTGACTAAGAGATATCCTGAACTCGCGGAAAGGAATGACGAGTGGGGTCTTGGACTTTTGCACCTCGATGAAAACAGTGAGGTGAGGAGTATTAAGCCAACGAAGCGTGCTGAGGACGGGGACTTGCTATGGTATTGGGACACTGCCCACGTGAGGCGTGGTGGGGACGGGCACTTGTGATTCTTTCTGAGTTTGTTGTATCCATGCGCTGGAGTAAGTTTGAGGAGCAGACTTATCGTTAACCTCCCTACGTGAAAGAATCCTGAAAGCCTTCAGGTTGGGTATAGTACCAGTTTCCATCCATAAAGTACCCAGCTGCTTGTGAGCTAGAGTCGTAAAGTCGCTACGTCAAAGGTCGCCGCGTTACATGCCATCTCCGATTACATGAATGTTACCAATCCCGAGATCCATCCCCGTAAACAATTTTGGAATTCCCTCCGTCTTCCGAAATAACAGTGCGACGCCTTTCCAAGCCGTGCGCTGCTCCACGTTCCGCACTTATCTTGAGTACCTCCCGGATTTACCTCAAATAAACACTCGCTTACCATCCACCATCCTCCCTTCACCTCACTACCCCACTCCACTAACCCCCAATCCTCGCGCAGATAGCCTCCTCGCTGAACCACACGCATGCCCGCCTGATCGACGTAATCAGCTCAAGATGCGCATCATACTCAGTCCAGGTATCGGCGCCGTAGAGATTGTACTGCTGCTGGGCCCAGCGCACGTTCTCCGCGAAGTCGTCCGTGTCCCAGACAGCGGGCTGCGTCAGATGGTGCAGCTCGCGGAAGGGGGGAGAGGTGCGCGGGCCGCCGTCGAAGCGGTAGAAGGACAGCGCTGACGCCCACTGCTGCTCTGCGCTGCGGCAGCCTTCCTCGGCGTAGAGGTGCACGTTCCACGCGTCGATGGTGAGGCGGTCGATGGACAGCACGGGCGGCTTGATGAAGGGCGGCGGCTGGTAGTGCCAGGCGGCGGCGGCGCTGATCTGCTCGGGTGTGGGGTGGGCGTTGGAGGCCGTGGCACGCGCGAGCTCGAACTGCTGCCAGAGCATGTCGGATTCGGACTCGGTTACTTTTCCGAGGCTGGTTTGTGGCTGTTGGAAAATCGAGCACTGGTTCTGTGCAGGGGAGGTGATTTCAGAGTAGAGTTCATCGAGCTCTTCGTCGAAGGCGGGCATGGGCTCTTCTTCACTCTCGGGCTCGTCCTTAGCTTCGAACTCGCTCTCCTCATCCGTGAGCTGGGACGAGATGCTGGTCAGCTGGCGCTTCTTGCGCGGTGAGATGTAGTCCTCGTCTTCATCCTGGGAGATGGAAGTCAGTGGGAAATACAGTCAAGGTGTTGTTGAGTCGTACCGTAGCATTTTCATTCTTCTCAGCGTAGACTGGTGTGTTCTTGACGTGGCGGCTGCTCCTCCTTGGGCCGCTGTCAATACGGCTTCGACCACCGCGATCGCGGCCGCCGTCAAAGGGTGAAGGTGGAGAAGATTCCATTATTTTGAAACGATCCAACCACTGGTTTGCAGCCTGCTCAACGTATTAGTAGCAGCTTATTCGTGGGTGTTTGTTCACTTGAGCTCGCGACTGACCTGATCTGCAGCTTCACCGTCGGTTTCGCCCTCAATCTTGATCTTAGAATCGTCGAGGTTGTCCTCGTCGTCAGAGTCGTTGGGGTTGTGCTTGGACTGGTCCCCGGTCCTTGTCCTTGTCCTCTTATTGCCCTTGCCACTACCTCTGGCAGGTCCACTACGCCAGCGGGGGTGAGGGGCACTGAACAAGTGGTCGTAGCGTTCGAAGAGTTGCTTATCGAGGTGAGAGTAAGTGACAGTGAGAGGGCCGCCAAGATGCTCAACCAGCTCCTTGAAATCGTTTGGAAAAAGCCACTCTTCATTTGGATTCTCCATACTATACAAGACGCAGCGAGTGAGGTCGAGCGCATCGGCACCCGAAGGATGCTCCCTGACGTGAAGAGCAAGATCTTTGAATGGGATAGGGTCAGCTTGCGCGTTGCGCGAATGCTCGGATTGTTTGCACTTGAGCTTCGCTGGGACTGACTTGGGGTGAGTTACCCGCGGCGGTCTGAAGTCGCCAACGTACAGGCTGCTCTCGTCGTAAACGCGGTCTTGAGAGTACTGGGAGCGGGTGTTGATTGTCCAATCTTCATTACCCGCGCGACGCATCGCGTAGTGCATCATGACACAGGCTGAGTTTGGTTGAAACTCGTCTTTGGCTGTGTCTCGATATTTGCTGATCAGATGTGCGATCACTACCGCTCTGCCGCCATGATTGACAAAACGGAGTATGACATCAATAGACTTAAGCCAGTGGGGCGTATATGCCAGCAGCTCTGCAGCCGTCATGTTGCCCTCAGGAAATGAGAGGTTCCAATTCGGACTGCCGTCCCCGAAGGCGTTATTCTTCCCCATCGCCCGACCGACCATACCGACCTCGCAGGCTGTCAATATCCGAATAAGTGAAAAAGCTGAAAGGCTCACCTACTGTGCTAAGGTTCACTTGATATTCCACACACGTGCTCAAACACTGATCTTAGAGTCCAAGAAGGGCGTAAACGATGCTAAGTGTGGAGAGTAAGGGAAATTGACAAGGTAGAGAAAGAGGTTGCAGCGCGACGGTAGCATCTGAGGACAACAAGCCAGCACCGCACGGGCTCGATAGCTTGCTCCCGTGCCCAAACAAGAGGCAGCAGCCAGATTGAATTTGGAAAACCCCGCAGATGGCCCGCAAACATGGTCAAAATGAAGATGCAGTGTTTGCATGTCGAATGCATTGTTCTCAGTCCGTCAAACACTTAGACAAATACCATTTCTTGCGTCCAACTCTTTCAGACCACCCACTGCACAACATGGTATCCACAATAACAACACGCAGAATTCGCAATTCCAGACCCAGCTTTGGTGGCGCCGCACCATCGAGCACAATACCGTTCCCAAGAAAGGGAAATATGACTGCCGTTGAGATTCTGACGTTCCTCCCGAATAGTATCGATTGTGCCGACGTTGTATATAGACTGATATCGAACGGTGGTTCGCGCAAGTCTATTTACGCCATCGTAAACACTCATCGCAATTCTCGAGCCGGATGGAGCCTCAGCTGGTGCGGAAAGACCATGTACAAGACCATGGCGAAAGCTGGTTATACCGACTGGACAATCACAAGGCACGGTCAATGGCATGACCAACAGAAAAGCACATGGGATGAAGGCAAGCTAGATGTAGGCGACCTCCGAACAACTTCTGACGAACCAGCGGGAGATGTGCCTTTCAGCGAGCTCGGGGAGAATGTACGAGCCATGCCGGAAGTAAATGATGCGCTTGATCTGACGAGGATGGTACAGTACTGCTTGGAGAATGCCGGAGATGTTTGGCTGTATCCAAGAGATTACGAGGAGCTGCTTCAGTTAATTGGTGGTCCTGCCCAGATTGGAAAAGAAAATGTAGACAGAGCGGTTCTAAAGCGCTGGGAAAACAAGAAGCCACGGCCGGCGCTTCCGTCAACAGAGCGGCCGCTGCAAGAAGTCGAAGGAATGATGGGGACGAGAAAGAGAAGCGGCGTCGCGCGAAGAACGTCAAGAAACACAACACCAGGGCCGAGTCTTCAGATCAAAGCCACTCCGACAGGGACGAAGCCACAGATGAGCGCAGCTCAAAGCACTCTGAAGGACACTGCAGGCGAATCGGAGATCAGAGACGAGCTCAGCATACCATATACACGAGCAGAGGTAAGTGTGACCGTTGGTGGCTCACCGTAAGTAGTTGCATCTTCGTAAGAAATGGCTGACACATAAACAGCCTCGATACGTGCCGCCGTCGCCCAGAATTGCAGCTCCACTGGCCGCCTCGATCGTTGCAGAGATATTCCGAGCTGATGGTGTCTCTGATGAGACGGATCCTTACAGTGCGTATGCTTTCGAAGGGCCTCGCCGGTTTCCACCGTACCGCTGTCTCCATCAGATCGCGCAACCTCGTCCCTGGGACATCAGTAGCTGGGCAGAGAATCTGAGGTGGACGTTCGAACAACGCGTTTTGTTTGGGCAGGAGTATGCGGCTACGCTGGGATGGAACGAAAGTCCTGCGCACATGGCATATATCGAACTGCAGCGAACACAGGGCGTGTGGGCTTCCGACGAGCTCCTCGAGGTGCTACAGGATGTGGATCAGTAGGTGACATGTCCCAAGGTCTGAGCTGTCATCGAGCATCTAGAAAAGGTGGGTTGGGCTGAGGAGGCTACCTAATGAACGGCACCGCCATTCGTTCCAACCTTGGGCGCGACCGTAATTTTCAGTGTACTTGGGCCTAATACATATGCTCTTTCGTGCAGACTATATGGGCGCAGACTATATGGGCGATGCACGCATAGTAACTAGATGGATCGCGTGATGGATGAGAGATGCTCGAAGCCTGAGGTGCGAACAAGCAACAGCGCCAACGTTTCGCCTGCATGCACCTTCCCCGTCCCAACCTAGTGCACATCATCAACCACCATCCCTGGCCGAAACGTTCTCGCAACATTTATCAAACAACAACTCCACAGCGTTTGCAGCGCCCGCCTATCCGCGCCCTCGCTTGTCGTGGCAGACGTGGCTGGAGCGCTCGAGAACCATGACATGCCATAGTGGAACAGAAGCTTCCCGACCCCTAGGTGTAACACCAACTGCCTGCGACTTGACAGTCACGAGTGCGCGCATTATGTGTCGCGAATCTGGGACTTGACATAAATGTAGAAGAATGCCTTTCGCGTTCGACCCCATTCATTGCAACCTTCCTTCGATACCCCAGGCATACGCCCTTCTATTCTCGAGCCGGACTCACCACCTTCCTTACGACTTATACGAGATTAATACGTTTTCTTAATCAATCAACAAACCGCACAAATCACAACAGTCAAGCACAATGCAGTTCAGCACTCTCACCGCTACTCTTCTGGCCGCCGCGCCTCTCGCTCTCGCACAGTCCAGCGTCACCAAAGCACCATCGGCAACCTCCTCGGCATCTGGCATGGTCGTTACCATGATGTGGGACAACAGCCCTACCGCCGGCGCTGCCGCTACTAGCGGCGCATCCAAGGCGGCTGGCAAGGCCGAAGCCTCGATGACCATGTCGGACGGCAAGGTCATGAGTGCTATGAGTGGAATGAGTGGGATGAGCGGCATGAGCATGACGACTGCTACTGGCACCGCGATGGCGGGCATGAACATGACTGGCGCCGCTGGCAGGACAGAGTTGACACCCGGCGCCATGGGTGTTGGATGGATTGTGGTCAGTCTCGGAGCGGGTATCGGGTTCCTTGCAGGCGCGTTGTAACGTATTGAGTGATCTCCGAGATTAATTTGCTTGTCGCTTATTGGTGCCGCTTCTGGCTCTCTGGATGAGCTGTAGCTGCATCTGTCTTGTACAAATGTAAGGCTTTATGTTTCAGTATTACATCAACACGCAAATCCATTCATCACCGTGCCTCCAGTCCGTCAGTTCAGGAACCGAGTCTGTATGTAATGAATTATTCTCCAATGCTAATCTGCGCCATTACCATCGCTTTGTGGACTTTTCTCTCGTGAACTTTTCTGTTGTAAACCAAAATCTCTGTGCTGATTACTGGCACCTTGGATATCCTATGTTTTCGAAAGCCGAAAGCCTTATCACTAGCGCTGAATGGAAGGCAGCACGATACTACTCACCGTTGACGGCATACAGCCCCACACCCTCAGAAACCAATATAGTGGCGGGTTATCGCGAAAGTCGCTCTTGTCTTAGACAAACTCTCTACCTACGCCAACATAGCTGCTTAGGAAGACTGGGAACCGACATCATCTACCATAGTGTAGATACTGAAGCGAGGAATTCATCCTCTGATATATAGCCTTGGAGCTGAGAGGCGTCATTGCTCGTAGAGACAGTCGAAGTAGCTTCGATACCGGAGTTGAGTGGGTCTTCTCCAACCCTAGGAGTAGAAAGGTTCTGTGACGGGGCGCAAGCATCTGACGGGATTTTCACAAAGGAGAGGGACTCTAGCGGCATACTCTCTAAACAAGAGGTATTCTGTATCCACAATGTCATAATCTGAATCTTGAAAGTAATCGAGCTTCAATCGTTTGGCCCAGTCGTCCGTAGAGAGCCTCTTTTGGTTATCTTTCTTCCGCTTTGAATACCGAATGACGGGGGCTGTTGGCTCGGTACTGTTCACAGCGGAAATAGGAAGAGAACGCTTTTTACTCTGAGTGCGTTCGCTGGGGAACGTTGAGCGAAGATTGCGAGTGGCGCAACGCGGAGACGAAGGAGCGGGGGATACGGGACACAAGTAGCTCTCATCTGCGGGAGACTGGATGACACGACCAGCACCGAGGAAGTTGGGACTTGTGCTTGTGAACAACAAGAACGCGGCCTTGGCAAGTCGGCTATCTGAGGGCTCACTGACATCTGCAAGCTTGTAAGCTCAATGTATTGTTCAGTCCTTAGAGCCAACGTACTATCATTCGAACTTGCCTCATCCGCGGCATTGGAATTGGGTGAACCATTGCCAATATTGTTTGAGCTAGGTACAGTCCGGACCACAAGTTTGTTGTCAGGCTCCGTGATCAGACCTGCCTTCAAGCGTCGCTTGAAGATCACACTCTTCTTCGTGTAACGCCTGGCAACTGCCGCGTCTAAGTGACCGCATCGAACTGGGACAGGCCCACCCATCTGTTGTACCATATTAAGAAAGTCGTGCGGAAAGTCGTAAACACCCAGATTCCTCTGAGCAAGCTCCACGCAGCGGGTCAAATCGAGCGCATCGTAGCCTGTGCGCATCTTACTAACGCCCTTTGCCAGACTCTCGAACGGTACGCCGTCCACTACGGGACCACTTCCAGGCACATACTCCACATCAAGATGGCATCCGTTCCATGATAGATTTTTGTTATTCCATCCATCTGGTATTTCGTTATCGAATGCTTTCTTTGGAGTCCAATTGTCTCTGGGGTTGGACTCATGGCCGAAGCGAAACCTGTGCCCATGCTGCATGATCTTCAACGCCGTGTTTATCGTGCAACCAGTGTTCTTCGGAAGAATGCGTCCATCCTTGACGATTTCCGATAATGCTTCTTGATGCACACCGTTATATGCGAACCTGAGAGCAACCTCCGAGTTACGCACGGAGTTGGGAAGAAACACTAGCTGTTCATAGCGCATTACGTTACCCTGAGGTAGAGCTAAGTTCTTAGGTGGAGGCTCCGTACCAAACTGTGGGTCGCAACGTCGAGGAGTACTCATTTCTCGAGACCGGTGCTGAGGGAAAGTACGTAGCTTAGTGATGGGGAAGGACCGTGTACTTGCGCTCTAACGACTACCGTAGGATGATTTTAACTAAGCGGTGATCGCAGATCTTTGTCTTGACCAGCAATTGCGTTCCAAGCTGCAGACAGGCAGCGTACACTGTGAACCCTGTACACAATGTTGAGCTTCTATAGAGCGTTCCAAGGGCTGGAGGTGCCTTCGCGCGTAAGGTCGCACAATGAGTTTAGAACGGGATTTGGGGTTAGAAAATGAAGGAGAAGGTATCAGTCTTGGTATGCGTGCGGCATGATCGCGGATATCGCGCTTAGCCAACTGCACAGCCTTATAAGTTCACTTCGGATAAGCGCAGGCGACCACAAAGTCACCTGCAACACACTAAGCAATCATAACCCTTGATTGGTAGGCTTGTTAGCAATGCAAATAGCTACCCAGCAGGCTTAAGCACATGTAAAGCCTCAATGCAGCGAGCAGAACAGTTCTGCAATAAGGTGAATATGGGTAGGAAGAGCATGTCACAGAGAAGTCAAAAAACAGATCGGGTCAATTCGCAGAGACAGAGAGCTTTGCGAAATCCACTTTTAATTAAATTCAAAACCTCAGCTTTTTCCTGTAGTTTACTGTCTCAAAATAAGGTGCAAATGGACAGTGCATTACAGTGTATGCTAGATGAAAGAGTATCCAAGCATATTGACTACGATTCTCTTAATCGCGGCTAACAAAACTCCCAGTGATGGGGCTGCTGAGCAACAGAAGTATGAGCAGGCAGGTCGAGTTCACGCAGAAAACGACTTTACCTTGTGTTGTAGAGGATACCAGTTTCAAGAGGTCCTTGGTGACTGCACACGAATGAATCACTGTTATTGAATCCCCTGGCGCCACTTTGTGGCCCGAGACTTGTGAATGTAGCCTTCAGGTTGAGTAGATAGACGTGGGCA
The DNA here is from genome assembly GCA_002116315.1 of Epicoccum nigrum. Taxonomy (NCBI): domain Eukaryota; kingdom Fungi; phylum Ascomycota; class Dothideomycetes; order Pleosporales; family Didymellaceae; genus Epicoccum; species Epicoccum nigrum. Next base: position 2,974,299 of record KZ107839.1, read on the forward strand.
AGCAAGTCCTGTGAGGAGTGAGAAAAAGGTTCTTTACCACTGTCTTTCGAAGATTCTCGGGTTGACGTGCTCAGGAACAGCCAGGTAAAGAAGGCTCTGGTATCTGTCGTAGAGCAAGTCTAGATCCTCGTTGTCCAACAAGGGTCCTGGACCCAATGCTTCTGCAGCAGCATAAGTGTAGCCACCAGATCCGTGTCCCGCAATACGTGCACCTTCGCTACTCAATTTGAGGAGGTCTTCATGCAGCACGAGACTCGGCTCATCTTCCAGACCCGTACTGAAGTCCCCCTGGTGTGAAGGCTCCGGGGTGGTTGGAGAACTTTCACACTCTACCATAGCTGTGTCGATGTCAAGTGACAATGAGGTCAAATCGGAACACGGAGTGTCCGCTGCGTCTTGCACGGAATCCACGACGTCTTGAGGGCTATCTGCAGCTGGAGCGGAAATGTCTACACATGTTAGTCTTATTTCCTTTAGGACAAGATAAGAAGTATTTACTCTGCTTAGATGACTTTGCTTCAATCCTGTGACTGCTTTCAGTAACGGTGTCTCCAAAGGTCAAAGGATGGAATGCTCTAGTGTGGCACGCCATTTGTGCAGCTTGGGACTCCTGGTCCTTTGCAACTGGCGCGATCCATCGCTTTGAAATCTCTGCTCCAAGGTGAGCTTTCTCAACGCGAACTGTTCCAAGCTTCTGGACCAAATAGCCAAAATCCTGCGGGAACCAGAGTTCCTCTAGGGGATGGTCCTTTGCATATTGGACAAAGCGGGTAAGGTCCAGGCCGTCGACACCCTGCAGCATCTGGCGAACATGCTGCGCAAGGGAGCGAAAGGGAACCCTTTGGGCCACTAATCTTGACCCACGTCCTTTTCTCTGTGCATGCTCAATATTGAGCTTGCAGTCTGTAAGAGTCAAGTTGTTCGGGTCCCAGTGGGAACGGTCAATACTGGCAACATTCGACTTGTGTGTCCACTTTTTATCGCCGGTAAGCCTTCTCATCGCCTTGTTCATCCAGTTGGTGATGAGATTTGGGGTGACTCCGTCGCGCGCCAAATCGCAATGCCAGTTGAGAATATTGACAATGTGATTGCGATCGAGGCCGTCGAACCAGAATCGCTGTGCGATGTCCCCATGTTTAAGCCAGCCTGGCAAGAAAACACACAACTCTACCAGAGTAATGTTCTCTCCTGCTCCCAGCAGCTTTAAGTCTCTTTGGGGGGGTTTCTGGCGAAACACCGAGTCGAACGTGCCTGTATCGGCGTTCTTCATGGCGGTTGCAGTTCTTGTTCCGCTGGATGACAGAAGAGTCTGTTGCAGTAGTGTTGTAGCTGTTTTTTTTTGGAAACTAGACAGGTCAACAAAAATCCAATGATTGAGGTTGGCAACTTACCTATGGTCTTCGCGAAGTGGACTGTGGGGGCCGTTGAAGGAGATCGTCAGGCGTACTTTGCACGCAAGATCGGAAGTATTGCTACTGTCGTACACTGTGTCGTTCACTGATGATTCTGAGTAACTACCGTGTAGTGTGGAACCGATCTGACCATACGTTGGTGCACACGAGGACAGCCTGTGGTAGCTTTGCGAATGGGTTTCTACCCAGCTACGGGTAAAAATACGTATTGGAAGATGGCTAATGGGCGATTGTAATTCAGACAAGAACTGAGCGATGTGTTGCAGAGACCCGGGACTGGATGGTCACTTCACAGGTCTGAGGAAATAGTGCGCTTGTTTTGGGGAGGTGCACGCTACGCGCGTGACCCCAGCCCACACTAGGCGGGGGCGGTATGTATCTCTTGCGGTAGCAAGGGTCAATGCGTAGCAAAGTGGTAAGTCATTTTGCTAATGCGGGGGCCGCCCTTGTATGTGCAGGCAAGTTACCGATACCCACACTGTTCAGCAATATCGATTTGGTAGCAGAGAAAGGCATCAAGAGCGGTACATCGGTCAAGATCACAGCGCTGACTTCGTCCGTATGAGCATACAATACTAAGACCTTACTCAGGTGCTCTTCCAGCTCTGCTTTGTCGAGGTCACCGCTGCATTGGGCTATCAAGGAACAGGAAGAAGCCATCGACACACAATGTATTGTTCTTACTTGAGCTGCATCTAAATAGAGTTGGCACAATGATCAGTTGTATAAAGACAGGTGTAACAGGCTCAAACAATGTGCATTGAATAGCATCGTGACATCTTTGGATGTCCTGCGTAGAGACACAGAATATCGCGATGCCTACCATACAGAACTTTTTGTCTGCGATACAGATCTTTCTATTTACGAAACAGAACTTTTCATCCGCCACATAAAGCGAGTTGTCTCTCTCAGCGAACGTATTTGTTGTACCATGCTATTACGATATCCCTGTGACGATCGAGAGCATCCTTGTCGTCTACTTCTGCCACTGGGCCCATGCGATCCTCTTCTGGAACAGTTATATTGTGTCGCGCAGCGTAGTCAAACACTTGACTCAATCTCAGTTTTCTCACGTACGGATTCTCGTGCTTCAGCGCGTGCTGAACTACCCGCGTCAGTAGCTGAGCGCCCCGTCCGGTGGGGTGGTGACGAACACCTTCCACGAGATCACAGACGAACACATCGTAAGGACGCATGTTTCGTACCGCGCTTTCAGATTTTATGTTCTCCATGCTGCCAGAGATCGTTGTGGGATGAGTACTGAGCTCTGTCTTCTTCGCGACCATAAGTCGGTGTTCGAGGACCGTCCTTTCGAGAACCTTCTCGTTTCTTATGCTTCGTGACCAGAACTGCCTTGTGTCAGGAGGAGGGATCTTGAGGGATGATGATTGAGACTGACGATGAAGTTCGTGATGGTCCGTGCTGGCCACGTCTTTCTTAAACGCTGCGCAACCTCGCGCCAGTAGGTATGATCAGGAAAGTACTGAAGGCCATGTTAAAGACCCCGGTCATAGTGCTAAAGCTTAGAGACTTACGGTTAGAAGCTCCTCGACACTCACAGGGTAGTTACAAAGCCTGATGTCAGCGGAAACTGGAGTGCAGTGCGAATCAAGCTCGTTCTCGTAGGGATCAAAAGCCAGATCTGGGAGATCACAGTACTGAATGCCATTGATCTTCACCCAAGCGTTCAACCGACCTTGCGACCAGCGAGCTCTCTTCCGTGAATGAGCTCCATCCTTGTAGTAGGTACCATTGCTTGGCTCGCGTGGTTGATCCATCCTAGGATCCAGCCTGGCTCGGATTTCTGGCACATAATCCGATTCGGCTGCAGAAGGTGATTGATCGAAGGTTACCTCTAAAGCCCTTTGCTGCACTTCCGCTGACGCTAAGTGTAGACTTTCCATCGTGTCTTGTACATCAAAGGGCGCCCAGGCTAGGTAGTCTGAACGGGCCTGAAAGAAGACGACCCATTCACTGAAAAGTCGCCTTGTTCCATCCGCGCTAATTAGCCAGTACCGCAGCCTGCTCTCCCGCTCGTATATGTCAGTAGGATGTGCGACCCTACTTGAGCCACTCAGCACTGTCTCTGCCAGGTCGCGGACTTCTAAGTCCATGGATGTGAGTTCGGCCTCGAGTTGCTCACGAGAGAGTCGTGTGCGGGCATCGGTGACGGTGGAGATAGCCGCGAGAACCTGAGATTCGGCCTTTATCGCTGCGTACTGAGGAGTGAAATCGATTGACAACAGCTGTTCCGTGTCTCTTACTGCATCTTCGTCTGACGAATCTGGTAACAATGTCAGCGCATACGAAGTAGCAGGTCTTACTATCAGTAGCGTACTTGAGACAGTCTCATTCGAATATGGCGCCAGGTCAGCACCACCAATGGCTGCTGCCTCACCTGAAGTACTGCCTGCACTTGTTTCCAAAGGGTTTGCGCCATAGACATCCTCTGAGTGAGGCTCCATGGGTGCGTGAAGAGATGGGCCAACGTAGAGGCTTCGAAGTGCGCGAGGACGCGGTTGAGATCCTGCGCCATGGTCAGCAAGATCTCAGCCATTAAGGAATTGATGGATCTAACAATTCCGTGGGAGGGACGGGCAAGTTACGGGGCTGGTAGAAAGGCCGAGGCAGCTCCTTCACCGTCACCAAGAAAGCAGAGCTGGAGGGTAGCTGCGGTAATAGTTTACCCTGCTTCTACTGCAAATTTATATAGCCATTTAGTACGCCCTCAAACGATGCTACTTCGCTCGTGCTTGTAAGCGAGCGGAATCCGTGGGGTGGCTGTCGAGAGGGTGAAGGTCAAGGAGGGGCTGTTGTGGAGTAAGTGGCCAGTATTGCTGCGCGTCACGATACCGTGCACGTCCTAACACAGGGTTCACTTCCAGTCATGTACATAATAACAAACAAGAAAAGGGCGTCCAGGGGCTCTCAAGTTGAAGTCGATGTCGCGCATCATCACCTCATGCTCCCTTGGTATGGCAAGAGTCAGTACTCTTGATGCATCCGCAGCATTCGTTCAGTGCTGGCGCAACATTCGAAGATCTAATCTCAAAAGGCTGCAGGTCCTCCGTCCCCTGTTGAACCTCAATGCAACACTGCCTTCCGACTAGGCGCGGCTGCACCCAAACACGGCCTTGCTACCAGCCCTTGATTGTCAACGAGAGAGATAACCATGGTGGGAACTGCTGCCCCAAGTACCTTCATGATCTGCGCATCTTGCTGCATGGCTACACATGACCGCGAAATCAGGGATATATGATGATGGTTACTTGCGCAAGCTGCTTCTGACATGCAGGACAGCCGCCATGATATCTCCAGCTCGACAAAGAGAACGCCGGGCACGGCAGCAGGTGCTGTTGCATAGTGTGCTCACAAAGAGACATTGTGAACGCCGCCCAAACCGGAATCCTGGCTATACACAATGCAGGCTAGCTTGGAACACCCCAATTGACTAAAAGAGACAGAGGAGAGTATCGAGAAAGACTCGAGAAGTCACCCCTGCCTTGAACACGGAGATCCCGGCCTCCTTCTCGAGGCCGGCTTCTCTCTACGGTGACTGCCGAGAGTACAGCATGAGGCCGTTCCGAGAGCCCTCAAACTCCTTTTGAGGGAGACATTAAATCTCAATGACATACCGACATACCATTTATTGTGGGCCATGTACATCTGGCACTTCCCATAGATGCTATGATAGTTATAGCCTAACAGACAAGTAACTTTGAGAAAGCCAGAGCGAAGCACAATCTCGTCACTACTAGACAAAACAAGTAACTATTCAGATGTACTGTATTTAGCTACTGTACAGCATATTTGGATATGAGGTACCAAGCGACGGTCGTTGAGGCCAGCAGAGATTAGCTTCACGAACCTCACTCATGAAAATGCTAGATTTTGAACTAGATAATACAAATAAATAGATAAATCTTTCACATACGACCATAGGACGTTGAAAACAAGGCTTCCCGTTCGCTCAGCCCTATTTAAGCAACGTACCGGCGGATTAGTAGTTAGGTGGGTGACCACTAGCGAATACCCGCTGTTGTATGTTTTTGATTTTTTTTGTATCATTGACTGCTATAGCTCAGTCTCATCTCTAGGTACGTAGCGCTGTGTTTTTGTCCAGAGTCGTAAGTCCTGCATTGTCACTCGAGATCTGTCTCTCCGGGAACACCACCGCATGTTGGGAAGTGACGCTAGACTCGTGCTTAGCCCCAACCGAAGTTTACCAGATATTAAGAGTAATATGCTTTTTGAGAAACGCTTCGGTCTACCGTGTATGTTTTGGGCGGCAATACCCCTGGTGTATTTGAGCTACTTTGAACACTGGCTGTGAACAGTCAGAAAAGCTAACAGTCTTGTGATCTGGCAACACACTGTCATCCCAACGCTTTTAAAATATCAAGCTACGCTTACGTTTGGGTCTAGATACTTCTCAGTATGAGAATCCGTCCTCCACCTGCATTTTTGCGATACTGGTGCACCTTATCCTCCACAATGTCGCACACTCCATCTTTCGTTAATCGGTCGGCCTCAGCTTGAAACCCCTTCTCATCCCAATGGCTCTCTAATATTGTAGCAACAACGACGCCACCACTCTTGACGACCCTCACGAACTCTGCGAGAGGCTCTGGCCCCAGATGGCCGTGTGTGAACGTGCCGCAGCAAGTGAGGGCGTCAAATTCTCCGTCTTCGTAAGGCAGTTTCTTCGTCAAGTCTGCAACTCGCAAATCTTTGTAGGTACCGCTCTTACGTGCAACTTCGAGCATGCCCTCGCTGATATCGAGACCGACGATATCTTCTGCGCCCATCTTCGCTAGCTCGATACCTACAGTTCCTGTCCCACAACCCGCATCTGCGATTCGAAGCCCTTTGAGCACTTCGCCGGGATCCCGATGGAGATGGTTGAGTTTTAAAGCCCTTGAGATGCCCTCAGCAACCAGACGTGGTGCCGTGAAGTCATGCTTCTGCATGTCAGAGTCGTATGTTGTCGCCCACTCGTCGTAGAGTCGACGAGACTCGTCCGTGCTCTGTGCGTTGAATACGCGGTCAAGATAAGATGTGACTGAAACCGACATTGTGACTTGATAGAATGGATAGGATATGCAGGAGAATATAAAAAATTGCTCGTCTTATCTCACCCCTCAATGTCAGCAGCTAGATACGTCATCATCAACCCCGCTCAATCAGTACGCGATGCCGCACCGTGGACCATCATTCAGGGTCTCGGTGCAGGAGTACAACATCATGACATTGCCGAAGTAATGCGTACGTTGCGCATTGCGCAGGATGGTGTGAAGGCCCTGTGGGCGAATAAAGACTCAGCTTGTTGCGATCCAGGGGCTTCGAACTATCACCACCGAACCCACCTCGCTCAGTCAACACTGTAGAGCATGGAATTTTGTATAGTGTTGTCCGACGAATCCAAAAGAGGAGCGATGTTCAGCTCACGGCAGGCGCTAATCCCGCTTACGTCATGTCGAATCTCGAATCTAGGCAGCTATCTAGACTCGAGACTCGAGACTTGCGCAAAGTTACTTCAGCCATGTAGAAAGAACCTCTCACGACCGCGATGCCGCGCGCGAAACTCCCGTCAGAAACCCCTCGAGAGCCCCTCTGCCCCTCGCTGCCGCCCGAGATCTGGATCAACATCTTCAGCCACTGCCACGACCTCTCGCACCTCTGGAACACATGTCGACGCGTCTCGCCCACGCTTAAAGCGTGCGCCGAACGCGCCTTTGGTGGCTTTCATCTCAAACATGTGCAAATAGAGTTCCAACTAGATAAGTGGAACCTGGGAGGCAAACGAGGGCCGCACGAGCCTGCGATCACGTTGGAATTCGAGCGACTAGGCAAGGGAGAAGAGGGCGTTGCATGGTTCTCTGGACACTTTCGCGGACATAAGACTGTGAAGGGGGTGAAGAACGATAAGTCGGAAGAAGTGATCATGAAGAGGTGGCTTGAGAATGTCAAGAATCGCAAGCCAGAGCTGCCGAATTATACGATTAGCGTTGGCAGTATGGTCAACGATACACACATCCCAGGCCTTATCGTTGGAAGCGAGGGTTATAAGGCACAGCTCGAATGGCGTGAAATGCTGGAGCTTTTCTTCCGTGAACAAGCGCGCCTGGAAGAATTGAAGGCGGTGTGGCAGGGTCGACACTCTTCGAGCCGTGACGCTCGTAAGGCAAAGAAGAGTAAAACAGCATCGGTAGAGATCGCGCCGTCGTGGCAAGATGCTGAAGCAGATATCCGACGAGACATTCGGCGAATTAGGTTGAAAGAGCATTACCACGCCAACGCCGAGATGGTGTGGGCAATCGACTCCCTCCGGTACTTCGAGAAAGCCGACTCATCCAAATGGAGCTCAACATCACCTCAGATGCTGCCTCACCTGCCAGGTGCTGGATTAGGCGAGCGTTGGTTTGGCAGCACCAACATAGTACAAGAGTTATATCTTGACGAGTGCAGCAGCATGAACAGGATCGACACCCAGATGAGGATTGTGTGTAAAGAGAAGGGCGGTTGAGGACTTCTGCAGCGTATGTCACGACTATTTGGGATACCGTCATACACCCGCAGCAGTCATTGATGTGTATTGTGTGGGAAGGTCCTTGCTATCGCTGGCCTCTACTGTAGCCAGCAGGATCACATACTCTAAGCAGGAACGGTACGTTTCCGTCTCAGGAGGACCCCCTTGAGTTGGAGTAATGTGCGGCGCTCGCCTAAACGAGACAGCACACGAATACCAGCGGACCACCAGTGACACGGCCAAAGAATCTGCCGCCTTGGTCAAACGATCGTAAATTCGCAGAAACAGGATTGAGCGAGTCTGCTAGTCACCAGATACATGTCATCACCATCCACACAGCAGCACAAACATTGTGTAGCCGGAATAATATTGTAATAACAATGAAGTATGGTCGAACCAGGCAGCATACGGATGTCGACGGGCTATCCAGCCACCCCCCGCTTCCGCAAACCTATCACATCATAAGTCGTCCAAATCATCAGTCAACGAGCTTTGGCCAGCCATCTGTCCACTCGAGGTAGTTCCATCCAAACTGAAATTGATCAGCACCGTACCCAATGCTTGGTCTCACTGTCGCCGTTAGTCACAGAATCGATATCGCAACTCTACTGCCAACGTACCATAATGATAATACATGATATCCCTCCCTTCTGGTAGCCTCATAACACCCTGGCCGCCCGGCGCATACACATCGCCATGGCTCGCGAGGATCACGGTGCCACCGTTCTGCGTCTGGCAACTTCTGCCCTCTCGATCGACAAACGGGCCCGTGACAGCGTCAGCTCGACAAACAGCAACGCGGTACTCGTCGCCAGGACGCGCAAGGTCCGGCGGTGTGTTGCAGCACGCCCCGATCGAGAAGAAGAGATAATAGCGCGAGTCATGCTTGTACATGGTCCCGCCCTCAACGACCGCCGCACTGGCACTCGAGTTGGTCACGATTGGCTTGATGGCTCCGCCGTCCGCTATACTACCGTCGACAGCTGACAAACTAGACGCAACGGGAAACTGCTGGATACCGGACCAGTAGCTCCCGAAGGTGAACCAGAGAGCCTTGCCCGGGGCGTCGTCCTGGAAGACGAAGGGATCAATGAGGTTGTAAGTGCTGCTCTGCGGGAGGTTAAGAGAGCCGTGATCTGTCCAGGGTCCGGAGAGGGACGTTGCGGTCGCGACCCCGATCTGCGAGGTCTGGCTTCCAAATGTGCTGACTGAGTAGTGCACGTAGTACAGGCCGTCATGTTTAGAAACCGATGGGGCTTGTCGGCATCAGTACTATCCCTTCAGCACTCGAGTGGAAACAACGACTTACCCCACACATCTTGTCCAGCTGCTATCTGTATCTTGGTGCCGTTGCGCAGGAGCGCGCCTTCGTATTTCCATGGCCCTGTTATAGACGGCGCAGTCGCCACAGCGATGTTGCCGCTCGTCGAGAAGCGCCAGTAAGTCCCGCCTTCGTAAATGATACTGGGATCGTGGATCCACGAGATATTGCCGGAGCTTGGCGCTGGGTCAGGGTACACTTGAGCAAGGGCATGGACAGTGCCATTCTGCGGAATGGGAGAGGTCAGGCCCAGGCGGAAGAGCAGAGGCAGGAATGTCGCTAGGGTGATGAAGGTGGAGATGCACATGGCTTTGAAAAATGGTTTGTTCTCACGATGTGAAGGATATGGAGTATCTATAGTTCTGGACCTTTTTAAAAGAAAATATGGAGTCGGATAACTCGGGGGATGGTCCGTTGATATGCTTTTTCTGAGATTGGTAGGCACGATGGTTGCATTGGAGTCTGTTCCTTTGACGCCAGCATACGCAGGCGCAGTGAGTGCAAACGCCTGCTGTAACGGCAGCGGCCGCCGGCCTGGGCAAATGCTCCTTCATATACTACAATGTGAAGTACAGTCGCATGGACAGGCTGTGTATGGACAGAGATTCGATCTGGCGACCCTAGCTGGTGGCGATTCATTGGCTCTGGCTGAGGCCACCTCCAGCTCGCGATGTAAGCCTCGCTGATATTGGTCATGGAATGAGTTCGGCAGATGTCGTGAGCATACAGTCAGCTGCCGTCGTGTCAAGCTACTCTTGCCGTCTCTACGGTGCTGGGCCTCCAGTAGGCTAGGCGCCTGATCCCAAGAATCAGTAGATAACATCTCAGGAAGTCCTTCTGCGAGATGTTTGGTTAATTCTCCTGCGATATCTGCAGCTGGGCTGGGCGGTGAGTTCGGTAGCAGCCGAAGGCACCAGTCGGTATCTGCAGTCTCTACGTCGCACCGCTGGTTATAATCAGTACTGAAGCTACACAGCACCGCCACGTGCGATGCGCGATGGGTGGAGTGGGCCGGGATGTAACGTTGCCGTACAGCGATCGGACGAAAGGCTCTGTTTGACTGGCAGAGTCGGCGAGGTTATTGAAATGGGCGCTGGGACATTCAATTGGTGTTTGAACTCGGCTTCTTCAAGCTCGTGCGATTAGACAATCTCGGAGTCTTAACCGTGGAGGCACGGACAGGACACAACGTGGCTACAGTCACAGCAGCAATGTGGTCGTACTGAACGCCTATTCGGTCGCTTGCATCTCCCGTTAAAGTTCCTGCTGCATATTAGATTCAATTAAAGAACAACGCAACGATGTCATGGCGCATTTGTGAAGTGCGATCTCTGGAACTGAATCTGCCTTGTCGCCGGACTTAGCGGTGTATTTTGGTGTGTATTAATTTGGAGCCTTGTAGCCGTCCACATCTGTGCTGTTGGTCCAATCCTTGAACTTCTCCACGTTCTCCTTAGTTGCATCTACCTTGGCCTTCATAGCTTTGAACGCATCGGTACCGACCGCGCAACGAAGTGGGGGGTCGTCCATGACGGCCAGATCGTAGAAGACCTTGGCAGCCTTGGGAGGATCTCCAGCCTGTGTGTGGTGCCGATTCTGTGCGTTCTTCCTAGGGTCAATGTGGTCGTACGCATCATTCTTGACTTCACCAAACTCCATGCTCCTTCCAGACCAGTCGGTTCGGAAGCCGCCGGGTTCGATGCATGTGAGTTTGATACCCCACTCCGGCTTGAGCTCCTTTGACAGTGCTTCTGTGAAGCCTTCTACCGCCCACTTGGACGCACAATAGATGGAGAAAGAAGGCACACCTGCTCTGTTAGCTCACGGTCGTCGACCTGGACTATGATGCTTACCAATCTGACCGCCAATTGAAGTCACTTGCTGGATGACACCACCAGTCTTGAGCTCTCGCATGACCTCCAATGCCTTCCTTGTGACATCAATCAAGCCGAAGAAATTGATATCCATCTGCTTTCTGAGCTGACTGTCGGAGAGCGTCTCGAATGGTCCGCTCAAACCGTAGCCGGCGTTGTTTACGACAACGTCAACACGCTTGAACTTCTTGACTGCAGCTTCGAATGCTTTATCAATAGAGCTCTTGTCAGTCACGTCGAGATCGACCATCAGGCTGTTGGAATCATCGGCATCATCGAACTTTAGCTTCGAGCTGTTGCGAGCCGTTGCGACGACATAATCGCCGTTCTTGAGAACAACTTTGACCAGCTCCTCTCCGAAGCCAGTGGATGTACCAGTGATGAGGAAGACGCGGGGTGCCATTTTCTGATTGTGATAGGTGATTTGGGTACTCGGAAAGGAGTATTGAACTCATGTCACTCTTTATGACCGCAACACTTCAGGGTCCACCTTTTACGTCACTCAAGCCCGGCCATAGGGGTTATCTCCGTTGCATTTGGTTTTGAGCCTGTCACCGAGATCCGAAGACATCCGCGATTGCACAGTATTGCATTTGATGTGAGTTCTAATGCCGACTCTACTATGCAGCGTGTGGTTTCCCAGCGCTTGATGCAGTAGCAGAAGGAGATTCCACCAAATGTACAGGCACGGAGTTCAGAACAATGCCTGCGAGCTGTTTGCTTAGTGACTGTGCCAGTAAGTAGCGTTACAGAGAGGATGCAGCCGATTCTATCTCATGGAATCTCAGACTGTTCGCAAACCGTGTAATAGTTCATCATTCTAGCGAAATTGGATGGATGATTGAGCTAGGCCAGAAGTGGGCGGAGAATGGCAGCTGCGCGTCGCCCCAAAGCGGCTAGATTCGACGCGCACCTGCCATTTTCGCGTCGTTGCCCAGTTACCAGATCTGCCCCTCTCCGCCCGTCAACAACGACTGTGCGTTTTTCGAGATACCCCATATTACATATTCGTCGCCTTACGCGTGCTCCATTGTGACAAGAAGCAATTGGGTTACCAGAAATCGCGTTCAGCCCTCAGAACCAGCGCATCCCGGACCATGACCGAGGTGATTAGAGACGAAGAGGTGCGCAGGCGCATCCGTCTTGCGCAAGAGTTTCTGGATCCAGGTATTCACGGTCTGCGGTTTGGAGAAGCACAAATACTAACGATGATTAGATGATGTATCGCAACGGAGGTAAAGCTATCGTTAACTACCCATGAACAAATCATGCTAACGATACAGCTATCGCCCAGATATTCTGGTGATGCTGAACCGGGGACTGCGCAGACTCACAGTATGTCCATTACCACTCACTACGTGCGAGTATATTCTGACACCACCAGGTTAGCATCGATGAGATTCGTTCACACAACCGAGAGCTGGCCGACGGGCTCCTTAACCAACCCTTCGAGTTCGTAGAAGCATTCGACCGTGCCCTTAAGAGCGTTGTCGAAGCCTTCACCGACCGCCCCAAAGCCGAGTCCGGGCCCGATGTCGTATACTACTGCGCCTACGTTGGCAGCTTCGGCGAATACTCATGCAACCCACGCACACTTGGCTCGAACCAGCTCAACCACATGGTGTCGCTAGAGGGTATCGTCACAAAGACATCGCTTGTCAGGCCGAAGGTGGTCAAGAGCGTGCATTACAATGAGAATAAGCAGAAGTTCCACTTCCGCGAGTACAGAGATCAGACCATGACTACAGGAGCGGCGAGCTCAAGCGTATACCCCACAGAAGACGAGGAGGGCAACCCGGTAAGTATCGAGTTCGTATCGGCAGACAGAGGCTGATAGATATAGCTCATCACAGAATACGGTTACTCTGTCTACAGAGACCACCAGGTCATCTCAATCCAAGAGATGCCTGAGCGCGCACCTGCCGGTCAGCTGCCGCGCTCCGTTGATGTTATCATGGACGACGATCTTGTAGACCGCGTCAAGCCTGGTGACCGCATTCAGCTTGTTGGCGTTTACCGCTCGCTCGGAAACCGCAATGCCGGCTCGGGCAGCTCGACCTTCCGCACGCTCATCCTCGCCAACAATGTCATTCTGTTGTCTTCTAAGTCCGGCGGTGGCATTGCACAAGTCAACATCACCGACACAGACATTCGCAACATCAACAAGATTGCCAAGGGCAAGCGCGTTTTCGATTTGCTCTCGCAGTCATTGGCGCCATCCATCTACGGCCACGATTGGATCAAGAAAGCCATCCTGCTTCTGCTTCTAGGAGGCCAAGAGAAGAACCTCGAGAACGGCACGCATTTGAGGGGAGACATCAATATTCTCATGGTTGGTGATCCTTCGACAGCCAAGTCGCAGTTGCTCCGCTTCGTTCTCAATACTGCTCCTCTTGCCATTGCTACGACTGGTCGAGGATCTTCCGGCGTTGGTCTCACAGCGGCCGTCACATCAGACAAGGAGACAGGCGAACGCCGTTTGGAAGCCGGTGCCATGGTTCTGGCTGATCGAGGTGTCGTCTGTATTGATGAGTTTGACAAGATGTCTGATGTCGATCGAGTGGCTATCCACGAAGTTATGGAGCAGCAGACGGTTACCATCGCTAAGGCTGGCATTCATACATCCCTCAATGCCCGCTGCAGTGTCATTGCAGCCGCCAACCCCATCTTCGGCCAATACGATGTTCACAAGGACCCGCACCGCAATATAGCCCTCCCTGATTCTCTACTGTCTCGTTTCGATTTGCTCTTTGTTGTCACAGACGATATCGAGGACGCTCGCGACAGACAGATTTCTGAGCACGTCCTCCGCATGCACCGATACCGCCAGACAGGTACCGAGGAAGGCGCGCCTGTTCGCGAAGATGGCGCGCAGCTCCTCGGAGTTGGCCTGGATACCGAGGCTGATGCCAATCGTCCGACAGAACCGTTCGAGAAGTTCAACCCAATGCTGCACTCTGGTGTAACAATCACAGTCGGCCGTGGCGCGTCAAGGAGGACCGAGGTCCTCAGCATTCCCTTCATTAAGAAATACATCCAATATGCCAAGCGAGAGAAGCCCATCCTTACCAAGGGTGCTGCAGACCATATTGTTGCGACATACTCAGGGCTGCGAAACGATGAGCTCGATTCTGGCACTCGCCGCACATCGCCTATTACAGCGCGTACTTTAGAGACACTGATTCGTCTGTCAACTGCTCACGCGAAGTCTCGACTGTCAAAGAGGGTCGAGAAGAAGGATGCAGAGATCGCCGAGTCGATTTTGCGGTTTGCTCTGTTCAAGGAGGTTGTCGAGGATGATCGCCGCAAGCGGAGGAGGACTGTTCGTGACCCAGATGCCATGTCTACGGACGAAGGCGAGTCGGATGACGACGACAACGAGGATGGTGACGAACAAGAGACAACGACGCAACGAACGGGAGGTCCTTCCACACGAGCTCAGCGCACAACAACGTCTACTCGGACGCCAGCCCCTGCTGATGAGGATGAAGAAGACGACGACGAACTGTACCGTGTCACACCCACAACTCAACGCACTGCTGGACGTACCACTGCTCGGACTCAGTCGTCCAGAGCTGGACAATCGTCTCAAGTCAGTGCTGCTTCGTCACGTCCAGAATCGCAGCTGCCGCCAACACAGACCGAGTCTCAGGAGTCACAAGATCTCACGCCAGCGCGTCTGCAGGTCTTCCAGACTGCTCTTGGTCAGCTTATCGACGGCCCACTGTTCGCCAACGATGCTGCAGATGCCGAGCCGCTTGTCGCTGCTGTCAATGCAAGGCTTGGCGGTGGTGCCGGGAGACAGGCGTTCGATGCCGATGAAGCGGAGAAGGCGCTTGAAACACTTAGCGAGCAGAACAAGATCATGTTCTCTGGCGGTATCGTGTATAAGATCTAGATGGACGTGTTGAATCTGGAGTGGCTGTATTACAACATCATGAGGCTTGATACATAGGCGTTTTTGTAGTTTGTCCTGGCGCGGAGCAATGAGATACCATTTTCTACTATGTGCAGAAGCTGCGGTATGGTCTTTTATTTGGCCTTAGCTGGTAGCATCGCAACCTTGCGCCGAATTCTGTGTGCTTCTCTATGTGATGTAAACATGGCTACAACCATCGGCAGAGAAGAAGCTCTAGTTAGTCAATGGTCAAGGGCGTTTTCTTCTGCAGTCAACTTTGCCCAGACTGAGCGAGAGGACTCCTGCTATTCCAATAATCTAAAGCATCTCCATCAAATAAACACCGGCAAGCCGGTACAGCTTTGAGGACAACATGCGCATCCGGTCAGAGAAAAGTGCTAACATCCAGGTAATCTAGATAGACTGGGTTAGAGGCATCTTCCTTGCTGCTCACTACTGCACCTTGCCAACTCCTAGGAGCCACTTACTTTGGAAGGATTCGACTTCGGAAAAGCAAAGAGCAATCGGCAATGGCGGCCAACGATTGTATAGTCATGTTACATACTTCGTAGAGAGCGTCTACCCAAGGAGGTTTAACGACACAGTTAGACCCGACCTAATCCAGTAGTCTTGTGGTCTTACGCATCCTGCATTACATATGCCAGGTGGCTATCTACCTTAGGTATGAAGAGCTGGCAAGGTGCAGCATCAAACCTGCTGCCCCTTAGCTACAATGCGGATCCGCCCATTCGCAGGCCTCCGAGGTCCCTCTTGAACGTCATCCTTGTATCCACACTTCCTGCACCCCTCACGCTGGTGTGGAGGCCTTCGTGGCAGTGTGACCGGTCGTACGCCTGAAAGCTCTTCTGGACGTCTCCAGGTAAAGTTCAGGTCTGCTGCAGCCACAAAGGAGATGAACTCGTGTTGTAATAAGAGCGTCTCCGAACCATCTCCCGTTACCCCGAACTGATGCGAGCTGATGTCGAGCGAACACCGTCAAGCCGCACGGGAGCGGACGTGTTGCCCGACGGGAAAATTTTGGGGGAGGGGCCCTCGGATCCCGGCCAGGGCGAGGCCCAGTTAGGACAAGCCAGCGGCTTGACCGCCGTCATCCCGCAATTCTAGCGTTCTATTCCTCATTTCTCCGCATGGGACTCTTCGTTTAGGCCACACTGTCGTCTCCGCCAGTGAAGGCCAGCACCGCTTGGCTAACCGAAGTTTTCGCTCGGTCGCGTGGCAACGTGGATGAAACATAAGAGAAGACGTGCTCCCGGGACATGGCGCGAAAATACTGCGACTTACCGTACCTGAGCGTCAAGCTTTGACACGAAATCTCTTTCCCCTTCCCCGAGTCCTCATTTGTGGTAACAAAAATCGAGACGTTAGCTCACCGACTTACCCCCTTCTTGACTTGCGTATAAGTGCGAGATACCTCCATTGCGCCAATTCCATAGCGACATTCCACTGCGACATTTGATTTGACCAAAGCGACATTGCCCCTGCAGCTTTTCGTTGTAACCTCCTTCCAACACTTATCTGCATCTTCCATTGCGACATCTCGACAATATTTCCATTGCAACTTACAAATACCATTGCAACATATCGACCCCTATCGACCTACACAGAAGTTCTCAATATGTCCCCTGCAATGCCCTTCCGGTTCCTGGACCTGCCCGGCGAGCTCCGAAACAACATCTACGACCTTTTGTTATGCTCATGGAAAGACGAGCTCGAATACGAGCCCAAGTTCATTGGTGGCCTGCGCAAGCGGTCGCTTGTCCACGATGCCACAGCATTGCTCCGAACGAATAAGCAGATCTACAACGAGGCGTCCGACTACATGATGAAGCGCAATCAGTTCGTACGCGTCACCTGTCGCGGACTCGATATCAACAGCCTATTTCTAGGTGATGAGATGATCCCAGCCATCACAACCGACTCCCGTAAGGCCAGGCAATTCGAGAGCTACCTCGTGCACGTGACCTTGTCGAAGCCAGCAACGACATCCGGCCCTATCGACTTCTCCGAGACTGAGATCATGATGCTGCGCGCCGACCTACCTGCGTTGTGTCGACAGCTAGACATCGAAAGCGCCATGGCCGATGCCAATGCCAGGGCCAGCGAGCACCTCTCCATCAGCGCGGCCGTCTCCTTCAACCCCCTTCACAAACAGATGTTCACAACCGCCATTCAGCAACATCTCCTCGAACCCATCGCCGCCCACCTCCGCGGCATCTCCAACCTCAGCGTCAGTGGGCCCATCTCCACCACCATCGCCCAAGACGTCATATCCCAGGTCGCCCAACCGCGTTGGACAGACCCCCAGGCCACCCTGGACTCCATCCACACCGGCACTGACGTCGGCAAGCGCCAATGGCAGAATCTCGACTTCTACTCCGCCTCCGAATCCTGGGCCTACTCCATGCGCACCCTCGAGCGCATGCGCCATAGTTCCTCCTGGCTCAGCCTGAAAGCCGCCGGCGGCGAAGATTTCGTCAACTCGACGGCCGATCTGTACTTCACGCTGAACCTGCTCCGCGCTGCCTTTCTGCAAGTCGACATGGCGAACGAGGCCACGAGCCGCGCGGTCGTAAAGCGCAACGCGGGGCTGAGCTGGGATCACCTGAGGAAGTGCGAGACGGCCAGTGCGCGCTTCGCGCAGCACGCGGACGCGACCTGGACGCCTAGCAACGAGCAAGCTAGCAAGATGCTGTTCCGCCAGGCGAGGTGTCTGCGGCTGCTGGGCGCGAGGGCGGATGTTGTGCGCGCGACTACGCTGGTGGAGCAGGCGGCTGCGCTGGCGCCGAATGATATGGCGATTCGGGATGAAAAGGATGCGGTGGGGAACTGGCAGGCGGAGGTGGATGAGGTGGTGAGGGCGCGGCAGGTGCAGGAGGAGGCCATGGTGCAGCAGCGCGCCTCGTGGTGGGGTTCGGTGAGGGCTGTGGTTTCTGAGTTGGCGTCGTAGAGCTAGTGCAGCCGCGATGTCTTTTGTAGCACATGATACCCATAATTTATTTCTTGGACTTTTTGAGCAGATTCAGTTGCTTTTAGAGTGATATATGCGAGGTCAATACAGTGTTTAGCGGCTTCGCAGATCTACAGCTATTCTATAGAGGTTGTAAAGGTTCGAAGTCAGCCTTTTAGGGTATTACTAAAAGTATATAAGTTAAGATACTAGTAGTTGAAGCAGATAGGCTTCTCACAAGATTTAGGTACTACCCTAGCAACGCAACGTAGAGCCTACAAATCACTCTAGCACTATTCTTCGCCTTCCGAGGTGTCCTTGTCCTCCTGACGAGGCGCCTGGCGCAGCACCAGATTACGCTGGAGCTTCTTGTAGGCTTCAGGGTTACCACCCTCCTCTCCTGCAGGGGTACCTAGTTCTGGATGGAGCTGCTCATTTGATAAGAATGTTAGTAATGTTCTGATATATATCGAGAAAATGGGTCTCTACACAGAGTGAAAGATACTCCGGACCGTAGTGCGACTTCAGCATTCGAGTGGTGGAAGAGCTACACAATCACGTTTGGGGATACTCAGACAAACAGCGATGTCATCAGTAGGCTCGCTCGTAGTAGCGACATATCGGCATCAACACAGGCCATGGACTGGTTCGTTGTTAGTTAATTAACGGTTCTTCTCGAACAAACTTGAGCCGTGACAGTGACAATCGACAACTCTATTCTCACCAGCCACTGCACTGCAGCGAATATTTACGAGCTCCGTATGTACTACAGTATTAAACACAGGAGTGGCAACTGAGAAATTGCTTACTGGTACGTACATGAGCACATTCCAGCATCGAATGATCACCCAGCTGTGGCCTTATCGCAGTAAGATGCACGCTCGTTCCTAGCCACTTTTGTGAGATTGCCATCTCTCAATCCTCGAAGTTTCTCACGTATGCGCTATGATATCAAAATGATAGTTACATGCGCAACAGACGTGCAATATCTGCATGAACATGTACGATGGACATTATTCGAAGATCAACACTAGGAAGAACGTACTGCCTCAGCAGCAGAGAATCATCTCCAAAAGAGCCAACTCATATTGCAAGGTGCTTTCAGATGATTTCAGTCCACACCATCTACCCATACAACAACCCCTCTACCTCCTCCGCAACCGCCAAACTGCTCGTCAACCCCGGACTCTCCATCGCCAATAGATTCACAAATCCCTCAAACCCCTCCTCTCTCACAATATAGAAGTCCTGGAAGTCCTTCCCACTCGTCGCAGCCAGCCGCCCCAGCTTCGGCCGTATCCCTACGTAGTCCGGCGCAATGGCGTCGCGATCGACGCCGGGGAGGTAGGTCTGAATGTCGTCGATGGCGGCTTGCAAGTTCTTTGCGTTGGGCGTGTAGTCTGTGGGCGAGTCGGTCCATTCGACGTCTGGGCCGAAGCGCACGCGCCCGCCCATGTCGAGCGTCAGGTGCGTACCAAGGCCGCCATGGCCGGGGACGGGAGCTGGGTAGATGAGGGTGCTTGGCTTGGGGCGGGAGGATGAGTAGCTAAAGTAGCTGCCCTTTGCGTAGAACGCCTTGCGCTGTCGGTCTGCCGGCAGGATCATGTTGGATATCGCCACAGCGTATAAGCCAGCGGAGTTGACAACCGTATCGGCGGTGATAGTCGTCTCCTCGCCGCCGGGACTCTGCGTCGTGATCTCCCAGCCACAACGCCCGGCGTCGATGGGCGCCACGCGCACGACTGCGCTGTGAAATGCGCAGACGCCGTCGTCGTTTTCAAAGTCGCCCTCCAGGAACTGCATCAGGCTGTGGGAGTCGACGATGCCGGTTGATGTGCTCTCCAGCACGCCTGCTTCGGCGCGGACATCGGGTTCGCGCTCCTTGGCTTCTTTGGTGGAGAGGAAGCGTGTGGGCACACCGACAGTGGAAGCGAAATCATGCACTTTGGTGATGGCGTCGAACTGGGCTGAGTCTTGGGCTACGATCCATTTGCCGGTGTTACGGTGTGGAATGGAGTGCCTCTGGCACAAGTCGTACATCAACTCTTTACCTCGCAAACACAATCTCGTTTTGAGCGAGTCGGCGCCATAGTAAAGGCCTGCGTGGATCACCTGGGGCAGTCAGTTTGTATGCCGTGGAAAAAGTTGGAACACTCGGTAGAAAGCGGAAATTCATCATGTGAGCTCATATTACCTCGCTGTTCCTCGAGCTCGTTTCGGTGCCAACAGAGCCGTGCTTCTCTATCAAGACCGTCGATACGCCATCTCTTTGTTGCAGCTTCCTAGCTATAGCCAGCCCAACCACACCGCCACCGATTACGGCATGTGTGAAGTCAGCATCTCTCTTTATACTTGAGGAGAATTGTCGCCTCGTAGCTGCTTTCAAGATGGATGCAGAGAAGGCACGCGTGGGTATCATGACGATGAACGGGCTTTCTGAGTGTACAAACGCTTAATTAGCAGTCACAAAAGACGTACTACACCAACACTCCAAGCAACGATGTATGCGAGATATCCAATGATCGGGTCTTGATGCTTATCGGAAAACAATTGCCATTGACCCAAGTGACGTTACGCGATCAACTCCGGCCACTAACGCCTTCCGTGCTAGCTCAGTGCTGTTGCTCAAGCATCGTCTTGCGCAACCTTACAACCTTACACGATCTTGAGTACTGCAAAAGAGTTGGGATCCTGAGTACGGTCATTCGAAGTGCGTTCAGTGACTGCGCTTCCACTCGCGTCTTCAAAAGACTAATCCGGTTACGTCATCGGCAATCGTCCTCCCACCACGCCGAGTCATCCCACCAAAGCTACATCACGACTTATATCAGTCCACAACAACAACCACCCAGGCCACATCAATCACCCAACCGACACATACCACCTTCACCTCAAAAGAAAGCTCAAACACCATGGCCAGCAAAAGTACCGCCCGCGTGACCGCCTTCACGGACCTCCCCTCCTCAGAAGCCAAATGGGTCAAACTCCAGAAAGTCGACTACATCGACGCCAAAGGCGTCTCACGCGTGTGGGAAGTCGCCTCACGCAAGACCCGCGGCAGCTCGGGCGTCGACGCGGTCGCAATGGGCAACATAATCTACCACCCCAGCAAACCGCCCTCCACCATCGTCGTCCTGCAGTTCCGCCCGCCCGTGGAAGCCACCACCGTCGAGTGGCCCGCGGGACTGATCGACGCCTCTGAGACTCCCCAGCAAGCCGCCGTGCGTGAGCTGTATGAGGAGACCGGGTACCGCGGCACCGTGGTGAGCACCAGTCCGCCCGTGGCGGCCGATCCGGGCATGACCAATGCGAATATGTGTTTGTGTATGATGGAGGTGAGGTTGCAGGAGGGGGAGCCGGAGCCTGAGCAGCATTTGGATGAGGGCGAGGATATTTTGAGGGTTAATGTGCCGTTGGCGGAATTGTATGGGAGGTTAGAGGGATGGGCGAAGGAGGGGTATGTCATTGCTGCTAAGCTGTATCATTGGGCTGCGGGCGTGCAGTATGCTATCGACCATCCTGAGTTGTTCAAGAAGATCGATTAGATTGGTGCTGAGGCTTGAGTGGAGGGGTGTTGGGGATGAAAATAAGAAATGATCACGTGATAACTGGCTGACTCTGCTACGGTGTAATGGAGCTGGATATGGAGGCGTTGGCCGTATCAGTCCCAAAGATATTGGATAGTCACTGTCCTGAAGCGTGTTCATCTATAAGAATCAATAGTGGGAGTGCAAAGAGTGTTAACGTTTGTGAAATGTTTATTGCATTCAGTCCGAAGCCATTCAACATTAAGCGCAAAATACTGTGCTTGCGCATTAATACTGCATTACAAGCTCTCGTGAAATAATGGTAGCGAGTGAACCAGTCATGATCTACAGTCAAAGTCGTATCCAACCGACTCCCCCCATCGTCCATCAGCATGAGTCGACAAAGATATATGTACATTAAGGAGAGATTGCAAGGGTTTGCAGTGTATCTGTCGCTCGAACGCCAGTGGCCCTGTGCCTTCAGGGATGCCAAAAGTTAAACTGCTGTTGAATATGTGAAAACGCCGTCACCAAGCCCAGATTTTTATGCATAGATGCAACAAGATATTGCGATTCAAAAAAGGTCGCGTTTACTTGCGATCTTTGGTAAGACGCTTGCGCTTCTTAGAATCAGTGGAGTCGCTCCTACTGTGACCCATGGGAGCGGGAGAGACATCGCGCATCAGACTTGTGTTTTGGGGCTGCTGCATCTCATAGCTGGCATCGTTGCCAGGTGCGCTCCGGTAGCTTTCTTGAGCGAGAGGACTGCGTCCTTGACGAGTGGTGCCGGGAGACTCGCGAGTGCTTGGCTGGGCATATGCAGCCTTGGGAGCTGCCAAATCATTCTGCACGTTGGAAAGCGGGGATGTGGTGCGGTATTGCTGCTGGCTTTGCTGCTTGTCATAGACCGAGTCGCCGGAAAGGGATTCAACGGACTCGGTGTAGCCACCCTTGCCAGAGCTCATGCCAACTTCGTAAGGACCTTGTTGACGGTGCTCCTCGAAGAAAGCTCCACCTGCAGGCTTCTGAGTCTGCTGAGTCTTGTGATAAATGCGAGCATCCTCGGGGTCCATGAAAGACTCGACACGACGGGGCAAGTAGACGGAGTTGTTGGCAGAAGTACCGGTCGAAGTGAACGAATCCATGGAGGAACGTGGGTGTAGGGGAATGTGGGGAGCGTTGGGATCGCGAGGTGCCATGTTGGGGAAGGTGAGACCAGAGTCGTTGTTCTGCTGGTACCAGCCGTTCGCGAGCCTCTCTGCGGGGGCGAAGCGGCCTTCCATGTCAGAAGGAGGTTGCAGGGGAACGGGACCAGGACGGTTCTTCTGAGCCTCAGCTGCAGGCTTGAAAGTTTCAGGAACAACGTTGAGATCGTCTCCAGTGGCCTCGGCCTGCTCAATAGCCTGCTGAGGAGTGGTGGCGGTGTCGGCAGAACCAGCATCGGCGCGAGGTCCACCCCATGTACGTTGACCAGCAGTGAAGATGCCGTAAACCATGTAGCACCAGTTGAAGAACGGGTTGACGATGAACATGAGAGGGTAGAGCATGACCTTGTAGCGACCAAGCTTGGCGCCGAAGTAGATCATGAGAAGCCAGTTGAGTCCAAGAGAGATGGCGATGAATCCCACGGGCAAGTTGGCGACCTTCTGGGAGGTAGTGATAAGAGAGATAACCAAGATGAAGAAGAGCAGCGCAGTGGTACGGATGGTGTTCTGCATGAAACGAACGATCAGCAGGATGGGGTAGCGCTTCCAGAGACGAATGTCTGTCAACATGCAAACTTCGTTGGTAATAAAACCCAGGAACCAACGACGACGCTGCTTGAGCAGTGTGCCATACTCTTGCACGGCTTCGGTCTTGCAGAAAGCTCCGGTGTTCATCTGGATCTGGTATCGCTCCTGGGCGCCAATCATGAACAAATGAGTCAACCAACGATCTTCGCCCAAATGGCACTTGCCGTAGTCGAAGAGATCATCACATTGCTCCGCCTTATCGGCAAAGTAGTACTTCGCCATCCTGCGGAAAGCAGAAAATCGCAACATGGTAAGAGCACCGGGAAGACAGGTGACGGCACCACAGCCAGATTCGACGGAACGCTCGAAAAGTTGACCGTGGATGTACTCCATGTCCTGAAGCAAGGTAATGAGCGAGTTCTTCTCGGTGGTAGATGTGATGACACCGGTCTGAGCCAACATGTTCTTCTTGGAGCCAGGCTTGAGTTCCATTTCGTACATGAAGTTCTGGATACAAGTCTTATCCAGGATACAATCGGAATCGATGAAGAGCACGAACAGGTTGTCATTGCGCTTCAGGTACTCGCTGTAGATCTTGTCGATGAGCTTGAAGGTCCTCTTCTGGCAGTGGCGCTTGCCACCGTGGGGGAAACGAGAGATGGTGATACGGCATTGACGGTAGATGACGTCGATGGACTTGGGGTACGAGTCGAGAGTGAGCGGTACACCAAGCTTCTCGATTGTGTTAAGGTAGAGTTCGTCTTCCTGGTCTCCGTCGAAGGACAGGAAAATGTGCAGGCAAGAAGGTGGGTACTCGCAATCGACGAGCGAGTCGCAGGTTCGCAGAAGAATCTCGGGGATCTCCTTGTAGCAGGGCATGATGATGACGACCTTGGGAGCCGAGGTCTCATCAAGCACACTTTTGATCCTCCTCGTGCGGCCGACTGAGTGGGTAACAAGTTGGTAAACGCAGAACAACCACGGAATTGTCAAGAGACCAGCAAATGACCAGAAAGCAAACCACTGGAGGATATCGACCATATCCTGGGGGAAGTACTTGACAACCTGAGGGGGAAGCGGAAGCGTGACGACCATGATAGGCAAGAAGATGGCACTGAATGGATTAGCGTCGAACAGAACAATTTGCTGAAGAGGGTCGCGTACCGGAGGCAGAAGAACAAGATGCCGAAGAATACGGAGAGCAGTCGCACACTCATGGTCTCGGCCTTCTGGAAGACCTTGACGATGCAGTACAGGAACGCGGCGACCCAGAGAAACCACTCAAGAAGAGCAGCAAGCATCACACCACCAACGATGGCTACGTAGACGATCTGTGCCTGTTAGCTGCGAGGCTCATTGCCATCGAGACGGCCAAACTTACATCCTTGGTCTTCCATGGGTCGGTGATATCTGGGATACCTTGATCGTCCGCTCTTGTCGCGAGGGCCCGGACGACGGGCTCAATGTAATTCCACATGATGAAGTAGTATTAAAGCGTATGTTTTCGTTTCGGAGTCGTTAGGCGGGGAAAAGCGAGTGCAGGCAGGAAGCTCTAGCTAAGCTGCCGAAGGGACGTTGAAAGCCGCTCAGTGAGACGGTGTGCTGCTCGAGCGAGTGCGCAGCGGATGAGTAGGAGCCACGTCCAGAAGTCGAGAGGCGAGCGCGGTATGAGGCAATTGAATGGTCAAGGTTACCCAGGGCGGTGGAGAGCTGCCCAGTACAATGTAAGTGTACGGGTGACACAGCGCACGCTCACAAGACGCTCGTCGCACGACGCTAGAGAATCGAGGCAGGAACGCTGATTCAGCTGGCACGGCGTCGACGTCAAGCCTATGTATTGATTGCTGATGTCGGGACGGGTATGCAGTGCAGTATTTCGCTGGGGCGGATAAATGCGAATGCACCTCCTAGGACAGGCAGGTAAACGAGTGTGAGGGGAAGCAGGAAGAAAAAGCAGCGTTCTAGCACAGTGTCATCACAGATGCTGCATGCAAGGGGGCAAGCTGCAGGTTCTGGGGGAGTGCGCCTTGAAGGAGGAGAGGGATTTCGCTGCTGCAGCACGAGGGGGCCGGTCGTGTTTGTACAGGCACGAAAGCGCGGAAACGCTGGGGCCCACCGCAGCCTTCGCCCAAAGTGTCATCGGTGTCTCTGGGCGCTGTGAAAGTCTGCACGATCGTCGCAGGGGGCTCCCGACTGATTCGGGTAGGCAGTCCGCCTCCCCTTCTCCAGCGCGAGACCTGACACAGATGCTGGTGTGCGCGCTTGGTGTGAGTGGTGCTCAGGGCGCCGAGAGCTCCACGCCGCTCAAGTCTAGTGAAGCCTCGCCTGCTATTTTAGGCCAACGCCCCAACGCGCCGGCTGCCGTTGGCCTGAGAGGTCTGCCGCACTGTTTGACGATGCTCCTGATCGCCGTGGTCGTGTCTTTGAGTGTCTTTGTGTCTTTGTTTTGTTGCTCAAAGCCAAAGCCAAAGCCAAAGTCTGGTCGTCAAGGGCAGTCACGCTGCCTTTGCGTCTACACTGAAATCATGGCCGAAGGCTATTCTCGGTTGACAGCCTACCCGACAGCCAGGCACAGGATCTGCTGCAGCACCAGCTGTGGTCGCTGCTGGTTACGTTCCCATGGCATCATGGCGCGCAGGAATTTCGCCTTCTCTACCGCCCTCCCGTATGCGCGTTTCATTGCCAAGCACACTGCTGGCCGCGCGAAAGTAGGCAAATGCAGGCTGACCTAACTACTCAATATTTCTCCGGCCAATCGTGCTTCGTCCCTCACCGCACTGGGCAGTCCTCAAAGCATTGCGGCAGGGGCTTGCTGTCACCCGCCGTCAGTGAGATTGAATACGAGCGGACGGAGGTGCGCTTTTGCCTCTCCTTTTCTCCTTGGCCGCCGCCAGAGGCTCAGAGCGAGCGCTAGGAAACACTAGAAAAGTGATGCAAGCATTCGGTGGAGACAAAGAAGAGGCCCGCAACTCCACAAAGCACGGTGCTCTCAACGCCTTGTAGCGATGAGATGAGATGACATGACTTCCCTGCCAGCCGGCAGCTTTCCGCGAGCATTTCGTGACACACGGTTCCACCAGATCCGAGTCTCACTTTCTTTCAATGTTGCACGCTGCTCCTATCTACAGCTTACTCGACCTTCCAGAACAGATTGTTCGACACGGTGCCGCGAGGCTGAGCACTGAGCAGACGGCTGGCAATCGATAAAGAAGTTGTCGTGGACCCGCAGGCTCGGCATCTGATCGTGCGTGTCTACGGTTCAGCTGCCGATCTGGTCGGGACGGGTTGCAACGTTGGCGACCGTGTGCGTGTTTCCGTGAATAGTATCGTCGATCTCTGCCAATAGATTGTCCATGTGTCGCAAAGCTGCCGTCTTCCAAGTCCACACTCACTCGTACCTTGGTATGTACATCCATCGTGCTTATGTTCTTCGTTGTCTGTCAAAATCGTCTTCCGCAGAATCTATCGTTTCATCCAAGCGCACGAGTCGCCGTCGTTCACCCATGGCGCTTATGCCCGCTGGCGCAGAATCGGCGCCGAACTAAGTACAACGTTTTGCCTTATGACCCCTGAGCCACAGTTTGAGTTTGTTTGAACTCAAACGAGCTAAGGCTTTAGGTCTGCCATTTCAACCACTTACAATGGGTGCTGCTTTAGAGTGCCAAGCTGCGAATGAACCAGTGACCACCAGTGAATAAAAAGCTTAAACGACAAATCATTAAACAAATCATAGGGTTGTCAGGCACTCCATCCGTCGCTCCATATTGCCCCTTCGACATGGATTTCGGCTGATGTGCAGTCGCGTTCTGCAGGCAATAGGTAGACGCGCCAAGGATCGCCGTAGGGAAGAGTATTCAAGCAATAATCCAGACCCTAGGCCCCTTTCCGTGTTGGAGTAATTGCTCCGAGATCCGAGAGGAAGAAGTCAATGGGTAGTCTTTGGCAGCAACTGGTTTTTGAGGCCAATGTTCTTTTAAGCTCAAACGACGTTTGCGTGTTCTTGCCATGGCTAGCTGACTTCGCACTCGCCAGAGCGCCAGCAACGGAGCCCTGCATGTGCATAACCGCGCCGTTGTAACAAGAACTCTGTCCGGGTCTCAAGAATGCGCCATGCTTTTCCCTGGCGCTTTCCCTGCAACACCCCGGTGCAATTTCCTTATGGCTGTGTAGGCCTACCGGTACACTGTCAAAGGGCAGACCAGCACGGGCGTAAGCAAGCGAGAATAGCTCGACCTCATGCGGTTTCCCTGGAAGAGACATGACTTTGGATTCACGTGCGGTAGGGATGGCATGGACATATCAATGCCGAGCCGAAAGTTACCCAGTCCGTGGTACAGAACCAGTATTGAGGTCGCTGCAGAGATCGAAGTACCGGTGCAGCTAGGGTAGAAGTAGAAGAAGTGCACTGCTTGATGTAGACAAGCTCGAGAGTCACTGACTGGTCAAAAGATGACCTGCAGTAAACATGGGGTCTGCTTACATGTACAATCAGAGCTTGCCTTGAGCGTCTGCTGTCCCGCTCAGTCTCACGTGCTTCGACCGAAGCCGAAGACGAGGCACATGTACGTGTACCGGTACTGTCCTGCGCGTAGCGATTGCAGTGCTTACCGTAGCGCTTTAGATGTTGCTCGATCAAGAGTAAGGAAGGAATGTATGCATCGTTGTTGGCAACAAATCAATGATGCGGTCAAAGTGTGCATTTTCAACGCAAATCGTAACCCTTCCACTACCATGGAGTGCATCTGTAGTGAAGGTTGAGCACCCAAGTTGTCCACGGGTCTGCGTCCTGCCAAGGCGGCATGACGCTACACCCCCGATGGGGAAGCACAGGGCCGCACCGTTCCTGCAGATGAACTCCAAACAACCTAACCCTCGACTTGTGTGACGGCGAAAACACCCCGCGTCAACTTTGTTGCTGCTCTGCGCATACAACCGCCTGCTGTGAGCTTGCCCGCGCTGTGCCCGACCCAATGCTCGCAGAAGTCGCGCCCGACATAGCTCCGATATTCCATGTGCGCGTATCATAGCCGACCCGTGCTATCTCCATCCGCCCCTCCACCGCCGAGGGACCACCTCTACCACTATGGAACGGCCCAGGAAGCGTACGTGCAGCTCTGCGTGGGAGCTGCAGCTTGCTGACACCATCCAGGCGAGCTTCGTGAGCTCAACTTTCGCGCGTGGGACGGCGAGCAGGGTCCGTAGCCAAGGGCACCCCCACCAGCTCTCGTACTGGTATTGGTATTGGCATTAGTACTGACGCAATGCGCAGATGTCTTTCCCGTGCAGGGCTCGCTCGACTCGTCCATGAAAAAGAACACGGCCTTTATCAAGCGCCTCCGAACCGCCATCAACGCGACCTCCCAGTCGCAGTTCCTCCAAGAAATTCGCACCCTATCTCTCCACAAGTACCTCTCCGAAATCATTTCTGCATGCTACGAAGGCCTCTGCAAGCTCAAGACCCCTGGTGAGATTGCGACCGGCGTCGAAATTGTCAGCGCACTCCACCAGCGCTTCGGGTCCGCCGAGTTCACCGGATACATTGGCTGGTACATTGGACGGGGCCTTGCCACTCCAGACAAAGCACATCTGAAGACTCTGTCACAGGAGGTGCGCGATCGAGAGGAGAAGGAGCGTCTGGCTCGCCAGCGCATACTTCTGCGTGTGGCCACTGAACTCTGGTTGGTGGGCGTGCTACGCAGCTTGGATGACGTCGCCCGCCCTGAGGAGGCTGGCAAGACCAAGGACAGTGGCAAGCTCGTGGAAGGAGCCACGAGGACCAGGTCGCGAGCTGAGAGCGCCGATGCAGAGCCATTTCCTTTGGAGGTGCTGAAAGACATGCTTGGCCACGACCGAGAGCACGTCAATCTGCCGCTAGTCGTCATCTTCGTCAAGGCCTTCGCCTGGGACATACTCGGTGCGAAGACGTCATCTGCAGAGGGTCGCAAGACAGTCAACGAGGACGGCACAACGACTGGAGACAAGAACGAAGACACGTCAGCTACCGAAGATGACGACCAGTCTGTCCTGGATCCGCCCATCATCGCACCGGACCTACAACAGCGTTTCAAGAACATCCTGACCCGCTATTTCGAGGACGTCAAAGCTCACTTGCTGCGAGACCAGAAACACCTTGCATCTCAAGGTCGCAAGAACGCCGAGGCCTACGTCAAGTCTGGAGAAGTGTTCGAAGACCGCCAGGCGAACTACGAGAAGCAGCTGAAGACGCAGGAGAGATTGATCGCCAACGCTCAGGTCATGGCTGACGCACTGGGTGCAGACATGCCGGACTTGAAGGAGAAGGACAGTTCCGCGAATGCTGGTGATGGTTCCATTGGTCTTATCAAGGCTGGAGAGTACTTGCGTGGTCGCAGTGACGGACCGGGCATCTGGGAAGATGAGGATGAGCGCCGCTTTTACGAAAACCTGATCGACTTGAAGGACCGAGTGCCTGGTATCCTGCTCGAGGACACCAAGAAGAAGAATGTCGATACGAATGAGCAGGTCGGTAAGCGTGTAGAATCGAAGACAGAGGCCGCCGAGAAAGAGGCTCCCGAGGCTCCCAAAGCTATTGATGGTGACGATCAATCCACGGCTATTGCGAACAAGTCCGTTGGTACCCAAGTGGACGCAGTCCTTGCCCGCCTACCAGAGCTCAACACAAAGGATTCCGTGGACCAGACTGCTATCGACTTCTGTTTCTTGAACTCCAAGGCGTCGCGCAACCGTCTCATAAAAGCCGTACAGGACATCCCTAAAGGTCGATCGGACTTGCTACCAATCTATTCGAGGCTGATTGCGACACTGAGCAAGTATATGCCCGACGTCGCACAAGGTCTGGTAGCCTATCTCGATGATGAATTCCGAAGCCTGCAACGCCGCAAATCGAAGGACTTCCTAGGCCAGGTGCGCACGCAGAATGTACGCTATCTCGCAGAGTTGACCAAGTTCGGCGTTGTCCCTGAACATGTGATTTTCCACTGTCTCAAGGTCAGTCTCGACGACTTCTCGCGCATGAACATCGAGATCATCTGCAACCTGCTGGAGAACTGCGGACGGTACCTCCTTCGTAATCCAGAGACATCGCCACGTATGGCATCTTTCCTCGAGACCTTGCAACGCAAGAAGGGCGCTCAGGTGCTCGGTCAGCAAGAGCGCATGTTAATCGAGAACGCCATCTATTACGTCAACCCACCAGAGCGTGCAGCCATTGAGCAGAAAGAACGGACCCCGGTCGAGCTGTTCCTGCGCAAGATCATGTATCAGGATCTCACGCGGCGCACGTTGGACAAGACTGTCAAGCAGATTCGCAAAATGCACTGGGAAGAGGAGGAGGTTGTGAATTTCCTTCACAAAATCTTCTCGAAGCCTGGCAAGATCAAGTACAGCAACATTCACTTACTGGCCGTAATTCTCGGCACCATCCACCGTTATCACCAGGATTTTGCCATTGCTGTCATTGACGACCTTTTGGAGTCTATTGTGTTCGGACTCGAGTTGAACGACTTCAAGTTCAACCAGCGTCGGATTGCTGAGGTCAAATTTATCGGCGAGTTGTACATCTACCGGCTCATTGACTCACCTCTAGTCTTTGACACGCTATACAAATTGCTGAACTTTGGCTGGTCGAGTGGATTCGCACGCCCGGACGATATCAACCCTCTGGACTTGCCAGACGACTACTTCCGCATTCGCCTTGTCTGTAACCTCCTCGAGACATGTGGCATGTACTACGACAAGGGCGCAGCGAAGAAGAAGCTCGACTTCTTTCTCACATACCTGCAATACTATGTATGCACCAAAGACGCGCTTCCGATGGATGTAGAATTCATTGTGCAGGATGCTTATGCTTTGGTCCGGCCACAGTGGAAGCTGATCACCGATCTGGAGGAGGCATCTCGCGTGTTTGGCGAGGCCGTGAAGCAGAACTACCAGACAACGGCAACTGATAAGCCGGTGGAGCCCGAGGATGACGACGAATCGGCTTCAGATGACGATGTCGATGGTCCTGAGGATGACGATGTGGTTGTCCCTGAAGGCGAAGACAAATCTTCGGACGAAGATGACGATAGTTCCGATGAGGATGAGCCTGCCAAACAGCATCTGTCTGACGATGAAGAAGAGCATATTGTGGTGACACGCCAAGAGGAAGAGCGTGATCCCGAAGCTGAGGCTGAATTTGATCGAGAGCTTGCCAAGCTCATGTCAGAGAGCGCTGACTCACGCAAGTATGACCGCAAGCCCGTGTTTGACGTGCCGCTACCGATGCGTCGTGCTCGCGATGCGACAATGAACCCCGAGGATGGCGTGAGCGAAGCTCCCATTCCGGTCGCACCTTCTAACACGATGAAGTTCTCACTCCTTAGCAAGCGCGGAAACAAGACGCAGACTCGATCAATTGACTTGCCCTCTGACTCGACCTTTGCTGTTGCTATGCGCAGCAAGCAACAGGCCGAGAAAGAGGAGCAGCAGCGCATTAAGAGCCTCGTTCTGAACTACAACGAAGCTCGTGATGACGTTGACGACACTGGTGAATCACCCTTTTTCTACGCCCTCTCGCCGAATCCCAACAGAAAACAACGTACTGATACTCAGCAAGTCCCAGACAAGACCCCGAATCCGTATGCACAGCCGCGCATTGACAAGGCCGGTAGCAACCGCAGCAATCAGCGTGCCAGAAAGCTTCAGCTCAGTGACGTCAATTGGTATGGCCCCCCTTCATCCCTACAGCAGAGGTGCATTGCAAAGCCGTCCACGTCGGCTGCGTCGAAACCACCAGTGGTCGAGCAGAGCCGACGTGACAGCTTGTTCGCTCCGCCTTCTCGCAATCAGCTCCGGCGATGGACTTGATCTACGCCGCCAATCGGCGCTTTTATCGACATGGCTAACCTCGAGGCCCGCTCCGGGCGACTGATAATTAGGACTTGATCACGCACTATCATGCTACAGACAGCACCCACAACAAACATCCTTGAGCCATGACAAGGCCCACTAAGCGTGTCGTATGAAGCAAGAGGGCGAAGCTTCCGAAGCTCGTGACAAATCGCAGCTGCTGGCCTCACCACTGCTCGATGCCACGCGTCCGACACGATAAAGTTCACCGTTTCTGGACAACTGCATGATACGAGCGTCCCTCGATCTACGAAGGACTCCATGCAGCAATAACGAGCTGGGACACAGACACGTCCAGTGATGATTGCTAACCTCGATTACCCCCGTACTGGCTCGGAGGACTACCGCGCAGGTTTATGAAGGGCAGGTAATGCATTTACGCGCGACACATTGCTTTAGTGTATTGAAATCTATCACCGTCATTACCGATGCCCTCTTGTCCTTCGAATCTGTGAGACCAGACAATTCTTTGCGTTGCGAGGCGCAGCCGTAACAGACAGCGCAGATATTCGTCTGCTTGTGTGCTGACTAGAATAGATCAACGATCGATCACACATGTTCCTACAGCACAGCATGCTGACGCGGCGCCCCACGCATCCTCCCAGCCATCAGACTTTTCACCCGACCCCACATCATCCAGAACACCAAACCCACCACTCCCACCACGCCTCGCGCCTTATCACAGCCTATCTAGCCCCGTGCCATACCTCCAATTATCTGGGAATATATACCAATTTGTGAATGTGTCGTTCATCAAAACAATTGCACACCAGCTTGCTCTCCGCAGCTGAATTTCCTCCGTGGCGCAATTGGCTAGCGCGTCTGACTGTTATCCGCATACACTCGCTTGATTGCACATCAGGAGGTTGAAAGTTCGAGCCTTTCCGGGGGAGATAACAATGTCTTTTTTTTCGTCCTACCACTTCACATCTCTCCATGCCCTCGCTGGTTTCTTGGTGGCGGCTTGGGGTAGGGTTTCGTACTTGCATTGGTCGCATTATATGTTTTTTATTTTTTTTTCGTTGTTGTTTCGGTTTGGTTTGAGTGAGGGCGCTGTGGGAGGGAGAGAGAGAGAGAGAAGGGGGTGGGGGACGTTTATACGGGTTTTGTCAGCCAGAGATCTGCGCTCTGCTTTTCCCGCTACCTTTCTCTGACCGAGTACCTGCCAAGGTGTAGTGCGCAACAGATTGCTCAATTCATTTCCAAGAGGAGGTGTAGTGATATCACACTCGATAGCCCTTCTCCGGTAGGAATGGTGAGTTGGAAAACAGGGCGATTGACTGGGTACGTGAGCGGGTAGGTTTCTCCCTCCCGATCGCTCAAGCAAAGCAGCACATGGTACAATCTGTATGTCACTTCGTGTTGCTACTTCTACGACTTGTCTCTTTGTGCTGGGTACGCGCGTGTGTGTTGAGGATGTCCATACGTGGTGCGGTACGTGAGAGTTGTGGGGATACTTGTAGAGGAAGGCTTGCAGCTTGGTGGCAAACACATCAATAGGACGAATGACCATGGCTATAATTTTTTCCGGCTTCCTCCAGGCCAGTATGTTCTACAAGTCTCTCGTCTTTTCTTCTCGTAAAGAGTAGATTTAGCTTCTGGAAACACATTGCAGTCCTATCCAGAACGCAAAAGCCCGGATGATCTACCTGAAAGTATTTCGTATCTGATAAAAAATGCAACGCGAAAACCGCAGCCGTCCAGCTTTCCCACAGAGAAGCTAAGCACGCGAAGCATCATCATCCACAGTCCTAACCTTCGCATACCCATTCCCATCCCCATCCCGCAGCGAGAGATGCACATCCTTCATCCTCACCTCTGCATCCCGCCTCTGCACATGATCCGCATACGTCGCAACCGTCTGCGGATTATCCCTAACAAGCACACTTACCCTGTACAGGATATCCGGCCGCGTCTGCAGCAGCCCAACAATGATATTTGCGATACTGGCACCCAGCATGACCACGCTGGCGATGATGAGCGCAGCAAGCCACCCTTTGTTACAGCGCAGCTGCATGAAATCCGGTGTCATCGTGCCCGTGGTGTTAACGACGTTGTAGTTCCACGTATACCCGTTGAACTTGCGCTCGTTCTCCCCCATGGCCGCCTCGGGCGCAATGTTGCTTAGCCACCACGTATTCCAGAGCTGCGCGAAGCGCTCCGAGAAGACTGATGCACCAATGGGGTATATATCTGCTCCGCGCCAAGTAGAGCCTTCGGCGGAGTAGGCTGAGTAGGGCAGGTCCGGATTCACCATGTAGTACTCAAGCGGCGTCGAGTAAGGATCCGTCGCCGACGTGGAGCCGTACATGGACATGAACATGCTGGACTTGACCAAGCCTGCCAGGAAGCCCCGGATGCCCGCGGCGCAGGGCATGGCGACGCTCATGTTCCCCCACTGGCCATGCAGCGGTAGATAGTAGGTTGCATTGTGTGGGAGGTTGGAGTTGCGGATGCGCTGGACGGCGCAGTCGTCGTGGTTGCAGAATACTTCTGTCTCGACGTAGGTTTGGGAGAGGGAACAGGTTGCTTGTGTTTTTGCGTTTGAGGTGATGGATTCGACGAGGAGCTGTTGCGATTCGTTGCGAAAGCTTGTGTCAAGACCGAGCAGAGAGATGCCTAGGGTGATTCCGTTGTTGACGTCGGTCTTGTTCACAAGGGAGGTATACCAGTCTGCCCACGTCTCGTTCGGGCCTGCCAGGGTGTGGTTGAGCGAACAATCTGAATACGTGTAGGAAGTTTCTAGATTGAAAGTGAAATTGGCGAACCCGAAGCCTCGGACAGGTCCTTCGGCTTGGAGAGAGAGCCCGATGATAGACGCATAAGCGCAGTCGCTTGGCGTGGTATCGACCCAGCCGTTTTGATCTGGTTTGCCGCCATTCTTTAAACAAGACTCTATCATCGGTATCTTCAAATTACCGAAAGCGTCCTTACTCTCGTTTTTTATAGAACCAGGAGTTGCCAGTGCTGCATTGAAGGCGCCCACGATGGCAGGCATCAGTTCCATTCCAGACGAGGACGTTGGCGAGCAAACACGTTGGCGAGACATGACATCGAGATATTGATAACCCCATGGCTCTGACTGAGTCCACGGCTCGACTTCAATGACTCTAAGCGCGGCTTGACCTCCTATCGGAGAGAGAGCCCACAGCACGAACAGCAACGGAGCGAGCAAGTTGGCCGAACGGAGGGAGAATGGCATTAAGACTGCACCAAAGACTGTTCGAGTGCTGAGTAAGTGTTCAAGGCTGAGCATCGAGATACCGCGTTCGAGGCGCCAGGCAGCGTAGTTCGTAAGGAAGGCACCTATAACAGCCGCAAATGCAACTGGAAAGATGGTCGGTCCATACCTAGCTGCAGACTGTAGCTCTGGTAAGGGAGGCATGTCGATCTGTTTACCATTGTAGAAAACAACCAGTCCAGCATACGTCAGGAAGAGGAGGCCCGGTACGATAAAAAGTATGTTGCAGGCAAGATAGACGAGCTTTGAGCGTTTTGACAAAGTGCCTCTTCCGATCGAGGATGAATCGCTCTGCAATCCTTGTGCAAGGACCACCGGCTCCCCGGGACTTTTGTCAGACCGTCCCTTCAATGGTGGCTGGTCAGAAAGCATCTTTATGTTGTAATTTGAGAATGGATTGGCAGGATATAAGTTCGCCATGCTGGAGATGAGGCTGTTTTTAAGGCTTTACCTTCGCTTATCAGGCTGTAGCAGCACATGCTGGATTCGGCCCATGCTGACTTCGTCTTACATGCTGACATGCTTGGCATCCTTGATTTAGAAAGACAAGGGGTACCGCCTTGTGCCTGGATCTGCGTGCAAGCCATAAAACTTTATTATTTGTGTGAAGTGGTGGATAAGAGCGATCAATTGAGGCTGCAGAGAAGACGGTACTGGTAGATAGATAAGCGCTAGTACTGATCCAGTAGGTATATGAGAAGCTACCATCACCACAGGGCACACTAACAATCGCAGGACCGCTTTCCCTTACTGCCGCACGTCATTTCCGGAGATTGTTGAGGCCCAGAGGGTCGGCAATCTTGAATCCCCTTCCCCCACCTGAAGGATTAGTGGCAATGAACGCTGACTACCTACACCAAGTCAATCTACTGCGCCTTGTAACGTTTATCATTATACACCATCATCATTTTCAATCGATTATGAGATTCTACAAAATTGCCTGGTTGAAACCCAAGACCCAATTGTCCTACTCCATGTTACAATTTGGTCACTGTACAAGTCTAGATGCCGCCTCAACAAGGTCGAATAGATGGCCCCGTCGTTCTTGCCAATATTGCATTGTACCGGGTCGAAGTTGCTGGAGTGCAGTCCTACAGGCAGAAGATACGAAGAGCATGCTGAGAGTTGCGAGAAGATTTTGGGCGCATTAATCTTGCATTGGGGGCTTATTTCTATACAAATGGTCTTCGATACCGTACAATTGCTCTCGAGTCTACCCCTTCTACTCCATACCCACTCCAATCCTTCTCCCCCCTCACCTGGCCTTCTCATCATCAATCTGCCTCCTAAGATCATCCAGCACCTCGTGCCTCCTCTGCAGATGCGCCTCCAGCGCCTCCACCTGCTCCTTGACGGTATCGATCTCCTCCCTGATGCCGCCCAACCCCTTGACGGCGCCGCCCTCATCGCTATCCAGATCCCTCAGCTGGTTGCGCTTGTAGTCCAGCAGGCTCTCCAACTCGCGCTTGACCAGCGCAGGCGTCGAGTCCTTACTGCGGCCGTGCCGCCTGTTCTCGGCGTCCTTCTCGACGTCGGCCATCTTGGCCTCCAGCTCCTTGAGCTGCTTCTTCAGCCGCACCTCCTCCCAGTCCTCGGTGGTGCGGCCGCCGAAATCGGTGCCCTTGGCCCTGGCGCCGTAATTGGCAGCGCGGTCGCCCACGCCCAGACGGGTCAGGTAGGCGTCGCCGAACTTCTGCTTACGGCCGGTGGCGGTGTTCTCGTCGTTGGAGGTGGCCCAGCGGTTCTGGCTCGGGGCGCTGACGTCGTAGTCGATGTGGGCCTTCTCGAAGGAGGAGCGCAGGCTGGGCGGCACGCTGCGGGGCACGCGGTAGCCCTCGCTGCGCTGGTTGAGGATGTGCAGGAAGGCCAGGGTGGCGTCCTTGCCGACCGTCTCGCGGGCCTTGGGGTTGACCAGGTTCCAGGCGAAGCGCACGTCCGAGTCCGGCACGTTGTCCAGGCTGTCGAACAGCCCCGCCAGCGAGTCGAAGGAGATGTTGCCGTGGCCGTCGCGGTTGGCCGTGTAGATGTCCTCGTACTTGGATTTGTCCGAGGGCGACATGTACCAGTCGAAGCCGTCGCGCAGGCCCGGGGTGTCGTCGTCGTCGTCGTCGACGTGCTCGAACTGCTGGCCGCCGCTCAGGGCGCGCGTGGCCTGCACCAGATGCGCCTTGCTCTCGGGGACCAGCCAGTCGGGCAGGGCCTGGGGCAGGTCGGAGCTGACGCCGTTGATCAGGTCGAAGATGAGGCGCATGGCGACGCAGAACTCCTCAAAGTCGAGCTTGCCGTCGTTATCCACGTCGGCCAGGTCCCACACGCGCTCCAGCTGGTCGTCGCGGAGGTGCGAGTTCTTGAGCACGGGGGCCGCCTGCGCCCCGTCGAGGTGGGTGCCGCCATTGGAGAGCGAGCTGAAGATCTCCCAGTACTTTTCGATTTCGTCTTGTTCGATGCGGTTCGGCGGCATGCTGGGCGTTGGGGGAGGTGCCTGTGCCTGTGCCTGAGCTGCAGCTGCGAGAGGCGGGTTGGGCGCACCGGGGAGCTGCGGAGTGGGACAGGGACAAGGAGTGACGAGTGACGAGCCATGTGGAGCCGCAACCCAATCTCCACAGCCACACCACCTCCGTAAACACATAACAGTAGGTATAGCAATGCTATCACTAACAACCACGACAGCAGCGATCACAACACCATGACAGTACAATCTCCAATTACTATATGCAGCTTCGTCATTATCTGTACAGTCGATGCTAAAATCAGATGCATGTAAACTCCAACCCAGCAGATCCCCTGCAGGTCCCTAAGGGTTTTCCTATATAAAATGCGCCGAGCAAGGGAGCGACTATTTGCAAACACATCACAGTTCCGTCGAGGACGCGTGTCCAATATACAGCAAAACACCAGAAATGCAACTCCAACATCCCCATCACACAGACCCTTAGCCCATCATGGCCAGCTCCTGGTCGATGGTCTGGTTGAGGAATATCTTCCTCTCACCCGTCAGCTGCGTCTGCAGCCTCTGCTCCGCGAGCGCGACAAGCTGCTTCTTAGTCATCGAGTCGAGGTCGCCCTCCCGCAGGCACGTTCGGACCACCTCGACGATTGTCGCGTCGCTGGGGCCGTTCATCATACTCTGGAAGTTCACCGTGCTTCCAGGCCGCGATTGTCCGTAGCCGAGAGGACTGCGTCCGCGGACTGGCGGCGTCGATGCCATGAGGTTGTCAGAGCTCTGGAACCCACCCATCGTGTTACGGTTGCCGTACGGAGACGCGTCGTACTGATCACTCATGCCACCCATGGACATGAGTCGGCTCTGGTGAGGGTTCTGCTGCGGGTGGTCCTGGTAGCGCGAGAGGTTCGAGTATGTCGACTGTCGGGTCTGCATACCCTGGTACGGGCCTGGCGACTGGGGTGGCATGTGCGAGATATGCTGCATGTTCGACATGATGGTCGACGCAGGCTTGACCGACGAGTAGACTGATTGCATGTCATTCATCTCATACGTGTCGTCCTCGTACGCGCTGAACCCGCCCTTCTCCGACGTCTGCCCAGGTAGGCCACGGCGTCCAGGAAGCTCGTTGCGCTCAGCGTATTCGTCCCATCGCATCATTGGAATGGACTTGGGGTCGAAGCCCTCGTCTTCGGTGAGCACAGCCTTCTTCAGGCCCTTCTCGCCGATAACAACACGTGTGTTACCCCACGAGAAGTCGTCCTGCTTCCAGAACGAGTATAGAGGCAGAACCAGAGAGTAGATGGGGAACGCCATCAGGTAGATCAACATCCATCCAATGTGTTGCCATTGACGCTTGATGATGAAGATCAGAGCTTGCAGACCGTATACACCAGCAAGCATGATGATGGAGATCATGGGGAACTGGCCAGTGCCCGAGGTAACGCTGTAAATCAGGTACACCAGGTACGCGCAGATCGATGGCAGCGCGAGAGTACCAAACAGATCGATGAAGACGACGAAACGCATAGAGAAACAACAGAAACCGCAGAGGTCGGAAATGAAGACCAGTTCAGCCAAGTTGTGGATGGTAGAGTTGATCCAGCGACGTCTCTGCGAAAGCAGAATGCTCCATGTCTCGGGTGCAGCCGTCAGGGCGTAGGCGTCAGGGATGAACTTGAAGCTCATGGTCGGGAAGTGTTTCAGCATGAGCGTCGTAAGGTAACGGTCCTCGCCAAGGGACAGCAGGTTCTTCTTGTGCAGGGTGTCAACAACGCAATCGGCGTAGTCCTTGATAATCTTGTCCGAGATAATAAGAGGCTTGCCCTTGTCAGCTGTTCGCAGGCGGTACATGCAGAAACTAGTCCAGTCAGTAAAGCGCACAAGAGGTCGAAAGAAGTACTTACCATCCGGGCAAACAGGTGACACTGCCGAACAAACTCTCGAAGGCCTTTGAAAGATGATGGGAAATGTAGTACTCATAAACCTGAATCATAGTCCACCAAGATTGCTCTTCGTTCTCGAGACTTGTCTCACCACAGATACCGACGATCTTGGAATCATTGGCACAGCCTGCTACGAGACGGTTGAGAGCATCGGGCTTGACCATGGTATCGGCGTCGACCATCAGCATGTACTCGTAAAGCTCAGGGTCCACACCGATGATGTTGTTGATCTGGTGAAACATTTCCAATTCAAGAGGGTTCATCTGGGCGCGGTGGTGGACACGGTTGAGGAAGCTCATAAGCAAGATCTGAGAGTCACGCTTACCACGGTTACCAGGCTTGCTCTTGGACTGCTCAGATTCCTTGCCCATCTTGACGACGACGATATAGGGAACAACGTTGCCCTCAAACTCGTAGAGACCAGAGTAGACCTTGCCGTAGTTGAGCTGCTGGCTGCCTTCACCGACGGACCAGAATGGAAGAGCTGGAGGATCAACCTTGGGGTCAACACCAAGGATATCCAGAACGATCTTGGGCGTAGGGCGATCGTTACCACCACCGACAATCATACCGTCGCAGACAACACAGATGAGCTTGCGTTTGTTGTCGTATGCAAGAGCAGTCAGCGAATCGAGACCCTTCCGAATGTGCTCCTCTCCTTCAGTGTAAGCAGGTACGTGGCAGATGACGAACTTGTCCTGATTGGCTGGACGCTTGCGAGATCCGAGTTGCAACGCGGCCAAGAACTTGATAATAATGACCGAGCAAAGAATGACGGTGACTGCAAGCAGAATGTAGTCGTTGACTTTGCACTTAGCACTCATGCGGAAATCAGTCTTGCCAACGTAGAAGGTATTCTTCAAACATTGAAGGTTGTAGGATTGAGCCGTCGCGTTCAGTTGGTTTTCAAACTCCTCCTTGAGATCGGATCCGGCGTTGTTCTTGACGAGGTCGACCAATTTGCTATCAAGAAATTGGTACTCATCCCCATCGTTGTTGGTGGTAAGTGTCTTGAAGTAATCCGTGAGGTCATAAACCTCATCGCCGAGAGTAAACCACATATGATTGTCGTTCTCGCCCTCGTCCTTAATCTTCTTCGTGTCCCAGACAAGGTCACCCTTGCGCATGTCCTTCATAGCAGGCAGAAATACACTGGGGTACCAGTCATCCTTCTTCAAGGCAGCACTGTCAGCCAAGTTGGTCATCTGACCAGACTTGTGCACACCCAGAGGGTTGGTAATGGAGGTGTTGGAGGTCAGAAACAGCTGTCGGTTGCGCGTAGTATCTTCGATCAGGTTGGGGCAGGCAAGGTACAGCGGTGGCATGATGTAAG
The DNA here is from genome assembly GCA_002116315.1 of Epicoccum nigrum. Lineage (NCBI taxonomy): Eukaryota > Fungi > Ascomycota > Dothideomycetes > Pleosporales > Didymellaceae > Epicoccum > Epicoccum nigrum. The sequence goes on from KZ107839.1 coordinate 3,015,413, forward strand.
GGTCCATATCCATGCCGGCAAAGTCGATCATGTTAGTTCGTGTTACCTCCGTATTGGAGTCACTGTGCTGCTTCTTCCAGAAAGATGAGAGGTCGTAAACCACACCGTGATGGCTAACGTAGAAATCACTTTGGCCCTGGTGAGTGCTGACCTCCTGTCGATCCCAGACCTTGAGTTTATCGGGACAGAGAAGTTTGCCAAACGCAACGATGTAGAAGACGATGACTCCGTTGAGCAGGAGGATCAACAGCACGAGCACAAACTTTTCTCTCCAGGCCATGCGGACGTCTGGTCGCTTCATACGACCAACCCACTTCAAGAGCGGCGATGGAATAAAGAATGTTACAGCCCATACGAAAGCAACCCAGAGGCGTCTGGTCGTTGTGATGGGCATTTCAGTGACCATGGAGTTTCCGCCGGTCTCCGTGTCATAGTAAGTGACGCCCTTCGACTCATCACCCTTAGTGCCGAGACCATAGTCGCCAATAGTGGCCATGGGCATAGTGTTGGTTGTTGGTGCGATGGATTTAGCATCTGCAGGCAGTGCCAAGCTAGGCGTACTCTGGAAAGGATTCTGAGGCTGTTGTTCCGGCAGAGGTGGAAAGAATCCGCTCCCTCCCATGCTAGAGGGTGCCTGTGGAGGGTAGCCGCTCTCAAGACCACCAGCTCCGACCATGCCGCCGAGCATGCCGGCATTCATGCTCTGGTTACCGTTCAGCTGCTCGAGCTGGGACTCAGCCTCCCACCAGGTACCCTCACGCATCCAAACGCGCTCATTGCCAACAACGATCTCGCCGTTACTCCAGCCGCGCTGCAGCATCCAGTTCGTAATACCGTCTTTGCCGTCCATGCAACCGAGAGCAGCATAGCGCTCATGGAATTCATGTACGTCGAAGTCAGCGGTAAACTCAAGGTGCCGGTTCCGGCGATTGGCCCATTCCGGCAGACGCCACTCGCGTAGTTGACGTGAGACGACGCCAGCCTGCCAAGTGGAGTTCATGTCTTGCGATGCAGAACTGGGAACCACATCAGTGGGGTGGATAGCCAGCTGGAACCAGACTCGGCTGCTGGCTACAGTCATGGGCAGATCAAGGCGATTGTGTTTGCCCAACACAATACCACCCTGCGGCACAGGGTAGAGAACCTTCTTGACAAAGTTGTCCTCATCAGCGTCGACTGCGATCTTCTCGAGGATGACCTCACGCCTCTCAAGCTCAGCTTCGTGTTCGCGGAGCGCAGCACCATCGATGCCCAGCTCAGCCTCACAGGTTTGCACGGCGTCTCTCATGCTTTCAAGCACCGAGGCGCCGGCCGGTGATATTTGCACGCCATCGGCTTTCATCTCTGCATTGATGCCCTCAGTGTCATCGAAGACAGTTCGTAGAGCGATGGCCTTGCCGAGGGTACGGTTCGGGATCTCGACTATCGTGATGTTCACCACATCCATTCCATCATCCTCCGAGGTTGGAGTGGCGATACCGGGCTGGCTACCGTCGCTCTCGTTAGATGAAAATCCGGCACGGGCTTTCCTTATGTCGTTCTTGATGGTGGCGTTGGCCTGTGCTACGACGTAATCTACGATGGCTTCGTAGATGCCGCCAATTGCAACATCCCGCTCGTTGGACCCAAGCTGGCTTTTGAGCATGTCTGGGGAAATGTCCAAAAGGGAGCCGCAGTCCTGGCATGTTGCGTCCAGCTCTTCTTCGTTGATGAAGTAGTCAAGAGTGTTGCCGAGCTTCAACAGAGCAGCCAGAGCGCTAATCACATCGCGAAGCTTCTGGCCTTTGATGCCGATGGCCTTCAGATTTGTGCGGAAATCCTCAGCAGCTGCTGCATCGTCGGCGTCAGGCAAGAAGGCAGGAGGATCGTATGTGCCTGATCTGTTCAACAGGGTGTATTTGTCGAGGGGTTGGATATCGAGGATCTCTCGCTCTTGCTTGCTTGCCGAGCTTGAGTTGAGGTAGTAGAAGACATCAAAGGCGCGGTTGCCAGCGTGGGCGGGGATCTGGAGCAGACCCTGCCTTGTGTCGAGTCCTGCAGTGGAGAGCTTTATCTCAGCGCCCCTGCACTCGCCGAGAACGTCGATTGTGAAGACGGCGGCGAGGGCGGAGTATCGTGGCGCGGAAGGGTTTTGTGGGGTGACGCAGTGCGTGAAAGGCTTCAGGGCCTCGAGGGCGACGTAGAAGCTGTCGGGCAGGGACACGGGCAGTCCCGAGATGGTGGGTGCAAACAGCGATGGGGCCGATTCGTGGAGGGAGCTGGAACAAGTCAGTTCGCCGCATGTAGCACTGGCGACGGGGGGTTGCGACTCACCTCAACACCAGAGTGCCGTCCTCGACTCGTCGACGAGCGTGTTCGTATGTCTTGCGGACAAGGTCGAGATCGACGGTGCCGCCAATGCGGCCGTTCTCCATGCTCTTCGCGTTGACCCACGTGTTGACGACCAGACTCGTGCTGGGCTCCAGGTTGTAGGGTTGGCCATGCTGAAAAGACGAATTGAGGGTGTTCAGAAGGGTTGTGACCGAGACCTGCTGCGAGGCAGACGGGGGTGCTCGGTGTGGGTTGTTGGACGCAGTCGAATAGACCGACATGCGCGATGAGTTACCAACAAAGCTCATCTTGGGCGGTTGCAGTTGCAGTTGCGTGCAGGTCGCCCCTTCCGTGAGGTTTGTACGGTAGAAGCCTCAGGGCTGGGCTGTGCGGTCGTGGGCCGCAGCGAGGATGTAGCGAGCGTCAGCTGCGAGCGAGAGTGTGTGTCTCCTGGCCTTTGCTGGCTGGATGGCGTTCTGCTGTCACGGGTGTAGGGAGGCGGCGTAGCCTTTGCCTTTTACTTTCACTGAACGTAACGAGGGAAGTATTAAACGATAGTGGGTAAGAAAGAAGAATCACACGCACTCGACGACTACACAGTAGGTAGGCTCGTCGCACGCAGATACAGAGAAGTGGTAATGCTTGTTGGCTTCAGGGCGACTTTCTCCATTCCACCAGCACGCCGGGGGGCTGCACTTCGGCTCGCTTGGGCAAGGCGTCGCCGTACTGTTAGACCCGTTTAGCCTTCTCGTACCAAGGCTTGCACCCTGGCCTGCAGAAAGTCGATGCTCTTAACCAATGCCTAAGCTTCGGAATATGGATGTCAGGTCTTTCTCTCGTCGCCACTAAGAGCTCAGGCCTTCGTCCGATTGATCGATTCGCGCGCAGGAGCCAGCTTCTTTATTTTTAGCCTCTCCTTTTTCCATGCTGCGGCTCTTTTGAGGAGGCTGTCCACCCCTCAACATTCGCGCCATGTCACGGATGCGGATGCGCACAGCGACAAACATCCGTGGACGTTTCTGGCGGCCTTCCTTTCACTTCGAGCCAAGTGAGGCCTTCCATCGACCATCACAGCACGATGGATGATCGACTCCACTCGAGGTCCTGGCCATCCGTGAGCTGCGGGAGAAGTAAGCTTTAATTTGAGACGCTAATCATAATGTCCGCCGGTGCCTCCCTCTCATCTTGTCACGTAAATTGTGTTTCGATGCATAGATATTTGGCCACCGCTGCCCACTCACGCCTCAGCAATTTGGCCATGCTGCTGCATAGGACCTGACGTCAAGGATTGTTGATGGTCACGGACGGCTGTTACCTCGGAACGCCGTTTCATGCTGGTCGTTCAATACGGATGGGTGCGCTCCACAATGGCTCCGTTCGTATTGCCCCGTTTAATGCTGGAATCATGCGCGCACCGCTTCTGCGTCTCAGTCTTTTTCTGCAACTGAAGTGAGCAGTACGAGCAGCTGATGACGGATGTTGGTACACATTACCTACACAGGAGCTGCAGCTGCAGCCGCGATTGGTCATGCGGCCTTTGTTTGTGTTGACGGACTCGGCGAGAGGGAAGAACGCGCAATCGATACGCATCCAAGTAGCGCCATGTACGGTACCCTTTCCCCAGCCAGCCATACCAGCCAAGGATTTTCGCCAGGCCGTTGGCTCAGAGGCGAAAGGCGGGACGGAGGATGCCCGCAGCGCTGGGAGAAAAGACAGTATTCTCGAGACACAGAGGTGGCAGCGTACAGCGGTCGGAAGCCCTCTGCTGTCGAGTCACCTTGCTACATTAGACTATGCTGCGCTCGTGCGGTGCTGTAGTGTACCCTTGTCTACAGGCTGAGGTTGTCTGAGCCGTCGACCAACAGCTGCTGCGTGCTTTCCATGCCCATGAGTGGTGATGTTCAGCATGGAAATAGGGAGAGTTAGTGTGCAATAGGGGCTGGCGTATTTTATCTAAACATAGGGGTGGTCAGATCGCCAGCGAGAGCGAGCGGCGAAGACGGGGCCATGGGGCTAGTCCATCCCAGCATCACCCCTAGGTTTGCTGTCTAATGCTGCCAAAGGCTCTCCAGCCGTGACTTTGTGTATTTTCCTTCGTTCAGGATCCTTTCACCACATTCGTTGTAATAATTGAACTTACTGCACGGCACGGCACCTCAGCCTGAGCGTGTTGCTTCTTCTGCATTCCGTCCAGCGCGCGTCCACATACCGCCGCCCCAACACCCAGCAGAAACCGTCCACGTCCTCGTCCACACGAAGCAGCTTCGGCAGCTGCCACACAACACCACTCGCTCGACAGTCCCACGGGACGCGTCTGTAATCACTATGGCGTCGAATCCGTTGGCGCAGCCATCGCTTGCGTTGTTGCCCCAGCACCAGCAGTCCGACACGGGCCTGACCTCGGCGCTCGCCAGTCGTTTCCATGCACACATGCCCTCTGCGACGCTTTCGTCGCACGCTATCATCTCGCTCAACACATACACAGATCCAAGCCGAGGAGTAGACGGTGGCGAGGATGGCAGCGCCGTACAGGCTGCCAAGGACCTCGCGGGCAGGGCCTACATGCGTCTGGGACAGCGATCGGAGGACCAGGCCATTGTGTTTCTGTGAGTGCTTTTGTTGCGAACAGCTTGGCAATGCCAGTACAGGGTGTGGTGTGCTAACGGATTTAGGGGCGAGACTGGTTCTGGAAAGACCACAATTCGCGGGCACATGCTGAGGCACCTCCTTTCGTACTCCGCTACGCCGCTGTCCAAGAAGATCGAATGTGCCAACTTCGTCTTCGAGGCATTTACAACCACCAAGTCGCTCACGACACCCTCTGCATCCAAGTCTGGACTCATGCTCGAGCTCCAGTACAACACCTCAACCTCCAACCACGCCACCCTGCTCGGTGCACAGTACCTCGCACACCGAATCGAACGTAGCCGGCTTGCGTCGGTGCCTACCGGAGAGCGCAACTACCACGTCCTCTACTACCTTCTCTCGGGCACCAGTCTTGCGGAGAAGAAGCACTTGCACCTCGACAACGCTGGCAGCGAGGCTGCAGGCACCCGCTCATCGCTCAGTGCAAACAAGAGGTGGCGATATCTCGGTCACCCCACACAGCTGAAGGTCGGCATTGACGATGCAGCCGGTTTCCAGGAGTTCAAGACTGCACTGCGCAAGCTTGAGTTTGGCAAGGACAGCATTGCTGGAATTTGCGAGATCATGGCAACCATCTTGCACATTGGACAGCTCGAGTTCGAGACAGGCCAATCGACAACACCCTCTGCCGATGACAGTGGTGGATACTCGCACGAGGGTGGCGAGACCATCACCGTCGTGAAGAACAAAGAGTGTCTGGTCCCAATCGCCCAGTTCTTGGGTGTGACCATCAGCGACCTCGAGGAGAGTCTGCGATACAAGTCGAAGACACTGTACCGAGAGCGCGTCACAGTCATGCTGGATCCCAAGGGTGCCCGCGCAAACGCTGACGAACTTGCCCGCTCCCTTTACTCTCTGCTCGTAACATTCGTGATCGAACAGGCCAATGCAAGGATCTCCAGCGCCAACGACCAGCTTACGAACACGGTCAACCTTGTGGACTTCCCTGGATTTGCTATCTCATCTGGGACCGGATCTTCGTTGGACCAGCTGCTCAACAATGCTGCAAACGAATCGCTTATGACCTTTTGTCAAGAGAGTTTCTTCCAGCGCCAGATCCAGGAGATGGAAGCAGAGGAGATCAGTCTGCCCCCTCTCCAGTTCTACGATAGCTCTGAAGCGAAGATCGGTCTCCTCAAGACAGGCAACGGTCTATTGAGTATTCTCGACGACCAGATGCGCCGCGGCAAGTCGGACATGCAATTCCTTGAGGCTATCCGCAAACGATTCGACGGAAAGAACCAGTCCATTCTCCCTGGCAGCTTGACTGTCGTCCAGCCTGGGAGCAACTTCCCTACTCCCAACACCTCACCGGCCTTCACTGTCCGCCACTATGCTGGTGACGTTGACTACAGCGTAGAGGGCCTTATGGAGGAGAACGCAGACACTATCTCTGGAAACATGATGCAGCTGCTGCAGTCTTCGCAATCACCGTTCGTCCAGCAATTGTTCGGTCAGGACGTTTTGCAGAAGATCTCTCATCCTAAGGAAAAGTCGGCCATCATTCAGGCTTCCGTCAGCTCCAAGCCGACCCGCATGCCCAGCATGGCCCGTCGCAAGGAGAAAACCGGAAGGTTTGGTCGCCAGTTGAACGTTTTCGACGAAGAGATTGTCAGCGACACTGAGAGCAACGTTTCAGGTTCCAGGAAGAATGGCGACCCGTCGAAGGCAAAGCAGACCGGAGCTGCCGGACAGTTCGTGAGCTCGTTGAAGCTCATCGAAAACCAGCTTCGTAAAGCGAACCCTTACTTTGTGTTCTGCCTGAAGCCGAACGATCGTCGTATCGCCAACCAATTCGACAGCAGATGTGTCCGTCAACAGCTGCAAGCCTACAGCATCCCCGAACTCAGCCAGCGACTCCGCGTAGCCGATTATAGCATCTTCATGCCTTTTGCCGAGTTCCTCGGCCACGCCCAAACAGATACAGGCATTGTCGGTAGCGACAGGGAGAAGGTTGAGATGGTTCTGGACAGCAGGCCTTGGAGAGAAAACGAAGTTCGAGTCGGTACCACCGGTGTATTTTTGAGTGAGAGATGCTGGCTCGAGATTGCCAACATCGCAGATCTGCCACCGAACGCACGCGGTTACACAGGCTCAGACGACAACCTCTTGACTCCAGACGCGGGCCGATCCTATGGTGACGCCCGTGCTGGTCTTTTAACACCTGGAGCTGGCGAATTTTATAACGATAAGGGAGGAAATTACTTCGGTAGCAGGGACATTGACGCCCGCTCGGAGGCACCCTCCGGCGTTACTGGCGACATGTTCCACGGTCTGGAGCAACACAACGTCATTGACGAGAAGGCGACTGGCTCCAAGTTGGAGGAGGTCGATGTGGTACCCGTCTCCGGAAGCCGAAAGCGATGGGTGTTCCTTGTGTACCTCTTCACATGGTTCGTACCAGACTTCTTGATCCGTGTCCTTGGACGGATAAAACGTAAAGATGTGCGGATGGCTTGGCGAGAGAAGCTCGCCATCAACATGATGATTTGGCTCAGCTGCTCCTCCGTAATCTTCCTCATGATCGGGTTTCCCATGGTGATCTGTCCTACCCAGCACGTGTACTCCACTGCCGAGCTGACGTCCTTCAACGGCGAGGATGGTTCTGCCTCATACATTGGTATCCGCGGTATCGTTTACAACTTGGGCGACTTCATTCCTGTTCACTATCCTAACATCGTTCCTGAGAAGATGCTCGAGAGGTACGCTGGAAAGGACGCAACCAACCTCTTCCCCGTCCAAGTTTCAGCTTTGTGCGCCGGCAAGGATGGTACCGTCCACCCGGGTGTTCAGCTGAACTACAGGAATACAAATTACACGGAAACTGCCCAGAACATAATCAGTACCACGGACCAGAATGCAAAGTACCACGACTTCCGCTGGTTCACCAATGACTCCCGCCCGGATTGGTGGTATGAGCAGCAAGTCTTCTTGAAGGCCAACTACATGAAGGGCCGCATCGGTTACCCTCCCAAGTACCTAAAGACCCTGGCATCCAAGCAGAATGCAATCGCCTACATGAACAACAAGGTCTATGATTTGTCGGCTTACAGCGTTGGAGGCCGCACCGTGCTTTACCCGCCTGGTGAGGAGGCGTCTGCCGACGCTGTGGATGTCAACTTCATGGAAGAGAGTGTTGTCGACATCTTCCGTGTTCAGGCTGGTAAAGATATCACCCAGTACTGGGACAACCTGAAGCTGGACGCCACTGTGAAGAACAACATGAAGGTCTGCCTTGACAACCTCTTCTACGTCGGTGACCTGGACACAAGGAGCTCCGCTAGGTGTCTTTTCGCCAAGTACTTCCTCCTCGCCATCTCGATTCTCCTGGTCAGTGTCATTGGTTTCAAGTTCTTCGCTGCCCTGCAATTTGGTGGCAAGACACTGCCTGAGAATATTGACAAATTCATTATCGCTACCGTTCCTGCCTATACCGAGGATGAAGAGTCTCTTCGCCGTGCCATCGACTCTGCCGCCGTTATGAAGTACGATGACAAGCGCAAACTTCTCATCATCATCTGCGACGGTATGATTATCGGCCAAGGCAACGACAAGCCCACCCCTCGCATTGTTCTCGATATTCTTGGTGTACCTGAGGCTACCGACCCTGATCCGCTCAGCTTCGAGAGTTTGGGTGAAGGCATGAAGCAACACAACATGGGCAAGTGCTACTCCGGTCTCTACGAGGTTCAAGGTCACATTGTGCCTTTCTTGGTTGTGGTCAAGGTTGGTAAGCCCTCCGAGGTGTCCAAGCCCGGTAACCGTGGAAAGCGTGACTCTCAAATTGTCTTGATGAGGTTCTTGAACCGCGTTCACTACAACCTTCCCATGAGTCCTCTCGAGCTTGAGATGCACCATCAAATCAGGAACATCATTGGCGTAAATCCAACGTTCTACGAATTCCTGCTCCAGATTGACGCCGATACCTCCGTCGCCCCTGACGCAGCCACTCGTTTCGTCGCAGCCTTCCTGAACGACACTCGCCTCATCGCTATCTGTGGTGAAACTGCTCTGTCCAACGCCAAATCTTCGTTCACGACCATGATGCAGGTCTACGAGTACTTCATTTCCCACAACTTGACCAAGGCCTTCGAGTCTCTCTTCGGTTCCGTCACCTGTCTTCCCGGTTGTTTCACCATGTACCGCATTCGCGCTGCCGAGACTGGCAAGCCCCTCTTCGTCAGTAAGGAGGTTGTAGAGGCCTACCAGGAAATTCGTGTCGATACTCTACACACGAAGAATTTGCTGCATCTTGGCGAAGATCGTTACCTGACGACGCTGCTCATCAAGTTCCATTCCAAGTACAAGACCAAGTATACGATGCGAGCAAAGGCTTGGACGGTGGCGCCTGACAGCTGGTCCGTCTTCATGTCCCAACGTCGTCGATGGATCAACTCTACCGTGCACAACCTTGTCGAGCTCATTCCTCTCCAGCAACTCTGTGGTTTCTGCTGCTTCAGTATGCGCTTCATCGTCTTCATGGATCTGATCTCTACTGTTGTGCAGCCTGTCATCGTTGTCTACATTGGCTACCTTATCTACTCCTTGGTGTGGACTCCTGATATTGTGCCTGTCACAGCCTTTATTCTGTTGGGAGCCATCTATGGTCTGCAAGCTGTCATCTTCATTGTCCGTCGCAAGTGGGAGATGATTGGTTGGATGCTGATCTACATCGTCGCCACTCCCGTCTTTGCCTTTGGTCTTCCCCTGTACGCCTTCTGGCACATGGACGATTTCTCCTGGGGTAACACACGTGTTGTCACAGGTGAGGCTGGCCAGAAGGTCGTGGTCTCAGACGAAGGCAAGTTTGACCCTGCCAGCATCCCGAAGAAGAGGTGGGAGGAGTATCAAGCGGAGATGTGGGAGCAGCACAGCATGCGCGACGACCAGTCTGTTGTCTCAGGCTACACCTATGCCACCAAGAGGCCATTCGGCGCTGGCTCCGTTGCCGGCGGGTCTGAATACGCCGGCATGCCGCCGTCTATGCCCATGTCCCATCTTGGCGTTCCCAGCTACGGCAACCACTCTCGCATGAGCTTGGCTCCTAGCGGCTATGGGGGCGACAGCATGGAAATGTCGCATCTGCCTAGCGATGAGGAGATCATGAACCACATCAAGGTCATCCTTGCCAACTCGGACCTGATGACGGTCACCAAGAAGTCTGTCAAGTATCAATTGGAGCAAACGTAAGTTCTACCGCAGCCCTTGAGAGTGTAGCACAGCCACTAACCCTCTCAATAGTTTTGGATGCGATCTCAGTCTCAAGAAGGCCTTTATTGGTGAGGCTGTCGAGCAACTGCTCATCAATGGGCAAATGCATTAAGCGCTCTCCGTTCAATGACATGGTGACGGCCTGCCTACGCTTCACGACTCTGTTCAGCCCTCATGCAGGGCATGTGTCTCAAATATCATAACTATTTAATTCTGCTCAAGGAGCAAGTGCGTTCATTATACAGGGAATGGCACCGGTGCCCGGTGACGGCGTTCTTCTTGTTACATATTGCATTGGTTGAAGTCGTCTATTTCGTTGTCGCATCGAAGGTCAAAATCTGGATCGGGAACATGGGTGTAAGAATTTAGAAAGGTTATGAGTTCCCTCGACCGTGTGCCTTCGCAACTGCGTTTTATTCTACTACCCTGCTGTGTTGTCGTTGTGAAACTCCGCAGCGCACGTAGATAGACTGATTTCCTGCGAACTAGGGGAATCTTACTTGCTTCACCGGGCTTGACTTAGGATTCATTGACTGAGGAACCAGGATTCATCCTGCAGGGCAATCGTCAGCAAGGTCCAATGAGTTGTTCTTTCCGGGGAAGGGACGGACACTAATTTATCATCCACTCAGAACGTTGGAAAGCCAGGGACCGCTGTCACCACGCGATCCTTGCCATTGATCATCGACAACCTGTCAGTTACAATGCACAACCCCATGCCCAGCGATCACAGAACCGCCAATTCGCGATAGGCGTGCAACATTTCGATTTGAGGCGCGCCCAGAAGGCTAGATGACGGACACGCGGGTCATTCCTTCAACTAGCTCAAATTACAGCCAGGAACATCAAGCTATTTTACGGCACTGACGTCATGGAGGTATTCAAAGAAAAAGAAACAACAGCGCTCCTTTCCCTCTTCAGCTTGTTGCGACAGGCCGATTGACCATTTGCTTCGTTCAAACTCATTTCGCGCATCTTTAGCATGTTTTCGGCGGTTCTCTTGATGGCCACTCCGGCATTGGCCATTCCTTTCTTCGGTTCCCAGCAGCAAACACCGATCCAGCCTCAAGGGCATACGCAAGGCTACAAATTCGACCCGCTCCTGCACCTGCCAGGTATCTCGCCATACTTCGACGCTGTTGGCTTTGGCCTTGAACACTCGCCGCCCCCCGGCTGCAACGTCACCGCCGCGTCCTACATTGTCCGTCACGGCGCCATTTATGCCAACGACGACGAATATGATGAGTTCATCAAGCCTTTCCTCTTCAAACTTGAGAAGTACCGCGACGGAGAATGGTCTGGGCCAATGGCTTTTATGGCGAAGTGGCAGTCGCCTGTGCTCGAGGACAGGCTGGAGGAACTGACGCCCTCCGGCGCCGTCGACGCGCACAACGTTGGAAAGCACCTGCTCGACCGCTACCCCGATCTTATCCCCAACACGCAGCGCATCCTCGCCGATAAGAAGTCGCGCACATTTGACACGGCGAAGAACCTCATCACCGCCTTCCCGCACAACGACACCATTGAGATCGTACGCGTTACCAAGAACGTCAATGGCTCCATGGAATCTCTGATTCCCCACAAGTCCTGCGACAACTTCTCCAAGGCGCCTGGTACAAAGGAGCAGGACAAGTTCATCAAGCTGTACGGCAAGAGCGTCGCACAGCGCCTGAAGCCGTACATGCCCTTTGAGCTGGAGCCATTCGACGTAGTCGGCCTCCAACAGCTCTGCGGCTACGAGAGCGCCATCACCGGCAGGCGCTCTGACATCTGCGGCGTCTTCACCGACGCCGAGTGGATGGCATACGAGTACTCGTGGGATCTGAAGTACGCCTACATGGTCGGCCCCATGAACCCTCTCTCGCCCTACCTTGGCTTCCCCTGGCTGCAAACCCAATCCGAGCTCTTTCGCAACATCCAGAAGCGCCACCACCCCGGTGGCGCCTGGCCCGAGGACCAGCGCTTCTTCCTGGGCTTCACCCACCGCGAAGTGCCCCCTTTCATCGCCACCGCCCTCGGCCTGTTCAACTCCTCGTCCGGCGCGACCGAGGAGTTCCCCACCGACCACATCAACGTAAGCCACACCCCCTTTCCTATGCACAATCGCAAACCACCCGCTAACAAGATCCTAAAGTGGACCCGCGCCTGGCGCATGGCCGACCTGATCCCCTTCCTCGGCCACGTCGGCATGGAGATGATGACGTGCGACCGCGGCGCCGTCAACGGCGATGGCCCCGGCGACTTCATCCGCTTCATCGCAAACACCGCACCGCGACCCATCCCCGCCTGCCAGGACGGCCCCGGTGCCAGCTGTCGGTTCAAGGACTTCCGCAAGCTGATTGGCAAGGGCGCGAAGAAGCATGAGGATTTCCACAAGGTGTGCGATAAGAAGAAGGGCGGGAAGGGTGAGCATGTTGTGTAAGTGGTGTGGCATTGAGTGAGCATCTTTTGGGGGGTGTTTTTCTTTTGGCATAAGCGATGGACATATTTTGTAATGTGTTGTATTTATTCGGATCTAGGCTCTGCATCTTAAAAAGACATCGAGAGTATCATCAGTCACTGACAATCTCATCTTTACGCGCACAGTGCTAACAGCAGGTATTGATCATATGCCATGAATTGGGTATCAGAATACATAGTGCCTCCCGCCGAGCCCAGTGCGCCAACGCCAAACACCAAATACGAACGAAGCGGACATGCCCTCCTCCTCAACTGACTTCCGCTCTGTCTAATACGGCAGCGAACTCGGCATAAAAACATCCTCCCACACCGGCGCACTACTCCCGGGCATACTCTGCATCTTGGGCACATACGGCGCGCTCGTCACCATATTGCCCATGTCGACAAACACATCCTGGCGCTGGTACTGGTGCTGCGGCCACTCGCCCTGCATAACGATGCCCGAGTCGATGGGGTCCAGCGCCTTGGCCTCGGGCGAGACGCTGCCTTGCTGCTGGGGGAACGCCGACCAGGGCGTCGCAGCGAGGGCGGCATCGAAAGCGTTGTGCGCGCTCTGCGCGAACAGGTTCGCTTGCGCCATATCCTCCGGCTCGGGCGTCGGCGTCATCCAGCTGCTGTCGCACCCCATGGACATGTCCATGTCTACGAAGCCGAGGCCCACGGGCACCAGGTTCTCGCCGGCCCAGGGGGGGCAGTGGAGGTAGCTCATGTCTTCTACGGCGGGGAGCGGGTCGGCACAGCCGAAGGGCTGCTGGGGAGTCTGCGGCGTCCCGCCGCGCGAGAAGGGGAAGCTGTCCTGTTCGATCTCTGGGGTGTAGCGGAGATCGGGTTCCGGGCTGGGGGTGTAGGCGTAGCATTCGTCGACGACCTGGTTGTGGTATGTGGGCAGGGGTGTGAGTTTTGGGGCGCCGGACATGGTTGCGGCTTGCTGCATCTTGACTGCGGTGCGAAAGTCTATACTCGAGGGTGCGCGCATGAGGCGGGGTCTGGAGGAGGGGATGCTGCGTGTGGATGAGAAGTCGCTCGAAGAACGTAGAACACCTGGTCGGGGAAAGTGTTTAGGTGTGACGAAAGGCTTCTTGGTAGGTAGTGTGCGGTAGTTGTTATCTGTCGTGCGGCGTGTGGAGCGCGGATCGCATTTTATGCCTTTGCTGATACAGCGCGAGCATGATGGGAGCTTCGATTGTCAGCGCGGAGCATGTCAAGGAATCATCGATGAACTCACAGATTTGTCACATCGTGTCTTCGCTTTTGCGCAAGTGACGCATGCAATTGCTCGTCTTGACGGGTCTCTTTGGTAGGGATTGGTCGATGAGAAAGATCCAGCTGAACGAGAAAGATTCGGTGTGTTGTTTGAAGGGACTGGCTTGATGGTCGATCCTCGGTCCATTGCTAAAGAGGGCGGTGGTCTCGTTATAGACGCTCGTAGACGGTTAGAGACACGGGAAACCTGTTCTAGTGTTCCGTGTACTTGTTGAGAGAGGACAGTGAATGAATGTATGGTTCGAACTGTTTGCTATGCAGGCCGTCTAGGACTCCGGGCCTCGTTAGTGTTATACAATTCACCGTAAGAGACTGCCGGGCTTGGCGCATACCGTATGGTCGACGAGAAGGTCGCCCGGTGCAGTAGTCACCATGGCGCTAGACCCCAACGTGCATGACTTGTTCGGCAAGCAGGTGAATAGGATCGCGAGTGATGAGAAGATCGCGGCTGTGGCGCTGTCGCGCCAGTCTGTAACTTAGTCCCAGAGCACTTGGGTGCGCCTAAGATGTGCAAAAGTCCGAACGAACAGGGCAAGAATGCCGTGCTGTGCGCACTCCAAGGTAGCTGTGCAAGTTTCAAGAGTCCGAATCGGCAGGGGGGTGTCCTGCATGCTTACAGGTACCGCGAGCGTCGATGACGATCGAGGCTTGACTACAGCGAACGGCCGGAGTTAATGCAAGGCATTGAGGCTCAAACTTGGAGAAGCGCGATACGATCAGCTGCAGGGATTAGATGTACATGTCCGTAGCGAGGCCGTGTTGGCCTCTGTTGCCGAGAGCTGATCTGAAATTGGGGATATTTGATAGGAAATGCATCCAGAATGCTTGAACGATTTCAATCGAAGATATTGGCACCAACGGTGCAGAACAAGCATGTTCTGTCGTGAGAGAGAGAGCAGTACACAGTCCAACAGTTGTGGTGTTGATGTGGGGCCATCATCTCTAAATCTGTTTTTGGAAAGAACGACAGGGATGCCCCTGCTGCCGGGAAACGGCACCGGTCTCTTGCAAAGTGGACATCGAGGGTTGTTATCAACGGAAGCCTTGTAGGTCATAACTACTGCCTACTACGTAGTAGTAAGCAAGCCTTCAGGGTGTCGCGTAGTGCGTTAGCCTGTCTCCAGGCTGGCTCAAGCCCAGAACATCGGGTATCATGCACGCGGGGAGATCAAGTCCGGCTGAGCTTGCCAGGGAGTGACCTTCTTCGCCAGAGGAACGCGATGTATTCGCCTTAGTACATGAAACGCGGACATCGGCAGTGGCTTGCTATACACTCGCTTGTTCAGACGTGGATGCGATAATGAACTGGAATATGGTCAAACGGAAGTAATGGGGCGCTGGTTGCACCCATGCTTTCGTAGAGAGCTTGGTGAGATGGCGCGCGAGTACTCTCGTGACCTAGGATCGTGGGATTATAAAGAATATGTCGAAGCTCTCATAAGTGTCTAGGTACAGCGTAGAATCTTCCTCCTCTGAAGGTTGCGTCATTATTCAAGCTTGATGCAGCGTCAGAGGATCACAAAGACGCAACAACGCCCTAGGTTTCGGACAATAGCGCATGGTGGACCAGTGGAACAAGCATTGCCGAGCGAGCAGCACCGCCCCAGGGCCAGTTGGTCGGTGTTGAACGGGACTCGGGGATAAAACTCGGGAACCGCCTGAAGAGGCGTCAGTGCATATCGAACAGCTACACAACCACCACGTACGATTCAGAAAGACTCAAGGTGCAGTGATGATGAGATAACCGTCTCCAAACGTTTTCGACTCTATTCAATGATAGAGAGTGCATGTGTTATGATTGATTTATGATTGATGTTGATCTCGCACTTTTCGCCCCTCTAGTGCCCGCCCGGGCGCTTCGCCTAAACGCGTCAGGGCTTTCTGTCTGTGCGATCCAGCTTTGTCTTTAGCCACTGCATCAATACTCACATCTCAATACCTTTATACGATCCTTCACCAGGTTTGGCAAAATGGACGCAGATGAAATTTGCGATTTGGACCCTTCTGTCTTCTTGGCAGCGAACGATCCAGAGAGATCAGCGAATCCGCCGGATCTGCTTATTTTGAATCAACCGATTACCGACTTCGCTACGTTCTCACGGTTGTGGAAACATAGCCAGTATCGCATATGTGCCGATGGTGGCGCGAACAGGTTGCACGACATGTTCGTAGGTGAGCTTGAGGGCCAAAGAGAAAATTTCGTAAGAAGGCAAACCTTATACGTAATGAGAACCATGCACTGAGGCCAAATAGCTTCCCAGTATCATCCATGGAGACCTTGATTCTTTGCGTGACGATATTCGTGCGTACTATGAGTTGCATGGCGTCGAAGTGCTGCGTGACGGGGACCAATACAGCACAGACTTTGGCAAAACAATGTCGAAGATCTCTGAAAGAGATAACGCGACGTCGCAAAAAGATGTGCTGATCCTCGGTACCTTAGCAGGCCGCGTAGATCAAGGCCTTGGGCTTTTGCACGAGATGACAAGAGAGGAGAACAAACATCCCAACCTACGCCTGTGGCTGTTCTCTGAATCCAGTCTTTCGTTCATCCTGAGGAGCAAGCGGACAGTTGTTCGTAATCTCCAATCCAGCAAGCTCTTCACAGAGAACCTAGGACTTCTTCCTGTTTATGGTCCTGCAACCATCAGCACCACCGGACTGGAATGGGACGTCAAGGACTGGTTCACGCAGATCGGCGGCCAAGTTAGCACAAGCAACCACGTAAAGACCGATGATGTTCAAGTCGACACAGACGGGCCCATTCTTTTCACGATCGAACGCGCACCACTGCTCTAAGATGGTCAACTTGGCCATGCTCGGCTCCCCTACCCGTACGACAGACGTAAGCATAGATGCTCCATCAGAGACCCGACCAGTGACTGATAACGACGCTGCATGCCGAAACCCCGTTTCGAGGCTGAAGGGCCGTTTGGTCCTTGATCGTACTGCAAGTTTCGATTCGGCAAGATTGACCAGGTGCAATTATGACCAGTGGGTTGTTGATGCTGTGCAAATTGAGATCACGAATACATCAGTGGGTATTCGATCGACCAAAGTATATGCTCGGCATGTGGCGCCGTTTAAGCAACACTACAGCTTTTGAAGCATCAGAAGCAGCTCCTGCAACGCTTACGTTTTCGATATTGCGGGAGTCTGTGCACGCATCCGGGTTGGTGTTTCGATCAATCGTAGATTAGCGGGGGTTCTCCGGACTGGCACTTTGTGCCTGACATGCAACTCTAAACAAGGATGGTAGTGAGCTACGCGGGTGGCGCTCAACGTCTTTTGTCATGGCCAGCATGGCGATATGGGCAACATTGTTTTCAATGCTGCGTCCTGCCTTATATCGCTCGTACGTCGTACCTGTTTCGACGTACTGCGCGCGGTGGCTTCGGACGGGCGCATGCATTTAGCAAGCTCGTGCTCCATCAGCTTATGTCCAATTTAACTATGCTTGATGCGGGCGCTGTATGCTTTCCTGAGAAAGCGAAGCGGCTGCTAATTGGTTGATTCAAGCACGTTTATCCGTTGGTCGGGTTCAATATCACCATACGAGTTCTACCGTCGTTCCCTTGAACAGCGACCCAACAAAAGTAGCGCGCCTGCCTGCCTTCCACATTCATTCACCACGCTCGCTGCATTGAATCCTCATGGAACAGTACACCTTACACTCGCTTTACCACTCGCTTTACCACTCGCTGCACTACACGGAGCTTTGCGTAACATAACGTCGCGGCTACGCGCTCTTCGTGTGAAGGTAGTACCCGGTCCAAGCTTCCATCAACCAGTACCTCCGTGGGACGATTACTGCATATTCGACCCGAACACATCCTGCGAGAGTCACTATTACACCAGCCTGACTGTACACTCACCACTGTGCTAAAGCACGAGGAAGGGAATATATCAGCATTGCCAGCCGTGAAATCGAGGAGGTTTGTGCGGAAGAGAAGGGCCGAAGCTGAGGAATGAAAGAGTGGTACGCATGATGATCCCACCACAAAAGGTCGTGTCGCGCCCCGCGTCGCGAGGGTCGCTGGCGAGGGAAGCGGGAAGTATCGAGCAAGCAGGACGATCCACAGCCAATTTGCATGCAGAGAGGGAGGCCTCGCTGCTGCAAGCCGCCGACACAGATGCAACAGTTTCGAGCTTGACAGCAATTACTCCAATGCGCGCAACACAGTCAGAAAATGATGCGCAGTCCTCTACTAAGTCCGCGTCCCCAACCCCACTGTCTGAGACGGCCTCTCGCTCGCATTCGCCATTACCGTCCCTGAAGCTGGCACGATCATCTACGAATAGTGGAGGAACAGTCGAGTCAAACGAATCAACTTACAGCAGACATGCAACCTCACCTTCAAGTCAAATTGCCCCTGCAGGCCAAGTTCCATCACAGCAAAACCCTTTTCTCAAGCCTCCACACCAACATCCGCTACGAGTCCAACGACAGAGCTCCCAGAATACTGCTGGTTACATTGCCCGTCCGGTTGGGAGTCCACTTACAATGCAGGATCTTGGCAGTGACTATACAAGATACTTCAACCCTTATTTTGCAGGCGCAAGGAGCGCATCGTCTGAGAAACTTGCTTCTCAACCCGTGCCAACGTCCGGCGCAACTACGCCAATGGCTACAGTGTATCCGCTGAACCAATTTCCCACACCGAATATTACGCCTACTGCTTCGACAACTAGGATCAACGTTCTCTATGATGCAGAGAAGAACACTTCCCTGATTGACGATCGACTTGCTGCGCCTTACTATGAGAAGGGCATGGCGTCGTGGCCGTTGATTACCGATGAAGCTGAGCCGGACGATGAGATGCACATGCCACATCCTGACGACGATCTCAGATATAGGACGAAACTGAAGGATCATTTCGCCCGAGAGAACATTACTTCGACGATGGGCCTCATCCTCATGATCATTGGACTCTCTTTTGTATTTTTTGGGCTTCCGATTCTTTCGGCTCTGGGCGTCATCGACTACAACTCAATCTACGAGACGCCGCTGGATCGAATGTCACGTTATCCGGACCCTGAGCCCTGGGCGGTAGTCAATAATAGGGAATACCCAATTCTCCAGAACATACGGAGAGGTTTGATTGATGCCGACACGCCCAAGTCTGCCATGACAAAGAAGGGTCAATTTGGCGACGAATACGAGTTGGTATTCAGCGATGAGTTCAACGATAACAACCGCACCTTCTACGAGGGAGACGACCCCTACTTCTTTGCTCCTGACATCTGGTATGGCGCTACAAAAGATTTGGAATGGTACGACCCAGATGCTGTGACTACGTGGGATGGCACATTGGAGCTGCGTCTGGACAAGTTTGTCAATCACGGGGTCCAATTCCGGTCCGGTATGCTAAACAGCTGGAATCATCTATGCTTCAAAGGCGGAATTTTTGAAGTTTCAGTTTCTCTCCCCGGTCCAGCTGGCATACCGGGCATGTGGCCTGGCGCCTGGACAATGGGCAACCTTGGTCGACCTGGGTATCTCTCGACTACCGACGGCCTGTGGCCCTACACGTATCAAGCTTGTGACGTCGGTATCACACCTAACCAGTCGTCTTATGACGGCCTCTCAAATCTTCCTGGTCAACGCCTTAGCTCGTGTACTTGTCCTGGCGAAGATCACCCTACTCCTGGCACTGGCCGTGGCGCTCCCGAAATTGACATCATCGAAGTAGGCGCAACTTACCCTCCACACAACATGCCCATTGCGACTCAGTCCTACCAAGTTGCCCCTTTTGATGTCTGGTGGTATCCGAACTATAATTTCACTGCTTTCCCTGACTACAGCATGAGCTGGTATAATGGCTACACTGGCGGGCCGTACCAGCAAGCCATCTCCGCAACCACTAACCTGAATAAAGACTGGTTCGATGGCCAACAATATCAACGATACTCCTTTGAATACGTGCCTGGAGAAGGCAAGGATGCGTACATAAGTTGGCAAGTCGGCGACCAGCAGATGTTCATGCTGGATGGGCGCGCCATTGGACCCAACGGCAACATCCAAGCACGTCAGATCAGCGAGGAGCCAATGAGCCTCGTCCTCAACCTTGGTATCAGTGAATCCTGGACGTGGATCGATTGGGCGCATCTGAACTTTCCCGCGGTCATGCGTGTGGATTACGTCAGGTGGTACCAGAAGAAAGACGAAGATAAGCTGGTCACGTGCGACCCTCCCGGTTTTGAGACGACGAAATACATCAAGGAGCATATCAATGCTTATACGAATCCTAACTTGACCGTAAGTTGAGTGAATTGTTGTGGTGAGAGGACTCTGCTAATGAGAAGCAGAAATGGGATGAGGCGGGCTTCAAGTGGCCTAAGCACAAGCTGAACACTGACAACTGTAAAGCTTGATCTCGCATTTCGCATTTCGCATTTCCACCTCGACTTTTGCATTTTAGCTCGGTGTTATGGTTTTTTTGGTATGGGTCTGCAGAGTACATAGTAGTCGTCCGAGACAAAAGTACGATGGCGGTCTAGTGAGATAAGAAGGTCATGCCAGATTTGAGAGCACATGTAATGATCAGGCCAAATGTAATGAATATGTAGATACAAACACTGATATTCAGGCGTTACATATCACCCCTTCACTGTTTGGTCACTTTGTTCACATGCAAGTCATGCCAGCTATCCTGTACTAGTGGATGCAGACCTCAAACCCGCTTGGTGAAATGCACTTTTCAGGAAGAAATCCAGTGCATATCCGTTCGTAGAATTACTTGCCATTGCCACCCAGTGTACCGCTCGGGGTAATGATGAGAACACAGTTCTTTTGCTCTTCAGGTGAAGTACTGCCCTTTGCTTTGCCAAGAACAACACACAGAGTCGCATCTGATAGTTCGGTATCAGGGTCGCCGAGACGCAGGTCTCCGTCTATTTCGTAAGCGGCTTCGAGATCAATATCGCGAGCTGTCGCGACTAGCATCGTCTCATCTGAGGTTATCGTTGGGTTGGAAGGCGATGCAGTTTCAGCAATGTCTTCTCCCTCCTTTGGCTGTGACCAAGGAGACTGCAGATCCTCCCCGAAAATGAATGATATCTTATTACACTGGTCCGTCTATGTCAGCGACATCTTCCCACGCCTCAACCTTGCCGCCCAGATACTATCGACCGCGAGTATAGTGAAGAATGAGAAAACAAGACTTCCACCAAAGACGAGACTATGATATGTCCACGCGTCTCCCGCATTCAGATCCACAACCTGGCAAACAATAGCCCATGGGAGTACATATAGTATGTTTGAAGCCAGTGACTGGTACAGATACCACCTTGGCCGGGTCGATACCAGGATTGCTGCAAGTTGTGTCGAAACACCATAGAGAATGTAGCACCAATCAATTGTGCGCCACATACGCGCTGCGATCTTCGAAACTTTATCTGAGCCCGAAAGGTAGCGAGCAAACGGTTGTGTGCCAAAAAACGACATCAAGAGGCAAAGTGGCACCTCGAAGATGAGAACAATACAGACGGAGTAAAGAGCCCACCTAACGACATACCATAGCTGGCGGGAAGATAGTTGTGAACGCATGTCACTGAGGCGGGACACAGCCGCTCGTACTTGTCCCCAGGAGTGGCCGACGAAAGTGAGCGTGGTGGCTTCCAGCGCTGATACCGGAACCATGATGAGTCCCCATCGAATCGTAGAGAATACACCCCATGCCGTCGCATAGTTGTTTCCAAGACCAACAACACCGTGCACAAGCCAGAGATATAGTGCGTTGCGGATTGCGGATTCCATGAAGAATATGAAGCCAGGCTTGGAAAGCGTACGGAGTGCTGGTAGTGACGGCATAAGCGTGTGATTCGCCACATTACCGTGGCTCGTAGGCCGCTTTCTGAAGCTGGTAGTATAGGCAAAGTACGCCAGGCCCGCAATCGCTGAGGTCAGATTACAAGCAAGCGATGTGCCAGCTTGCATGTTGACTGTGGGCGTGATGCCTCTGACATGGAACTTCGATATGAGTATCAGGTCCAAGATGATATTGATAGCGAACTTGACTGAGCTGATGACAAGTGGAACATCAGGCTTGTCGAGCGCACGGGTCGATGCGTTGACGGCATACTCGACTGCGGAGCTAAAAGCTGAGAACGCAGAGATGCGGATGTATGTGACGCTTACGTCGCGCACTTCTGCTGGGACAAAGCCTTTCGCAAATGTCGAAGCGCCGCCAACGAAGCAGAAACTCATGATGAGTCCGAGAATAGATTGAAAAGAAATGAGCGTGTAAGTAAGCTGGACCCGTTCATGGTATGTGCGGCTACTTCTGTCGCCAATGATGAGGTATGAGGCGCGTGGCAGACCTTCGTTCAGAACTTCTGCGACAACGCCGATGTAGATATAAGTGTCGGTCGTGACTACCATAGACGAATCAATATTGGCCACCCATAACTTTGATAAAGTCGAATATAACGCTGGCAGCGCGAAAGCCGCAAGGTTGAAAAGAAGAGCTCCAGAGTAGCTGGCACCATGTTAGCCTCGTCTTTCATTCTTAACGAAAGTCCTACGTGTTTCGATGAAATGATGGCTTCAAGTCTTTCAGAGCCTGCCCTTTGGATGCAGTATCGTCTTCATAGTCTTGGCCGCTATGCACATCGGTATGGCCATCTAACGAGCTATTAGGTGAGTGCACAGCGCGCACGGGGTCGTTTGACTTGAAAGGAAGCATTTGGTAGTTGTGGTGGTGGTCAACTTGCAGAACGAGACGGGTCAGATACATGGGGACATCCATTGTTATTGTGTTCGCATAACAATCGAGACGTCAAATGGCTGCCTTGGCAGTCCATGCTTGTCAAGGTGAAAGCAAGCGATGATAAGGCGAAAATACAAAACCGGTAGCAAGCCGTGCTTTATCTCGCAGCCATCATCAAGCGTAGCCTGGCAGATGATTTGCCAGCAGTTTGCTGATTGGAAGTCCGACGGGCTGTGATGTCAATCGAGCTCGCTAGAAGTTATCATTGGTGAATGACCAGCTGCAATCCTTCTTGGCTGCAGAAACCAAAAGGCAGGGGGTTCAGGTCGATCTCGGCTATCGTGAAGCGTCACATGGTCGGGCTTGATAAAAAGTCGAAGGATATTGGTGCGCAATATAAGTCTTGGGACCCCCCCCCCTGTCAAAAAAAGTAGAAGTATAGGATCAGATACAACCCTAGGTACAATATAGGTATCAACTTACTTAGCCTAACGTGCCGAGATAGATAATAAAGGTCTCCAAGTTCATCCTTACAACGCTGCTTAATAAGAGTGTGGTAAAGGAAGGAGACTTGGCATGCTAAAGATAAGGAAGAGGGGTTGTGACAAGGGTTGTGACGAGGGTTGTGACGTTATGGTCACGTGTAGACCCTGACCTAGACCTTTACTACCACTTGGAGGCCACGGAGATCCTAACAACGTTACTATGTCCCTAACAACGTTACTATGCCCCTAACAACGTCACTCTGCCTCTTATTAACGTCACTCTGTCTTGCCAACTCTCCTTCCTTTATCACACTCTCGTTGTGTTAACGTAGTAAAGGCAAGCCTGCAGAACTTTATTATCTATCTCGGCACGTTATAGCGAGTAAGTTGATACCTATATTGAAGGTCTCGTATCCTGTCTTAACAAGATGGATTTTTTGGACAGGGTGGGGGGGTCCCAAGACTTATATTTCCTACAATATTCAACAGATCAAGAGGCAGCTGATCTTAATATGACGGCTATAGATAAAATGACATTATATTGGATATTGTTTGACTGATCTATCACATACGACCATAGGACGTTGAAAACAAGGCTTCCCGTTCGCTCAGCCCTATTTAAGCAACGTACCGGCGGATTAGTAGTTAGGTGGGTGACCACTAGCGAATACCCGCTGTTGTATGTTTTTGTTTTTTTTTTGCATTCATTTTGGTCCTCGTAGACATAAGGCACAGCCTTTGACAGGGTTCATCCTTCTGCTTCCATGCATGGCATTCGGAGCTCGGCATCATGTTTCAGATCGCATCGGCATGCCTGCTATAACCTGGCGATTTCCATGACTCGCAGGAGATTCTTGCACTTATATTTTGAAGTGGTTATTTTGATGTGAATGGTGCTATTTTTCAATCACCATGTGGAGATCTATGAACAAGAAAGGTATATACAAAGGCGCTACCGGTATTCTTTAGTAGTTGTACTTGTAGCAAAGTGTCGGGCCTGTGGTGTCAAGAACATCTCTGATCTTGACATCCGGCTTGAAACTGTAGACATTGATGCTGGTGTCAAGGGTCAGCGCGTTACCATCAATGTCTGTGCCAGAGATGGTGGTGGTGCGGACGCCAGAGTCCTGGTTCTGCCAGATGCGGAAGTTGCGATCGATGAAGCCATGGTGCAGCCAGAAGGTCTGTTATGCATTAGTCATGATCTCGATATGAATTTCTTTCCAGAGCTTACAGGATCAGCAGGCGAAGCATAGACATCCTGCATAACCGCACCGATACCGTTGTGACCCCATGCGTGAGCACCACCCTCAGCGCAACCGGCCATGTCAGCAAAAGTTTTGCGAGAGTTACAGGCGTCAACCATGGACTGGCCAGTGTTGATAGTCTTGGCAGCATCGCCGTTGCGGGCAAGGCAATGAGGCTGATTGCCAGAGCCGGGACCAATGTTAATAGCAAGATTGGCGAATTGCTGCACGCGAAGTCAGTTATCTAGTCCAAAGTAATAGGTGTACAAGGCTACGTACGCCATCCGTTACACAGTTGCCACCAAGGCCAATGCCACCGAACCACTGGCTCGAGAAGATTGAAGACTGGCCAAATTTGCCAGCATATTTAGTCTCGTCAAACCACGGCAAAGTCCCAGTGAGGCCACAGGTTTCCCGGAGCTCCTGTTCCCAGGTCCACAGAAGGTACCTGTGCCAGAGCAAGAACTTTGCGCTATTGTGTACTCTTGGTGTGAGAGTCTGGTGCAGAGCGGTGAAATCCTCGTAACGGCTCTTCGACGCCGAAAACTGACCGGATGGGGCTTTCTTCATCAAGCACTTGAGGGAGTCGACAAAGTTCTGCCTGTCAGCTGTAGAGACGGAGTCCCACTCTGTGCGAACACGGACAGTGCTGCATGTAGCCCTTGCGCTGAGATAGCCCTTGGGCTTGAGAGGATCGAGAAGGTTATTGATGCCATCCAAGCCATCATGAATGCCATCCTCAATGCCATCGGCAATATCGTGGATCTTGTCGGTGATGTTCAATCCGGCAAGTGCTTCCTCGAGAGTCAACGTGTGTCCGGCAGTCTTGGCGAATTCAGCTACAGGTAGCGCAGGGAACAGAGGTGTCGCAGGAATTCCATCTCCATACTCTGCTCTCTTGAGGGCAGCGCCTGAGACGAGAGTTGCAGCCCCCAGGGCTGTGATAGTCGAAAGATGCATAGTGTGCAGTGTGTGATGATTTGAACGATTAGAATTAGAGAAAGTGTGAAGTGAGTGGTCAACGAGTGTGGGTCAGACCGTGGAGGTCGTCGAGGTCGGCAGGAGGTTGAGATCGCTGCTGAAGTTTCCATCATTGGGACAGGCCGACTCTTTTAACTTGATCAGCCCCGGCATCTACTTGCTGAGATGATAGGATCAGGATAGCCGCATCCGACACCAGCTCACGGGCCTTGCAGATGAAGACTGGGGTTAAGCTGTAACATCGTATTGGCGGCAGAGGCGCTTGGCCAAGCATGCAAGTGATAAGCTTTTTCGACCGGCATGCTATACCACAAGAGGCTCGTGGCTCGACCTCAGCGATGATCATTACTGGGTCTTTGCGTCGTGGACATGGCATTGGCAAATTTCTGTGGCAGGGGTGAGACTCACGATACGAGTCTTCAAGGGTCTTTAGTATGCCGCCAGCCTCCTTTGAGACCCATCAAAAATCTTCCAGGCCGGGTTCCCGGAAGCAATTGCGCGACAGTGGCATGCTGCTTAAAAATAGTCGCACTGCACAGAATCTCTTGTGAACGAAGTAATGGTGGAGATTCTCAACGAGCCCTGATTATGTGCGGCAGTGTGCTTGGATGTTTAGTTATTGATAATGAGACCACCGTCGCTAATGAGCACCTGTGTAACTCCACAGAGATGTAGTACAGCATCAGTTCAGGAGTGGTTGAGTCGCGACGTACCTGCCTGCAAGCTGGAAACATCGGCCTCGTGTGGGATTGCGTCGTGCCACTGCAATCACCCGATGAACTTGTGGATCAGCATCCTGGGCTCGCGCGTGCTCCACCGACTCCTTTCTATCTCGGCAGAACAAAGGGCCATTGACCCGCAGCTTCGTATCACCTCGCCGAGTCCAGTGAATTGTGCCTCGAGCCTTGCTTACGGTAACACAGATCCTTACTCCTACGAGTGATGCTGCTCGTCAGGAAGATTTGTGCAAGTGTGGAAGTTTATCTGGTACTGGAGCAGGGTGTCACGCTAACTCTGGAAGTGCCAAATAATGTTCTGGGGGTCACAAGGCGTGCTAAAGGGGCTTTGCAAACCTACTGTGTAGATCGCTATCGCGATGGTGCTTACGCGTGTACGAGTCCACACCGTCGAGGTGGCAGGGAAGGTTAGGTGCGAGCGTTGAAGAAACAGAATGGTTGGTGATTCGATGTAGCACAAAACCAATAGCTCACGAAGAACATACACTCACGTGCAACCATCGATACATGGCCTTGCACCACGAGGATGTGAGAGTCCACAAAGGGATTGATTGAGGTTGCGTTGGTAAGTAGACTTGGGCTTCGAGGATTTCCGGGGTCGAGCTTCGAGAAATGATTCACGTGGGGAGGTTACCAAGCAACCGTTACACCCAGCTCTCCGTCCAACGACAAAGAAGCTCGAACTACCAAACAGGAGCATACTGTCCCAGATGGCTGTGTTGCAACATGAGCTATTGTTGTAGCTTGTTGAGCAGCCGCTGGTTGCTTCGGTTGATTGTTGCAGTTGCAAGTCGCTCTGACCCCACTCAAGGCCATTGCGCCGTGGTTGCCTAAGGGCTCGCATATCCTCCAGCAGCTGCTCCGGAGCACAATATCGACAGCCCTTGCTTACGCTTCGCCGCAAATCCCCCAGGCATCGACGTCACAGCAAGCCTCTTGAGCAGCCTTGTGGTCCGAGGTTGTCGTTCGCGCGCCATTCTCGTGACGGCGCGTCGTTGCGCTATCGAAACTCCCCCCGCACCGCATCGCATCGCAAAGCCGCCGTTTAGCTACCGCCACGACCACCATGGCGGCTACAGGGGAAGAACCGCCATTGCGCAGCTCACTTGGAATGGCTATGCGCACCGAGAACCAGTACACGTACCGCCTTCCTACGCCTCCACGGGTGGTCGTGCCTCCGCCAACCCTCTCCGTCGACATGCCCGGCCTTACGATTGGAGCTGGATCAGGAAGCTTCGATATCAGCTTTCTGAAAGAGATGGCTTTGGAAGACATTGTGCAGAAGAACACCTTGGTTGAGTGGGCATATGAACGGCGGCGACAAGCGCAGATGATCTTGCCTTGGTTATTTTTGGGGCCAATGGTTGCGGCCAAGGACAGGGAGTTCTGTGCGCGCGAAGGGATAACTATGGTGCTCGCGATTCGGTCTCGCGACGGCAGTATGAATGGCGCTTTGCAAGCTGCACAAGGCGCTGGCCTTGCTGTAGCAACAATCGAAGCACCGACATACCACGATCTTATCAAGCGATTTAACGGAACAACGAGGATCATCAACGAGCATGTCGCAGGAGTTCGACAACACGCTTTACAACAAACGGGTCAGCCTACGCTGGGCAAGACTCTAGTCTTCTGTGAGTCAGGAAATGAGAAATCTGCCGCCGTCGTTGCGGCCTATCTTATGGAAATCCTCGACGACTTCGACTACATCAAAGCAATGCAAGTTTGCCAGGCTCAGCGCTTCTGCGTCAACTTTGACGACACCATCAAGAACATTCTACGGTCTTATTGGGACATCCTCCAGGCTGCACGCTCGGTTTCTAGCTTCAACGCGCAACAGCCTGAAGGGAACAGCTCCGTGTCCAGCTTTAGCCTCGCAAATGCATCGCAATTGCAGCCCCGTGTGACAGGAAGGTCGAAGCGCTCTATCGAGGACACACGTGGCACTGATGATATCGACATGGAGGATGGTCAAGATCCTTCAGACGCACTCCGGTTCCACGGTCGCGATAATACCCCTTTCCAGAGTTCTTAGGAGGTAATTCAGCATGACGATGAGATCTTTAGCAGACGAAGTATTTCCTTACATGATACCCCGCATGGCGATTGACGTTCGATGACGGCGACTGAAATGCATGAGATCAGCAACAAACGGCGCATACTGTGTATTTGAGTGCGGACATCTGGTCTCCGGCGTCCAATTTGGTTTAGTTATCTACGCTGGCACAATCAAAAGATGAAGCCCACTTATTTGCATTTCATGTGCGCTTCATAAAAAATTTGCGCTGGCCTGTCAGCAGTATGTGTGCGTCAAAGATCTAACTTGCAGTGTAAAGCCACAGTGGTCCACAGTCTACCAAGGTACTGATCTTGAACATTGCGTCACGCTGCCCGACCACACGTTCGCCGACACACAATTTGTACAGAGATCACTAGCGCTGCTTCTTCGCATGAACGGGACTCGTACCTGCTCTCGAAGCTGGACTTTCGCTCATTCCAGCCCATCATAAAACGCTCCTTTGGATACTCCCCGACGCGGAAACAACGAATCCTTGGGGGCTTCTCGACCATGGCAGTCGCGAAGTGGCGACCCCGAGTCGTCGGCCTGCCATGGTTCGTACCTCAGTAGTCTTCTCGCGAAACTTCCGTTTGGGCAACTTCCCTAGGACTATTGGTAACAGCGAATTTTATATTGCTAAAAGCAGGGACTCGCCCAGTCATATGAACCTGACACCTCTATCGCCCGCTGGAGCGCCGCTCCTTTCGGATGATGCAACAGTACCCTCAGCGCCACTACATTACTACTGAACAGGTCATCGGCGCAATGTCGCGCAGAGGGTAAGTCATATCATGTCTCTCTGGATTTTCTTTCTTGCGAAGCTACGGTGATAAGGGTGAGATCGGCCTTGTTGCTGCTTGTATCCAGCTGTTGATCGTTGTACAGACCTTTTGATATGACCCCTGCGTGGGTTCGCTATCATAATTCGAATATACGTACGGATTCCAGGACCCTTCCGCACGCAGCTTTCCCTTCACTGCCGCTTGATCATCCGCCTTTAGCCAGTACTACTAGTCAAATTCGTACATCATCTCATATTACAAATACCACAGGATCAGATAACAACGGGCTCGATGGGTCCAGTAGCGAGGATACAATTGGTGATGATACTACTGATCAGGACACTGTTGATGCGGCCAAAACTGTCAGTGACAACCAACATGAATCCTTTTGGACGAAGAAAAATAGTGTTTCCATTGACTCTTCTATCTCAAAAATCGTCCATTATCACTTCGATGAGCATAGTTCTAAGGACAAAGATGTCGAAGACGAAATCCGAGCCGAACACAAGCTACTACACGATGCTGGACTACTTCCGGAGGTTAGGAACCCAAGCAAAATACGCCCTCGAAGCGTGAACATGGCGCAGCTTCAGACAGCAAATAAACGGCTCAGAAGGAAGAAAGAAAAGCTTATGCGCGAACTCTGCAAACTGGGCTATGAGAGCTCTAACGTTGAAGCCTGTATCCTCTGGAAAACGGCAGAGATACTGCCAGAGAAACCTGGAAATATCGACGCATATTGTCTGAGCAACTACAATCTCAGATGGCTAAACGAGAAGCTCGAGTTATTGGTAGATAATAGGCGAGCTGTCGTAGATGCTATGGGAAGCTTCCTCGTGGGGGCAAGCTCACCCGCAGATTTGCCAAATGCAAAATCCAGGAGGCAACGGTCTCTACATTCTATGTCCGAAAGCATCAATCCCCTGGAGCCGCTGGATCGTGGCGATGAATTTCTGCCGGGCTCCAGACGCACAAACCCCTACCCTACTACAAACATCACAGCAGGTCCCACCTACCAAGACGAGTCGCACTATTTCCTCGAATCGATCCTTCACAAAGACGACGAGATGCACAACAGTATATTGCCCTTTCAGGCCGACTCTCCGACTCTGCAGCACTATCCACCCGCAATTAGGGGTACATTCAGTGATGTTGGTCGCGAGAGTCACTCGGCGGCTGAGTACAACCAAAATCTGTCTCTTGAAAGAGGAGATAATTGTCTGTCACAACCATGATCACTTATGGACTTTCAGGGTTGGTTGTGATGATCTCGTTGTCTCATGGAAGACCTTCTGTTTGAAATCGTTATCGTTCTAAGACTTAATGTCTATTCAATCCTGATAGAGTCAAGCTCGGCTTGATTATGGCGGTCTGGACCCATGCGAGGTTCGTTGACTGTGTTGCTTCTTGTACGATTTGCCATTCATCGACTTTCCTGGATGTATTCGAATTTCCCTGTCCAGGATGTGCTCGGGTTCTGTAGTTGTGGATTTAGCCATTAGACCACGCAATCAAATTTCATTTGCTTGTGATATAGTGATGCGAGCTCCTTTTACACTGGTCGACGTCTACTATCATATCTTTTCCGAGTTCCCAAACAGTACGAGAGATGAAGCCGCATTCTGCACAGGGATACTACTAATAAACACTAAAGCATGCTTGCTTCTTCATAAGTCTACAGATGCTTTAAGTCTACATACGTCATATTCCTGAAACGCGCCTCTGAGACTTGCCTCGTCCAGCCCTACAATCACAACAGCATCCGCGCGGGATCAGTCTTGGCATCGTCGCCCTTGTTAGGACCTACAGGACTAGTCGCAGCGAAGAACAGCACCTTGATCGCAATCGCAAAGCCCGCGTGCAGCGCCAGGACAACAATGAGCAAGACCTTGGATGTCTTGGCCTCGGTTGTAGACAGCACGGGGTACAGGTTCCTCAACAGAAAGGTAGCAGAGAAGGCAAGGCCGAGGGCAACGAAGGTGTAGTTGAGAACTGTATCATGTCAGCACAGGAACGAACAGACCGATAGTCACATCTAGGATAGGAACATCATTCAGGCAGGACTTACTCGAGATCGGACTCCAGCTGACCAACGCAACCACAATCCAAACCAAGTTCGCATATCCATACAAACACGCACACTCCAGAAAGTTAGCAGATTCGCTTCCATACCACTTCAGCACAGCCCAAAGCCCCACCGGCACCAGTCCTGTGTACCCATACACCAGCCCCGCCGCGCCGCTCAACAGCTTGAAGTCATACGCGAAATGGTCTTTGCCTTGGTGCGACAGGTACTGGCTGATCGTTCCAGTCAGGAACAGAATCACTACCACAGTCGTCGCAATCCACACCGGCCCATACAAATCGGGGTTTCCCTCGAGCACATCGAGAAAGTTGGCGCGCGGGTAGATGGTCGCAGTGCAGCGGCGCAACACTTCAGTAGTGTCGACATCGAAGGCTTGCGCGTAGAAGGAGAGCGTCCACAGCAGGTGTTTGCGGCTGCCGCTGGAGCCTGAGGCGGTTGCTGGGCCGGGAAGGAAGGAGGACGAGTCGGGCTGGATCTTCGCGCCACGTGAGGGCGTCGATTCGAAGGCTGCACTGTTCAGTTTGGAAGCATCAGGCGGAGACGGAAACGGCACGTACTGGAGCTGTGGAACTCGAGGTCTTCCTGTAGGTCAGTGTGGCCTAGGTCTCCCTGGAAGGTGTGAGCTGTGAACCATAGCGCTGTGACACATCGGAAGGCTCTGGAATTACCTCCTGGTCTACGTCGACGACAACATCATAGCCTCTGTTTGCCATAGCGGTGTGTTTGGAGCTCGGCTTCTGTTGAGCTTACTGAAGCTCTACGTGCCAGGTTGCGCTTGCGCGTTGACGTTGCGCGTCGTTTCACCAGGGTCCAAGCTCTGATTGGCTGCACTGGGTCGTCCATGCCTTACGAAGTATACACAACACACTCCACTGATGATACAGTAGGAAAAGGAACACATGGATGCAGCGATGCAGCGATGCGAGTCCAGGATGTCACGCTACTGCAACTTGATCCGGTTCATACTGCAGAAATAGTTGTCGTAGGTACGTACCAGTACAAGCGATGGCCTTTAAAGGTCGGGTGTATAGTTCTATCACGTTACTATCAAGTGCTAACCTTGGAAAGAGCACCCGCCCGTGTTGACACCTACTTGCCGCTTGGACCTTTCATTCAGCCGTCTCGAGAAAGAAACAACAACAACGAGGCCTGTCTCCTCATTCTTCACACACGCACTGAACACAGCAAGCGATGGATCCCCCCGTGTCAAGTAATGGCAAACGCCGAGCCGATGAGCCTGCTTCTAGAGATGAAACTTTAGAGCACAAGCGTTGCAGATTGCAGGGAATTTACGCGGAAGATCTGCTGGTCATGCGAACCTAAGGCGCGCGAGCTTTGCTAACTTTCAATCCAGATGGCAACGAAATCGGCTGCACGGTCTGCTCAGACCCCCACAAGCGATACGAGACATCGTCTACCGCTATGTTTACAGTGACAGAACACTGGTTTTTCGATGCGGGGAAGATTTCGGCTCTTACTGGTAGGGATAGCTGCGAGGATACGTTCGGCAGGCGTGCTTGTGGCCCAAACCTTAACTTGCCAGGACTATTACAAACCTGCCGCCAACTACGAACCGCATTTCCATTGTATTTCGAAGTCAACGAGCTACACCTTTGCGGCCCTTGGGAATTCTTCGTGGTGGAACACGAATGGAGAGAGATACGGGAGGCAGTTCTTGGATTTGTGCAAGCAATGCCAGAAACTCAGCTCAGTATGATCCGGCGTGTATGCTCCACAGTACCTCGGACTATTGATCTGCTCCACGACATAACGTCGCTGAGGAAAGGGGTGGCCGATGGCAAACACGAGAATGATCTGCGACCAGCGAACATCTTACCTCTGGACTGGACTAAAGCAACTCACGATATACGTGTCCATGGATGACAGTATAGCAGATATTGCACCCGTTTTGAAGGCTCTACTAGGTGCTCCGCTCGAAGCTGTTGTCAAAGTGCAAGAGCTCAAGTGGTAGATGCAAAGGTGCCTTGCTCGCGCGCATTGCATTTCAAGGTGCGTTCCAGGCCTGAAGCGAGGAAGTCTCAAGGCAAAAGTGCTTATTAGAGACATAAAAATGTAAGGTCACGGACTACTTTATCGGAAATGTGGTCGCAGATTTCCACTCACACGAGACGGACGGAGCATAATGGCGCTTGGTGTTGAGCACACGATAAGCAATATCGCAGTAATATTCGATTTGCACTTCACGAAGCTTCCTTACCGTAATGACAAATGAAATCCCTCACGATCTTGGTATAAACGTTGTTTGACAGATAGATGCACTATCAGAGTATAGGTTCGGAACATCCAGTATCATGGAAACTACCATCGCCTGTCCATGGCCCTATTTAAACCACGTAGATAGACATTGGGTAGAATGCTGCACTCTCATGACTGCATTCAAGGAGCAGCTTCATCCTTAGGAACAAGCGGCTCAACGTTCCAGATGCCATCCGCGTACTCATCAATGCACCTGTCGCTGGTGAAAAAGCCCATGCGAGCTACAGTCAGAATGGTCTTTGTCGTCCACTCCTCGGTATTCCTGTAGCTCTCATCAATCGCCTCCTGGGTCTTAATGTAGGAGTCGAAGTCGTCCGAGACTAGGTAGTAGTCACCATGGTCGACGATACCATTCAGAAGAGCAGAGAAGCGGTCCGCATCACCGAATGTACCCTTGTGAATGTGGTCGAAGACATTCGCGAGCTGAGGCTCCAACTCGTAGCCCTTGTACAGATGGGCATGGCGGAGATCCTCAACATCTTCGGAAAGATTGCCGAAGAGGAAGATGTTCTCATCGCCAATCTCGCGGGTGATCTCGATGTTAGCACCATCGCAAGTACCAATGATAAGACCACCGTTGAGGCAGAACTTCATGTTACTCGTACCACTGGCTTCGGTACCGGCAGTTGAGATGTGCTCGCTGATATCGCTAGCAGGGACAATGATCTCGGCCTTGCTGACGTTGTAGTCTTCCAAGAAGACGACCTTGAGCAGATCACCGACTTCCTTATCGTTGTTGACAACATCACCAACTTTGTTGATCAGATGGATAACGGTCTTTGCCATCCAGTAGCCGGGCGCAGCCTTGCCACCGAAGATGGAGACACGTGGAGCAAGTTTCTTGCGCTCCTCCGGCGACATGGCCTTGATTTGGAGATAACGGTGGATGACGCCAAAGATGTTCAGCTGCTGACGCTTGTACTCGTGAATACGCTTCACCTGAACATCGAAGAGGGCAGCTGGATCGACAGTGACACCGTTGTGCTCCTTGATATGCTGAGCGAGACGAACTTTGTTTGCAAACTTGATCTCGCGGAATTCCTTCCTGAACTCTTTGTCGTCAACATACGCTTCCAACTTGTGCAGCAGAGTCAAGTCCTTTAGGAACTCGTAGCCACCAAGTTTGGATGCGATAAGTCTGGACAGTCTGGGATTGGCTTGGTGTAGCCATCTGCGTGGTGTGATACCGTTAGTGACGTTTGTGAACTTGTCGGGTCCGTAGACCTTGACAAAATCTTTGAAGATTGTGGTTTTGATCAGGTCTGAGTGTAGCTCGGCTACACCATTGACCTTGTGCGAGCCGATCACCGCCAGATATGCCATACGGACCATCTTGGGCTGAGACTCCTCGATGATGGACATCCTGCCAAGCAAATCTCTGTCATTGGGGAAGTTACGCTCGACAAACTGCAAGAAGTTGAGGTTGATGTCAAAGATTATTTGCTTGATTTATTGTCAGCTTGTGTCGTCCAGTTCGCGGTGTATGACATACCAGGTGACGGGGGAGGAGGTGCTGCATCAAAGGAACGGACCACTTCTCAAGCGCTTCAGGAAGGACTGTGTGGTTAGTATAGCCGAAAGTCTTCTGCACAACTGAAGAAAGTTAGTGAATATGTAAGGTTGAATACCTCCAGACCACTTACTGCTCCATGCATCATCCCAGTCCAGACCCTCGATGTCGACAAGAATTCTCTGAAGTTCGGGGATGGCCAACGTAGGGTGAGTATCATTGAGCTGGATAGCGACCTGATTGGGGAATTCTTTCCAGGCACGCTTGCTCTTCTTGAAACGACGCACAATATCATACAGCGAGGCGGCACACCAGAAGTACTGCTGCTTAAGCCGTAGCTCCTTGCCGCGCTCGAGATTGTCGTTGGGGTACAAGACAGCAGATATGGTTTCAGCGCGCTGCTGATCCGCTACGGAGCTTTCGTACTCCCCAGAGTTGAACTTTTGGAAATCGAACTCACCACTGGCAGCCTTGCTGCCCCAGAGACGGAGGTTGTTGCAAGTACCAGTCTTGTAACCTGGAACTGGGACATCATAAGCCACAGCCTGGACAATCTCGCCACCTTCCCAAGAAGACTGCTGCTTGCCCTCATCATCCTGCCAGCGGTTTACGTGGCCATAGAACTGGATGTCAACAGTGATGTCGTGCCTCTGGAATTCCCAGGGATTGAAGTCTAGCCAATAGTCTGGAACCTCGACCTGGTATCCGTCGACAATCTCCTGCTTAAATATACCATATCTATAACGGAGACCGTAGCCCCAGGCTGGGTAGTTCAGAGAGGCCATCGAATCGAGGAAGCAGGCGGCAAGACGTCCAAGACCGCCGTTACCAAGGGCAGCGTCGTGCTCCTGGGAGACAACGTCTTCCATCCGGAATCCAAGGTCGGCGAGACCCTCTGAAACAGTGTTAGTTTGACCAACGACCGATCACAGAATGTATAGCTTACTTGTTGCAATGTCTTTCTGCTCCACATTGAGCATAGCATTATCCAGAGCACGTCCCATCAAGAATTCAAGAGACAGGTCTGAATATGTCAGATACAACTCTGGGCAATGAAATGCAAATTACTCACAGTATACACGCTTCTGATCAGCAAATGTCTGGGTCTGCTGTGTCTTGTTCCAGTCTAGGACCAAACGGTCCCTGAACGCCAGGGCGGTTCCAGCATACGCAGCCGACTCATCGCAGTTGAAAAGCGAGCGCGCAAGTGTCGTCTCGATATGTCGAACAGTCTCCTTGTTGAACTCGTCCGATGTGGAGAAGGGCTTTGGCATCTGTGTGCTTATCAGTACCCCACATTGTGGAAGGAGCTACCCCGCAACCAGGGTGCTCGGCGGCCGGTTCACGTACGAACTTCCTCCATGCTTCGCGTTGAGGTTCTGGGATACTGTTCTCGACAGCCTTGATTTCACTAGGACCGAAGCCGGTCACTGTCCTCTTGTGCTTTGGGCGGGTGAAGTTCGCAGGTCCTACTGGGCCTTTGAGATCAGCAAGGGGAGCGCTGGTTGAGGGTCGGCGCTCCCGAGGTGACGGAGTAGAAGTCGCCATCTTGAGGATGTCAATTGCCGAGAAAGGCGAATTGCTAAGTGAATGGCGGTGCCGCACAGGGGAAGGAGGCGTTGAGGGACGAATTGTGGAGGAGAAGAGAGAAGAGAGGGAAGGCAAAACGAGGAAGCACCGGGACTTTAGTAGTAAACCTCTGCGCCTCGATGGTGCAAGTGTTTACAATCAGGGAAGAGGATGGCAACGCTTGTTTACGCCGCAGGGTCAAGAGCTTCAGCAGACGAGCAGCAGGAGCGAGGCACGGTCACAAGTCAATCGACATCAGGAGATATTAACGACTATAATTGAACGCGGGGAACCGACTGGGCCGACAGCTAGTAACAGCTCAACAGCTGTTGAGCTGCAGCTCTGATGCACACGGTTGGTAAACCGCATCGGGGTTGGAGCTTAGTGGGGTAGCTAGACCTGCTGTCGACCAGACTTCAGGCTCGAAGGGGTTAACTGGCTCGGCTGGCAGACTTATCCAATGCGCTTGTGGAATCTTGAGGGTCTGAATGCGCGCTAGGGGCTTCATTCGCGACAGAGCGGTGACTCTGGTGGGTAAGCTCTCTTGCTCGAGATCATACGGTAATGGTGGTGTGATGGAGGGGAGGGGATGTGACGTCAGTGGACGCTGAACGCCGAGGAAAGCTCGGCTTGCAGTGTGCAGCTTGGCAACGTTGAACTGAAACGTATGTTTTTGTCAGCCTCGTGCACATGGCTCTTCTATCAAGGAATTTCCAAGTATACCACAGTACATGTGAAACAGGAGTTGCGTAGATATACTGTTCAGATTTTGATTGTAAGATGCTGCGCTACAAGAATGCTGAATGGTGCCACAGCAGTGGGCCATGTGTACAGAGGGTATCGTGCGAAACAATGCAGCAAACAAGGCCACCAAGATTGACCCTCTACGCTAAAACACAATTAAAAAAAACTCCGTGATGCTGATGCCGCTGAAACGCTAGATGACAAGAATGCTGGAACAAGGTAGGTATCGTGGACACTGCAAGAGTAACCAAGCAAGCACCGAAGTACGACAAGACATTGAAGAACACAAAGACGCCAGGTCTGGGTTTCAAGGGCTGGGCTCTGGCGTAGGGACACCATTCTTCCATGTCGCTGTGCCTGGCAGATCGATGGAGAAGTTTCGGCGGCGGCTGGGCTTTGCAGTCGAGTCATTCTCGTTTGCTAAAGCCGCTGTCGATGAAGGTGTCTTAGTACGCTGCATGTCCCGCAGCATACTATCCATCATACCCTCAGTAATGCGACCGAGAGCGTAGTCCACATCCTGGAGAATCGCTCGCTTCGTTCCTTCGAGCTCCTGGACTGTGAACTGGTTACGGCTCATACCCACTGCCCAGTAATGTGCAGAGCGACGAGTATCGCTGAAATACCCATGGGCCAAAGACAAGGCAGCGAGAATGAGGACGTCTGGGCTGACGCAAGCATGATGACATGTATCGGTCCTCATGAAATATTCGAGATCCCGGGCATAGTTGGAGGGCCTCAGGGTCTCCTGCCATGTAGCTGCGAAACTATAGGACAGGGCATTAAGTATGCAGGCAGCAAAGGCAACCACCTCATCGGGTAGGCATGACCGTTCCAAAAACCCGCAAAGGCCAGGTACAGAAGGTCGGGTTGTGGAGACGTCCAGCGGTACAAGGTTAGCAAGATGGGTCGCTTGTGCTAAAGATAGTAGTTAGCATTTGTGTCCAATAGAAAGTGTAAAAAAACACATCGATCGACAGGCACACCGTGGAGTGTGGGTTTGCAGAGAAAAAGGAGATTGGACTGCAATGACGTCGCACGAGTCGCTTCGTGCTAGCATGCAGGGGAACGTCGCTCTGCCGAGCAAGT
The DNA here is from genome assembly GCA_002116315.1 of Epicoccum nigrum. NCBI lineage: Eukaryota > Fungi > Ascomycota > Dothideomycetes > Pleosporales > Didymellaceae > Epicoccum > Epicoccum nigrum. The sequence continues at coordinate 3,053,577 of KZ107839.1, forward strand.
CCCACATGCCCGAGACCAACAACAAACTTGTCTCTGAGCAGAAATGTTGCACGCATGGTTGTGCGGGGCTAGATGGTTGGCAACTGACCTCGTAGTTTGGGCGCAAATTCTTGCTGATCTGACGTTGTCGATGCCAACTTTTTGGTCGCGTGCTCCTTTGCTGGGGGAGGCGTGGGTAGGTTGGACAGAGAACCACATGTTGCAAAGTAGAGATCCAGCTCTTCGTCGGTCATGTCGCTGGTGATAGAGAAAGCTGGAGAGAGTTCCATCTTGAAAGGGATCTTGATATTGGAAATTCGGGTTGATGTTGTGAAAAAAGTTTCGCGGATTTAGGGCTTCTTGTACTGTGAATGTTGGTATAGTGTTGCTCGAACGATCATTCCAGTGTTTCGTTTGTCGAGGCGCAGATTGAAGGATAGAGATTGTTGAATGTTGTGGTGGCTTTGAAGCAATCGGCGAGGGGAGAAGAATGAAAGGCCTGACAACGAGGGCATCCACAGCACTATATACTGCTGTCCCAAAAAGTCGACAGTATTCGAAACGGTGAAGCGGCTGACGGTGCGCTCACTAGCTCCGTGTAGCTCCTTAACCCGTAGCGGTCTCCCTGCCGCAAGACCAAGCCCAACTTGAACACCTAGCGTTAGGCAGTGCGCAGGGGGGACGCAAGCGAAAATTGATTGTTCGGTCAGACGCAATTGTGGATGCCCAGCATCTAGCAAGTTCGGCAGAGGCGTCGAGTAAGAGGTGGTGGACGACCTACATTTTACCTTCCTCTTTCTGTAGCCGAATGTGCAGCACCCCGCATAGAACTGCTCTTGCCATGGCGCGATCTCATACACAACGACGCAATACTAAGTAATCCACCAGACCTGATGCTTCCCCAGATCTACGTTCCAAGCTGGTACTATACGGAACACCGGTACAAGGTTTGATTGAATTGCATGCAGAGCTTCGCCTAAGGCCGCCCGTCCCATTCAGTGTCCGACGATGGGTGGCTGAAGGCTCATTAGAGATGTTTATGACAATGTCCGCCAAACAGATACTTCTTCGAGCACACCACCACGCACTCTGGAAAGACGGATGAGGGAATGTTTCAGGTCACGAAGCGGCCGTTCCGCAACTCCGTCGATACCATCACGCCACGCACTCTCCCAATGCATCCACCGAACATAGCAACCAGCGAACGCTCCGACTCTCTCACGCACTCACCGCCAATTGATGTGAAGCTGTCTGCGTCCGCGCGGCGGCGCAGCGGCGTCTGTCAAGCGCGGAAAGAGTGCGTATACGGGAGCTCGGGCGTGTCGAACATCCGGATGCTCCTCTTTTCACAAGCACACACCTTTCTACCAAGCCGCCAAAGGCTATGTACCCGCCTACTAATCCTCAAATGAATGGTGCTACTAAGCACGTTCGCTCGCCATCGTGAAGTCGCCATGGGTATTATCTTTCCGAAAATACCACGACTCGTATGAACGGCTTGTAGGATTGGCGTCGAGGGGATCGTGCTCCGCTTCAATGTTCCGAGATCGTTCAGATGCATGTGAGATGTGTTGGCCGATATTGACGACCCATTGCACTAGTCAGAAAGTCGCACAGAAACCAACGATGGGACGAAACCGTCCGCAATGCCGTGTGAGGGAATCGCTTGCGTGGGCGTGCTGACAGGGGGCGTTCTGTAAACGTGCTCTGCATCCAGAAAGGGACAATGAAGCAACCACCGCTCTTCCAAATTGCTGCACAGTGTATCGAAAGGCTGTACCACTTCATTTACAGCGGGAGAGTTGGACTTGGGTCGTTCATGGCACATGCCTCAATATCCAATATCTGCACATCGGCAATATCCAGTTCACGCTCCGCACCATTCGTTCCGCCCAATGGCCGCAGCCCCAACAGCTTGGGGGAGTAGTGGAGCCCTCCGATGCCATGATCGTGATATGATCGTGATATGATGATCGAAAACGCAGATGCAGAATTGCGTTTATCCCTGCATTCTGTGCCTGCCCATGGAACTTTCCAGCCAGACGACAGGGGAAAATATCGTAGTCGAGACTTGCCCAGGGTATTGTCAGACAGGAATAGATGACGGACGCCTCTCATATCATCCCACACCGCGTGCGAGTCTGCAGAACATGCTTCTGCATGGCGCCATCGTCATGATCCCGGATATCGACCTAACCCTAATACGCGTGCCTGGTTCAGGGTGCCGCGGACAATTAGGCTGGGCAGATTTGTGCGAGCTAGCAGTACAATAGCCGAAATGTTTCAAATGCGATTTCGGCGCGGCAGTTTGTATCCAGGTCGTACTCGCGTAGCGTTCCCTCGAAACCAGTGAGGGATTGTCGAGGTCATAATGCCACTCTTCTGTGAGCACCACTTCGTAAGACGTGAGACACGTGCGTGTGCGTCGACGCTATACAACTTGCAAGCTGAAAAGCAAGCCTCTTCCACCGCTCTTCCCCAGCTCCTCCGCAGCCGCACATGGAGCTAGCGAACATGTGGAACGTGGCTGCGGCCGAACGCATGCTCTGTCAATTATAGATGGTGCTTGTGAAACGCGGATGGAAATAATATATTTAATTGCAAGCAGCGCCACACTCTACAGCTTCAAGAGTGCTCAGAGGTATATCATGTCCGCACGTGAGAAATAAGTGCGGACGAGCTCCGCTATGAGCTGCTCCAGGAGAGCAAGCACTCGCTCCCCTTCCACCATATCCGTACATAAACCTCCATTCCCATGTCCATCTCCATATGTTGTCGCGACCGTATCAATTCATACGTCATAACTTGTCATACCACGGACCTCGAACGAGCTCCTAGCGCCGCGAATCGAAGGTAGGTCATTGTCGCACGCGTTTCGAGGTGCTTACTGGGCCTTCTTGGGGGCAGCGCCGGGCTGGGCACCGACGTACTTGCGGATGTCAGTCGCATCAGCAGCCTGGCGAACAACGTTCTTCACAGTTGCCCAACCCTGGCGAGCAGCAGGAGGAGTGCTCTGGTTCGCAAGCTGAGCATCGATGCGGGCGGTAACCTGGTTGATGGCATCCTGAACGAAGCTGCTCTGAGCGTAGCGGGCGCGGAAGAAGACGGTGTAGACAGCAATGAGGATCCATGAGCCCTTCTGGAAGATGAGAGCGGAGCCGAGAACACGGAACCAGAGAGCAATCTCAAGAAGGGCGACCAAGGTCATGCTGGCATCGTAGTACTCCTTGACGAACTTGCCAATTGTCTCAGCGAAGGCCGAAGCGGTGGGCTTGGCGCCTGGTGCGGAGGCAGCAGGCTGAGGCTTGATGGTAGGAATGAGGTTGGAGCGCACGTAGGTCGCAACGTGGAAGATAGAGTAGACCGTGAATGGCAGCAGAGCCAGGGGAATCTGGCGCATGAAGAGCCAGACGAGAGCCATAACTACGGCACGGTCAGTTTGTGTTGCAGAGCACAGCATAGCCCTATTGGCTGTGGTTACTTACTCAGGTACTGGACGTTCTCATCGGTCGCCAGAGCCATGACGCCGCCCTGCTTGCCGGCCCTCATGCGGGCGCGGTACGCCTTGTAGACGACAATGCCGTAGGTGACACAAGCGGATACGAAGCCAGTGCGGTACGAGAAGGCCGCCCACTTCGAGTTGTAGTTGAGGGTTATGTAAGACAGGCCATATCTAAGGGCAGCCAGCAGCAGAGTAACGTGGCCGGCGAACCAGGCAAACTGGAGCGTCTGCGCGAGCGCAGCTAGGCGCTGGCCCAAGGGGAGGTTGGCGGGCGGAGGAGGGGCCATTGTAGGAATTCGACTGTGTCGTGTGGGCTACGTAATGTGCAGCTTGTACGGTCAGCGGAGCTCGCTATAGAATATTGCTATGTACAATGCACAGAGCCAATGGTACTCGAGCTTGAACACAGCAGTTGGGTGTCTTGCGAGAGGGTTGTGTGCAATCTGGCAAGAAGCGGAGGCTGGCGCTCTCTGTTCGGCGCCCGGGACCCGCTGCTGCTTATGACGCCCGCTCCCTGTGCGTGTGCGTGCAGGTGGTCGACCCCACGAGCGTGACTTACCGAATAGGTGGCAGGGCCTGGTCTGGAACTCAACAAGTCAACGAGGCGGGTAAATTGCGAAGGAAGATGTCAAGGAAGGAAGAATGAAGATCAACTTTTGTAGCTCTACAGAGGGCACACAAACCAGATCGTGGGCGCGTTGGGGTGATGACGAAATGCCTTCGTGCTGCCGCTTCCAGTCCGGTCTGGCGCGCACAAGCCTGATGGTGGCCTCCACTCGCACCCTGACGATCGTCGCAGGTGCAGGTGCAGGGCGAGGCGAGCATGTGAACCTCTGAGGGCTGACGTGCAACCTTCGTATCAGTTGTTAGTCAATTGCAATGTTCACGCTCAAGGCACTTCGAAGCTCGGAATGGACAAGATCGTTACCCACAAAGGAAATTGACTGCTACGGTGGTTGTCGAATACATGAACAAAAAGTATCCTATCGCTCTCCCCACTTCGCTTGGGAACAACTGCCCCATGTACTAAAGAATAAAGAAGTCGAAGGGAACACAAGGGAACCGGAAGGAGCGCAATGATGTTGGTATCAATCAACAGCCGGGATATCAGGACCAAGAGACGACACCGCTGCCTTCTACCGCCAAAAGTGCACCGCCGTATAGTCGTCTGTCGATAGCACCCAGTGGTATCGTCAAGCGGCATCATATTAAACAAGTCTGTAAGAGGGGGGAGAGAAAGAAGAGGGAGACATAAGCCAGGCAAGGCGTCAGGGCGAACCGGGGCCGAGCAACACGGCTTAGCGGAGGGAGAAACCCTTCCTCTTGCCCTTCTCTTCTAGCGGCCGTCCTGACTCGATGCGCGCCTTCTTCTCCTCGAGCTCTAGTCGTTGTCGGTCGAGCTGGTCCTTCATCTCCTTGTGACGGGCGTACAGCTCCTCTTCGCTCTGTCTCAGCTTACTCTCCTTTTCGTTGACCTTTTGCTGGAAGACCATCTTCATTTCCATCTCCATCTTTTGGAGCTTCTGCTCGTGCAGCGAGCGCTCCTCTTCCTGCTTGACCGCAGGGTTGACCTCCTTGAACACGCTGGAGTCCTGCTGGACACCCATCGCTGTGAGCTTCTCAGAGCGGTAGTTCTCGTACAATGCGTTGTTGGTGTTCTCCTTGAGCTCTTCCATGTGGGTACGGATGAGCATCTGTCGCAGCTTGACAAAGTCGCAGTGCTCCTCGTTGTCGACCTCAACAACACCCCAGGGCATGGCACGACCACGAACCTTGCGTCCATCGGCAGTGATAACCTCCTCGTTCGAACCAACAACGGCGAAGGGAACCTTGGCCATGATCTCCTGGTTCTCAGCGATAGTCTCCTCATCGTCGAGCTCGTATCGTGGCCCTTCGAAGATCTGGATACCGTGGTGCTTGATGTCTGCGAGAATCTGCCTTTCATTAGCATACGAACACTTGTATCTCGGAACAGCCACATACCCTCTTCTTGAAGTTCTCGATCTCATCGTCCGAGACTGTGTCAGCCTTGGCAACAACGGGAATGAGGTTGACCTTGGTGTGCAACTTCTTCATGACCTCAACATCGAGGGGCTTGAGCGAGTGGCCAGTAGGCTGGATGAAGTAGACGACGGCATGGATACGGTTGTCGACAATGTTCATGCGGTTGACCTTGTTCTCAGCGTCGAGGTAAGCGTCGAAGCGTTGCTCAATGTTCTTAACAATAGGGTCCCACGATTCGTCATTGTTGATGAAATCACCGAATCCAGGAGTGTCAACCACAGTCAACCTGAGGCGGACGCCGTTCTCCTCGATATCAGCACTGATAGACTGTATCGAGACAGTCTTGGAGATATCGATGCTCGGGGGCTTGCGCTCCTTGGGAGGGTACAGGGAGGTATTGAAGAGGGTGTTCACAAGAGTCGACTTTCCGAGGCCAGATTCACCTGTCGCCTTGTTAGCGTGCCATTGCCATGTTTCCGCGAGCATGTCAACATACCAACGACCATAACGTTGAAGTTGAAGCCCTTGCGCACACTTTTGCGGTGCCACTGATTAGGCAAATTCGCGAAACCAACGTAGCCTGTGAGCTTCCTGCGCACAATGTTCAGGTCGTTCGCCATCTGTGCTGCGAGCTTGGGGTTCTTCGCTGTGACAGTCTGAGGACCCGCTGCGTGAGTGTTAGCCATGGCGGTGTCGCGATTCGCGACAAACGAACCGTTTGCCGTTGACGGTGGTGATGGAGACGCACGCGAAGGAGGGGCAGGCGATACGGCGCCGTTGGATTCTGTGGTTGTAGTTAGCCCCTGTGCGTGGGAAGGCGTGGTGTGGCCATCTGGAACGGCAACATCAACCGCTGTCAGAGCTGCATTGAGCCAGCTGCACACCCCCTTTCGCTGCAGCATATCTGCCTGAGGCTAATGGGAGGCGTGCAGCTTGAGCAAGTCGATGTCGCGGAGTGCCTAAGCCTGGAGGTGTTCCTTACCCATGGCGGCGGTGTTGCGGTCGCAGTGAGGACGGCGCGGAGTGAGAGACTTCTACTACGCAGTCCGAGATTAGCAGAGGGTCCTGGATGTGTGGTGCAGCTGGCTGTGTTTGCAGCAAAACAACATGGAGACGCTATGCGAGCCAAAACCTGGAGAAATAAAGTGAAACAGGGAGGCAGATCAGGCGACATACCGGTGGGGGGTAATTATGCTTTCGAGTGAAGCGATGCACTCAAAGCAATGGAATTGGAGAGTTTCCGGGGACTGCGAGCGGGAGAAGCGTGGGTGCGGTGGATGCTGCGACGTTGAAGGAGGCAGGCGTGTACGCTTCGCTGGTCTGGTGGAAAGGGGTCCGCGCAGGGATTGGAGAGCAACGTCGAAGAAATGGGCGCTAGAGCCTTAATCCCCGCTCCGCAATCAACTATTGGTAGCTCACGGTAAATGGGTCGCGATGATGCTGAGTGGATGCAAGTTGCTGTGTGGAAGCTACAGAGCGCGTTCGAAAGCTTGCACGTTCAAGTGGTACGATTGTTGTTGTTGTGCAGCCTCAGATAGCAGTCGCGTACAGCAGAGCTCCGAAAGGAAGCCGTCACGTGCACAGACCTTACCAACATGGAAATTGCACCTCGCGATCGGCGCACGATAGGGAGCACTGCACTATCTACTGCAAAAGCGTGCGAGGACGTGTGGAGATACTGCTTCTGCAGCATACGATTGCGATTCCATCGGCATGCCCCTCGGACGGCTTTGCGTGGTTCCAGGGACACGCACCGTGTTAGGTCCCAATAACTTGTATCCAGCTACTGTCGCGTGCGCCAGCAACTGGCTTAACCTATCGCAAAACAAACGTGACAAAAGGGTATTGTGCGAAAAGAACAAACCAACGCCATAGATGATACATTAAGAAAAGCTCATGAGCGCCTTGTTGAGCTCCGCCTTGTCGTACTTCACGTACTTGCCCTTGCCCTTATCGATCTCGCGATACTTGTCGTAGAACCGGTTATACAGGGGCTCGATGATGTTTTGTACCTCTTTTGACAGCGTTGCCCGCACCTCAGCTTCCATGGCATATGTCTTGTGACGAGCGACCAGATCTTCGAAACTGGTGTTAAAGCTCTTGAACTTCTCCTTGATTGCGTCCTTGTCCTTCGATCCAAGACCCTTCACGATAGCAGCAGAATCCGCCACCCCGCCACCCGAATGTGGACGTTCTTTCGAACGGTTGGTGTATTGCACGTCCAGCAGATGTCCAGAGGGCTCACGCCACGCTTCGAGATACATGGCTGAGCTCTGCTTGCGCCAGCTGGCAAGCTTGGCTGCATAGCTGTCAAGGAGAGGCCCAAGCTCTGAGTTGCGGATAACTCGAGTGACAATGGCTATGTTGTTTGCCAAGAATATGCCCTGAAGATTCTTGGTCTTGAGCAGCATCTTGGCCTTGTTCATGAGGTTTTGAATAAGGGTGTCTATCGTGTCTGCAGCATATGAGGCGAATAGCTTGGCTGCATCAGGGTTGACATCAAGTGTCGTCGATGAGTTGTTTGCTGAAGGATTGTTCCAGCCGCCTTCTCCTAAGGAGGCCAATATTGAAGATAGCGGGTCCAGATAATTGGTCATTTCCTGCATGCGACGCATGGTCTCTGTTGTGATGGGCACCGCGGCACCGTCCATGGGCAAGGCGACCAGAGTCTGAGTGCGGACCCTGGTGTCTTCGATAAGCTTGCTCAATGAAGTTTTCGAAGTCTCCCGAACCGGCTTGACGCTGTCATAAATCTGGCTCTTGAGTGTACCAGTGGTATCTTGTAAGCGCAAAGACAATGTGCGGACCATGCCACAGATCTCATATCCAAGGAAACAGTCGGTGAGCAAGTTCTTCTGGATATGGCCGTTCAATTCGCGCAGGGTGCGGTTGAAATCTGCCAGCGACGCCTGACAGGTCGACTCGCAAACAGGCATCCATTCAGGTCGCGCAAAGACATTGGTGATATTGTCGTACTCGGCCACGAAGATGCCCTCGATAGCCTGCACGTATGTGCCGATACCGTTCGTTCCCTTCTTGTACAACGCGTCCGGCTGCACTTTTCTTGCCGTGGAGATAGAAGCCTGTGCTAGACTGCTCAGCGAGCTCTCCAGGTGACTTCCACGAATATCTGCGAAGATTCTTTGTGTCGGCGTTGAAGACAAGTCTGCTTGCGATGTTGAGGCAATAGCTTGAGATATGTGGTTGTTGATCCCGCGCAATATTGACAACTTGTCTTGCGGCAGAAGCGGGAATGGATTGTTTTTCGCAACAAACTCCAATGGCTGCAACTTTTGCTTTGAGACTTCATTCAGTATACCACGGAAAACATCCTCGAGCTGCTTATTCCCCGACTTCAGTAGTCCGTTCAGTTGTGCAATCGCTTGTTCATTAGATCGCAGGTTCGTGCGCTTCAAGTCGGCGAGAGCCATTGTAGTCCGGTCGAGGGACGCAATGTAGTCGCGTAGATCACCCCGTCCAGGCCTATGGCGTGTCAGCTCCAGCTTCCAAGTATGATCTCCAAAACATACCCAGCCCTGATTATCCTCTCTTCCCGCTCACTCTGGTCCCTCGGCGCTCGGAGCCTCTCGATGGCCTCGGTAATTCGATCGATATTACTCGTAGCAATCTGTAGCTTCTGCGTATTCCCGTAAATTGGACTGATCGCTTCCTGTACCGCTTTGCCGCTGGCGTCAAGTCGGTTGACGGACGCTTGGATCTTCTTGGTGAGATTCTTCATCTTGTCCATGTTGGCGAAGAGCACCTCGACTTCGGCGCTTTCTTCGGCCAGCGCCGGAGGTTTGCGCGGGCCCACCATCGTGGCTAGAGGGCGCCTGCCCGCGGTGTTTCGAAGAGGGAAGGTGGAGGGGGCGTGACTGCGGCGACGCAGGAGCTGGAATCGTAGTAACCTGAGTGACTGTAAGGGCTATTGTGGCCGTGGGGGCCGGACACGTTCGTTTAAGAATGTAGCAACATGTACAAAGAAGAAAGTATATAAATTAGGGTGCAATACGGCGGGAAGCCGTTATTATGTAGGTTGCGTACGGAGGATCGCTGGCGTGGGGATGCTTGCGGAGAGCTTGAAGCTATGACCGAAGGGGATCGATACGTAACGCACGGTGCTTTGAACCTTGGTGGCTCTGGCCACTCATCACTCGCTGACACACTGCGCCTCCATCTCGGTATGCGCCTCAGTCAATGTCACTCTCGTCGTCCGCGTGCAGCCTGGGATGATGGAACGGTTCACTACTGGGTGTGGCGCAATAGTGAGCTGCCGAACTGTCAGACCAGCTAATTCCTCGCCGAGTCCTGTCAGACGAAAACTCATCGACGTTGGATAGTGAGGACATATCTCTAAAGTTGCTTCTGCTCTCACGTTGTGCTATTTGTTACGTTGTAGTCATGAGCGTTGAGGTGATTGTCTAAGATAACTTGCACTATTCGTCTACATGTGTGATAATCGAAGTGGTACTGCACCTTGTCGAGGCCGACCATCCACCGAGCACACTGAAAAGATGTACACTAGGTATCCAAAGCGAAAGTTAACTACAACTAACAAGGAGCTTTCTTGCTCTAGAAGCTTATGATCTGTGCTAAATGCCAATCAAAAACATGCTCAAGGTATTCCTAATCAATCTTGCAGTGCGCTTGGTGGACGGTCGGCTTTAATATGGTGCTGTGTATCGTCGAAATCTGAAGGAGCAACGAACCATGTCACGGCAAAGTACACGAAGTCAAGATATTCACACAAGCTGTGTACATCTAAACAGTTAACTGATAGTTTGCTCTCTTTTCACCATGCGATGAGCAACAGTCTCCTCTCGTCCATCCTCCTCCCACATTGTTCACTGAATGGCCCTTCCCTTCCAAGAGCAAGCCTCCACTGAACCTCCCCTCATAATACAGATCTCTGTGCTTAATCCAAAAAATCCCCCCTATCCACCTCTACAACCAACCATTCAACCCCCTGAACAGCATTTTTTTTTCCAATGTCACCCTCCCTCTCCATACCTCCCTCTCCCCATCTCCTAACCGACGACCTCAACCTCAACCTTACTGACCATGAGACGCCCCATTTCCACACCAACACCCCTCCCTTCGTCAGCATGCATGCCAATGACGAGTACATAGGCACGGTATGCAGCGTCGTCGCACTCATGTGCATCATGTCATACATTCTAAATCGCGTGATCTCGAGCAACGTTCCGAAATTGAGAGCCGACGTATTATGGCCGCGGTACGTGCATCCAAAGCGAGTGATGAGACGATTGATGAGGCGGGCCTCGCCTGTGTCGACTGCACAGGAGTGCGAGGAGCGTGGCCTGGGGCAGAGTGGTGGTTCCTGCGTAATGGTGGACGTAGAGTTGGTGAATTGGGATTCTCAGGATACGACATTACAGGGAAACGTGAATGGGAACAACGATGGGTGTAGGTCTTTCTCGCGTTTCGAGGGAGGGAGGTTCTACGATGAGAATGGGTATGTGTGGGTTGAATTGTAACAAGTCTGAATGTGTTGGTAGAGATGGAGAATACATGTGTCTTGGAGACAAAGATATCTGAGTAGTCAACCGAGATAGATTTTGTATCGGAGGAAATGATGGCCGGGGTAGACATGTGAGCTGTGACACTTACTGCTTGGAAATACATCAAAGTACATCATAGGCATTAAATCATCTTGATTCAAATCCGCCAGTGGTATCTTCAACATCAATAAATATTTCACTCAAGCCCAACACCGTACTCATCTATGCACTCGCAGCTTCCTTCCCACTCCCGCTTCCGCTCTCCCGACTACCCTTTCGTCTGATCTGCGGCCTTTGCTTGCTTTCGTTCGCCGCCTCATAGCCCCCATCGTCTAGCTCACTCATACTCGAAGCGTTACTAAGCATGCTCGTCCGTGTCCCTGGTCGATTTCCACTGCCGGTACTGCCAGGCAAATGTGGTCTAGCGGGCGGCTGGCGCGCCGACGCCGCATTGCCCTGTGTGATTGTTTTTCCTCTCGGAGCTGAGTTGGATCGCGTACTGCCCGCAGTGCTGGTGCTCCACCTCCGTTCTCTGCTCTCAAGGGGACGGAGGCGATCATCATCAGGTCCGGGGGTGGAGCTTCGTGACGAAGTCCGGGAGTGGCTTCCGTCTCGGCCTTGAGCAAGTGTACTGGGCCGACGACGGCGGGAGTTGCTTGCGCTCAGGCTGTGGCTGTGGCTGTGGCTGTGGCTGTGGCTGTGGCTGTGACTGTGATTATGCGCATGGCCGCTCTTCTCGACATCTCCACTGCGTCCAGAGAAGCCGCGTGCGCGCTTCCATCCCCGCCAGCCCGTCCACCAGAAGATGCCACCCTCTTCGCGGGCAATCTCACGCTGACGGGCGCGCACGCGCTTTCTTAGCTCCAGGCGCCGCTCGTTCTCGCGCTCCCAATATTCGGTGCGGTACATCTCCCAGTTCTGGCGGAAGTCTGGAGTAAATGGTTTGGGAAGCAGGAGTAGCTTGATGTAGTCACCACCCGGGGCAATATCCTCCTCGGCATATTCCTTTCCGTCCTCGACAATTCTGTGACGCGGACGTCCTGTGTCGAGCGCGTGGTTTTTTTCTTGCACTACGTTGATGAAGTGGTATGAGCTCCCTCCCTGCTCGCCGCCCCACAGGCCACCAGAGAAGGGCACAACGAAGCGCCCCCACTCGACGAGTTCATGCCACCAGGGCCCCCGGATGACAACAATCTTGGCGTTCATGCCGCGCAGTCCGCGATTTGCGACGCCGATCCAGCGCCGTGGCCACCGCACGCCGCGCTCCCACTGCCCTGTTGCCCAGAAGAGCAGGGCGGTGACGACGCCTGTGATGAAGCCGACTTTCTGCAGCATGTCCACCAGCCAGTACCGTGAGCCGCCTATGCCCTTGCCATCCTCACGCGGCCGCAGCCACAGCAGGTAGAAGAAAAAGGCGATCCATACGGCGAGCAGTGTAAGGACGAATGTGTTTTGCCGCCGTCGGGCGCGGAGGGTGAGGTACTGGCTGCGTAGGCTGGCTTCGAGGATTAGGAGATTGAGGTAGATCTGCGGCGGCGAGCTCGGCAGCAGGGACGTGGGGTCGCTGACAGTGGGCAGACGCGGTGTCTTGAGGTCGATTACTTCGTGGGGGAGCGGGTGCTGGAGAGCAGCCGTGTGCGGTCCGGGCGATGGGTTGGCGTACACAGAGGCAACGACGTCGTCGACAGACGTGTTGGGTGCCGGCGCACCCTTCACAATCTGGTCCAGCGTTGGCATCGTGGTGTGATCGTGGTACGCTCAGCCGAGTGCGAGTGCGAGCTTAGCTTCGTTGCGTGTGGTGCAGGTGCTGATGTTCCAATTATACTGGCCCACCTGGTAACAGCCCTGGATGTCTGCCAGCCTTGCACGTGAAAGTGGGATAGGTGCAGGTGCACAGCAGGCGCGTGCCAGAGCTCCGGGAGCTTTACGCCGCGCTACTATTATCGGCGTCGAGGTCGCTGAAGCTTCAACCCACACCAATGCACCGCCACAAGTCGAGTCGCGTGAGGGGCAAAGAGCAATGCGTGTAGCCTGCGCGGGCAGTCGTCCGGGGCGTCATGACATGATGCGCGGCTCGGCACGTCTAAGCGAGGCGGTGAACTGCTGGCATGTCGACGCGTCCCCACAATGTCTGCTCTCTTGCATACACTAAGTGTGAAGAGGCAGCTGCATGGCACACCGTCTGCTGTGGGCTGAAAAGGCGTGCAGTCGGCTTGAAAGATTTGAAGAGGGGTCGTCCTGGCCCCATCCCAGTAGCCTGTGTCTCACGCTGGAGAGACGGATATCAGCCATCACGGTCATGATGCAGACGGGCGCTCTCCACTTCACACATCTCCAAGACCAACACATCTTCAAGACTAACACAACCCCCAAACTAACACCACACGGCTGCATGAGGGTTGTCACCATCGTTAGACTATATGCAGGGTACGGGCGATCTGATGTGTTCCTTGCAGTAGCTCCATCTATCGAGTGCCCAGAGTGGGGAAAGGTCCGAAGTCAAACAAACTCTGGCATGTCACGCGCAAAGAAGATCACAAGTAGTCGATGATTCGGAATGTTTCATTGATAGTGACTGTCCTTCTGATGATGGTATTCGTGCAACACTTTCATCTATCACATGTCAATAATCTAAGCCTGCACCTTGCAGCTCTTCTGCGCCTTGACCTTTGGGTCACTCTCACTCGTCACAGTCAGCTTGACTGTTGCTTTGCTCGCGGCACCGTAGCCACTTTTTACAGCGACCTTGACCTCTGTGCTCTCACCAAACTTGGCATAAGCCACTGCATTCGGCACACCAACTTCCCATCCCTTACCCTCCACCTTGGCATCCAGCCTGAAAATGTCCGATCCAAGGTACTTTGACAGATCCTGAGGGTGTGCGGAGGTGGCGTTTGCGCCAGCCTTGCCAGTGTTGTCCAGTTGGAATGTGCAGTACAGTCCCTCAGAGGCAGACTTGCCAGACACGGTGCCCTGGCGAAGCTTGACATCGTGCTTCGCGGTCGACGTTTCGTTGGTGGAGCGTACACCAACGGTGTAGTGCAGGATGCCGGAGGTATCGCGGTTGATATCGAGGACATAGAAATGCAGGCCATTGGCCTCATCGATGTGCTCGAACTCGCTGCCAGAGTTCGTGCCTGCGTGGAACAGCGCGTCGACGAGTTGACGGTAGTCTCCAATACTCCAGTAACGCGCAGTGCCGTTAGGCAGGTAGAAGTCAACTACATGAGCATCTTCTGGGTTAGCATCAATAACCCACTGGAATGGCTGTGAGCGATCGCTGTTCTTGGTCTTGCTGATCATAACGCCAGAGTCGGGGCAGAAGGAGTCCGCGCCCATGCGGTCAACAACTTCAATATTGTAGTTGTTGTAGCCTCGCCCATCACAAAGAGCGTCCAGAGAGATGTTGCAGCGAGGGGCGAGGTCACCTTGTGGTCCGAAGGTGACGTTCAGACCCATGAGACCATTGCCAGGGTCAACAGAGCGAGCAGTGATCTCAGCAATGACGGGGCCGGATGTGGCAAGTCCGGCACGTGAGACCTGAAGAACAGGAGTGTTGTCGATCAGCCCAATCTGATGTTTGTCACGCATGGTATGGAGCGATCCCATACTCGCCCCCTGTACGGGGGGGATTTGCCAGCGAGTGTGAGGGCCACCGGGTCCGTTGAAGGAACCACGATCTAGCATACTGAATGGTCCAGTGTACGCACGACGAGGGGGAACACTATAAGGGTTGTTGTAGTTATCACCGATCCTGAAGTTTTAGAGTCAGTGCATGGTCATTTCAGAGGAGAGTTGTTACTGACCCGAGAAGATGGGACAGCTCGTGAGCAAAAGTGGCCATACCACTCGATTCACCCTGTGTGGATGAGCCCCCACCGGCGTTAGGCCAGATAGTCGAGGCAGCAGCCCAGGAAGTCCATTCGACGTAGCGGGTGTTGGCGTAGTTGGGAAGCGAGCTGTTTCCTGGTGGGCCGAACTCTGCTGGCACATCCTCCTTGGATAAGAACTTCATCTCACCAAACTCCTGCCATGTTGAAGACTCGTCCTGTCCAGCAGACAAGATGAACGCCAGCTCGTAGGTATCAGCTGTGGCATTGCCAACGTCCCTGCGCCATGCACCCAGAGCATCTGTGCGGAGGTCCACCGAGCATGGAGGGCCTTCAGGGCAGGCATCTTCGTTGAAGCCGCCTTGCTCGTCATCGACACCGTATTGATAGCTCTTGGCAGGCATACGGTAAGGTCCGAAAACAGTCAGATCAACACCATACTTTCCGAACGAATCACCCATCCAGTACTCGTGAAGAGTGTGGCCCTCGTTAAGGTCATTCGGTACGTTCAGCAAGTCGTGGTAGAATTTGGGGACATCCTCGCGTTTCAATCCAGCGGCAAGCGGTTGAGGATTACCAAAGATATCAGACTGAGCTGGTAGAGTGACCACGAATGGGGAATCTAGCCTAACGCGTTAGTCTTGCGTGATTTCCAACATTAAGTTTTCCTTACCCGGGTAGTCAACGGTGACCATGGCGATGTTGAAGTTGCGGTCCCGGCCTTTACGCGCAGGATCGCTCCAGGTTGTGCTTGGTGGTGCAACAAAGTCCTCCCAAGTCATGTTGTCTGGGTTAACCCAATTCTGGGGATCAATCGGTGCGAAAGGAGCAGGTGGTGCTCTCGTCCTCAGCCATTGTGCAGGAATTGCTGAAGCGGCGTCGAGCATCACCGCAGCGAGGGCGACCATTGAAGCCGCTGAGCGACCTTGAGACACCATTGTCACAATCGTTCGGGGTAAAAATCTTCGAACAATTGACTTGGTTCTCGAGCAATCGACGAACGAACGTCGAGAGCCCAGCGCGACGGCGGCGTCTGAGTTAAATGGGACAGATCCCACACTGTACCTGCACGCCCTGTTCTGCTGGCCGGCTCTTCAATTACTCGTGCTACGTAACGATGGCAAATACGTTGTCCAAGAGATGGAGAAACGCTTATACAGATGCCTCTTGTAGCATAGCGCAGTGCTTGAATGCAGGCCTCGTTGCTTGGCTTATCGTATCACCTGCTTATTCCAGAAGGATATTCGGGTCAATACCGCAAACTATAAGCTTGGCATCTCGGAAATGATGGGTACAATGATAGATCTGTTGCCTTTGATAAAGCCGAGGGGGCTGGCACGCTGGGTGAAGTGATGCTATAGACGTTGTGCCGCGAGGAAATCTTTGGGCGCTGCTGAGGCAGGCTCATGCATCGTACAACGGCATTGACAACACAACACTTGACAAGCTACTGTAGGTAGCAACGCGATCGTTATGTTAGTGTTGAAATATATAAGTTTTCTTAACGGTCACTGCCGTGACAATAAAGTAAATACCAATTGCTGCGCAGTCACACCGATGACGCGTGACCTTGTCCTTTGACATGACAATGTTCCCTAACAGGATACTTCAAGGTTCTCTTGACCGCAGAACGTCTCTCTAGTACATTGGGTACGACGTCTTCGATAAATCGTCTTAGTCCGTCAACAGTTAAGTGAAGCGACTCTCCACACTCACCCAGCACACAACTAACGAATAAGAATCAAGTGTAGAACAGTATACCAATGCATTCGTTATCCACACCCTCGTATATCAAATCATCGTGCAACCGTGCAACCATGCAATCATGCAGAAGCGCCGTCTCGTCATAGCAAAACACGGGAATTCATCAACTCGCAATCCAAAAACAAAAACAAGGGCCTCGCTGACTTGAAACCGTCAGTCAAGAACCAATCCAAAAGAATTCCGACCAGCACGATCTCACGCTACCTCACGCAACGACGGAAACCGGACGGGGTATATAGCCACACACAGCGCGCGAAAACAAAACAGCAATCTGTACAGTCTCTTCCACAGTCCTCGATCGAGAAAGGGGGAAAGGGAGTTAGGGAGTCGTAGTCTAAGCCTCGGCCTCAGCCTCAGCCTTGACGCCGTTCTCCTTCGGAGCCTCAGTCGCAGGAGTAGCAGTCAGCTCCTTGATCTTGGCATCCTTCTCCTTGATCTTCTCCATGACGGACTTGTTGAGGGTCTTGAGGGACTCTTCGCGCTTCTTTGACTCCGCAAGCTCCTGAGTCAGTGTGTCCTTCTCGGTGGTGCTAGCCTCGATGGAAGCCTTGATAGAGGCAAGCTCAGCCTCGATCTCTGTGGTCTTCTCTTCCTGAGCCTTGCTCGCGGCGACGGCCTCGTCAACAGCCGCAGCACTAGCCGCAGCCTTTTCCTCGGCCTCCTTAGTCTGTTGCTGAGAGAGTTCGAGGGCCTTGGTGGCTTCAATCAGCTTGCTGTCGCTCTCCTTCTTGAGCTCCTCGACGGCCTTGGCAGATTCGACAGCCTTCTGCGATTCGGCGAGCTGAGCCTCGAGCTCTGAGACTTGGGCGTCCTTTGCGGCCTTCTCCTTAGTGACGGCTTCGATGCTGGACTCGAGCTGAGCAAGCTTAGCATCATTCGCCTTGATCTGCTCATCAAAGGTGGCCTTCTCAGACGCTGCCTTCTCAGCAACAGCCTTGTGTTCGGCGATCTCGCTAGCAAGAGCATCGGCACGCGCCTTGCTGTCAGTAGCAGCGCTGTGCTTGTCGGCCAGTGACTTCTCAGCCTCCTCTTGAGCTAATTTAGCAACTTGCAGCTCCTCTTGAACAGACGCAAGAGAAGTCTTAGTCTCGTCATGGGCAGCCGTAGCGGCGCTGTGGTCGGCGGTAGTCTTCTCGAGCTGACTCTGTAGTTCAGCGGCCTTAGCTCCGCTCTCAGTGGCAGACTTTAGCTCAGTCTCAAGGCTGTCCTTGGACTTCTGGAGAGAAGCCAACTCCTCTTGGGTGGAAGAAAGAGTGGACTTCGTTGCCTCGTGCGCCTTCTCAGCCTCGGCTTGAGCCTGCTGTGCGGCTGACAACTGGTTCTTGCTCTCCTCTTGAGCTGAGGTGCTGTCCTTTTGAGCAGCTTCCAGCTCGGCGATACGGCTGTTGAGCTGCTCGACCTCCTTGAGAGCCTCTTCCTTAGCGGCAAGATCCTTCTGGAGGGAAGCAATCTTTTCGTCGGACGACTGAGCTGCTTCTTGTGCCTTCGAGAGCTCCTCGTCTTTGCTCTTGAGCGAAGCCTGGAGGCTCTCGACCTGTTCAGCCTGCTGTTTAGCGTCGGTCAGCTCCTTCTCCAGGGAAGCGATCTTCTCAGAAGATTCACTGCTGGTGGACTTGGCGGTATCCTGGGCTTCAGAGAGCTCCTTTTCCAGGGTTGAAATCTTGTTTGAAAGTTCTGTGGACTCTGTCTTTGCGTTGTCACTAGCTTCAGCGGCTGTGGCGAGCTCAGCGTCCTTGTTCTTCAGCAAAGACTCCAATTCAGAAACCTTGTTCTGGAGTTCGGTGTTTTCACCCTTGCCAGATTCGGTAGCATCGGCAGCCTCCTTCTTGGCAGCCTCGAGGTTCTTCTCAAGCTCGGCGATCTGAGCATCGGTAGTCTCCTTCAGCTTGGCGGCATCTGCCTGAGCAGCAGAAGTCTTCGATTGTTCGTTTTGAAGATCGGCGTTGGCATCGGCAAGCTTTTTCTCCAAATCCTGGACCTGGGATGATGAAGACTCGTTCGCCTTCTGTGCCTCCTCCTTAGCAGAGGAAACTTCAGCATCCTTGGCAGCAAGATCGTCAGTCGCCTTCTTGAGTGAGTTCTCGAGCTCACTGATCTTCTCCGATGAACTCTCGATGCTCTTTGCAGCCTCATCTTGTGCCGACTTCAATTCCGACTCCTTCTTAGCCAAGTCGTCCTGGGCATCCTTCAGCAGCTTGTCGAGATCGGCAATCTTCGCGGAAGAAACCTCGGTAGCATCGCCAACTTCAGCACGAGCGCTCTCAACCTCCTTCTCCTTGGCCGCAAGGCTGTCTTGAGCCTCTTTGAGCGACTGCTCGAGCTCAGAAACCTTGATCGAAGAGGCCTCGGTAGCTGCTGATGCATCGCTTTGTGCCTTTCGGAGCTCATCATCCTTGGCAGCGAGGTCCTCCTGAGCCTTCTTGAGGGAAGCCTCCAGCTCGGTCACGCGGGCATCGGCAGAGCCAGTAGCGCTCTCGGCCTCCTTCTTCGCATTGGCAAGAGCCTCCTCAAGCTCAGCAACACGTGCAGCTGATGTCTCGGAAGCCTTTGAAGCCTCGTCCTTCGCACTGGCAAGCTCCTCCTCTTTGGCGGCAAGGCTATCCTGAGCATCCTTGAGGGATTTTTCAAGCTGAGCAACCTGGGAAGTCAGAGTGTCGACGTTACTCTTGGCTGTTTCGGCAGCCTCAACAGCGCTGTCCTTCTCAGTGGTAAGGGTGGCAATTTGGCCCTCCAGCTCTGATGTCTTGGCGGCAAGGGCATCCTGGGCCTCCTTCAAGTCGCCCTCCAACTTGGAGATCTTTGTCGAAAGCTCATCAGCGTCACCCTTGGTTGCGTCGGCAGCAGAAAGCTTCTCTTCCAAGTCGTTGATCTGCTTCTTCAATGCCTCGATCTCACTCTTGCTAGAGTCAATGGCAGCAGCAGCATCCTTGCTGGCCTTGTCGGCCTCCTCCGACTTGCTAGCTGCCTCCTTCTGGGCTGTCTCAAGCTCAGAAGAACGGCTACTCAGCTCCTCTTTCGCATCAGCAAGAGCCTTCTCAAGCTCAGAGATCTTGGCGGTGTGCTCGTCAGATGCAGAAGCGTTGGAGGACTCAAGCTCGGAAAGTTTAAGGCCACGAGCCTCGTGCTCTTGGGAGAGCTTGTTGTGAGCCTCAGTCTGAGCGTTGAGCTTCTCGATGGCGTCGGCATGGTTAGCCTGGAACTCCTCGATCTGCTTCTTCAATGAGTCGACTTCGCCCTGGAGCTGCTCAACGTTTCTGTTGCTGGCCTCTTTCTCGGCGGTGAGGGCAGCAATGGTTTCGTCCTTGGCATCGAGGTCAGTCCTGGGAATCAGAGAAGCCTGCTCAGCACGCAGCTGCTCGAGCTCAGCGTTGACCTTGGAGATTGCCTCGTCGGCGCTCTTCTTGTCTGCTGTAAGCTGCTCCAGGTCGGCGGTCGCCTTGGCAAGCGACTGCTCAGCGGTGCTCTTCTCCTCGGACAAGCTCTGGATTTCCTTGTCCTTGGACTCGAGCTCGGCCTTGGGTGCTGAGTCGCCAGTCTTGCTCTCGAGGTCTGCGATGGTGCTCTTGAGCTTCTCGATCTCGGCCTTGAGGGTATCGATCTCGTTCTGTAGCTCAGTGACGCGGGTCTCGTGCTCGGCCTTGGCAGCTGCCATCTTGCTGTCGAACTCGCCCTCGCACTCGGCACGTACAGAGCTGCGCTCCTTGGTCTTGGCTTCGCGCACCTGCTGCACAACAACGCTGACCATGTGCTCCTCAAGATCCTTCTTGTCTTGCAACAGTGTAGCCTCACGCTCTTCGAAGCTCTTCTCGCGCTCCTTGTGGTCGTCTTCGAGAGTCTTGACGTGCTCGTCCTGCTTGTTTGCAACGATGCGCGCGTCGTCGAGCTGGGCTTCGGCGTGGGCGAGCTGCTTCTTTAGGGCCTCAAGTTGCACTTCGTACGAGTCGTTGGGGTCTGGCGAAGGAGGCTGGACACCTGTGTTGACGCGGCGGATTAGTGAAGAGGCCGGAACATGCAGCGGGGCTGCGTGCAGAGAGAACGGGTAGAACGGACCCGAGCCTGGCACAACAGGTTATTGGGCAGGCGGGGCAAAGTGAAAGGAAACTGGCTTACCTGCGTCTACGCCGGAGGGGGGATCCCTTGGCGTCTCAGGCGGCGTGTCGATACCATTATCAGCGGTCGTAGGCCTGGACTTGCTGGGCGCTGGTGCATGTGCTTCCGTCGTACTGACTGCAGTCGTAGGTGAAGTCGGGGCGGCGCCAGCACTGCCAAAGAAATAGTTGTACGCCCTACGCATACTGCTTGTGCGCTTGGGTAATCCCGGGCGGGTTGAGTTCGTCGATTTTCGTCCTCTTGAGATCTGAGGCTCTACTGCTGCTTCAGTTGCAGCGGCGATTGTATCTTGTGAGCTCCTATGGCCCAAACCGCTGGGGTTTCGGTGTGCCTGTGGAGGTCTAGTAGAATGCAGCTTTCTCCCAAATTTGGAAGATCCTGATTCTATATCGGCGAGGATCTGCTTCTGCTCTTTGGCCGTTGCACTGAGGCGGGGGTTAGTAGACTATTATTACCACACGGTGAACAATAGCGGTGTGCTGAGCGGGGGCAGGAACACCCAGAATGACAGGATGGGCTGTTGAGAGGGACGGCGTGTGTGTTACTCTGGCAGCGACAAGGAGTTGCCAGGCAGGAAAGGAGCTATCTCTTACCAGAGCGAAGCGTGAGGGGGCGGGGTGAAGCGTGAGATGCAAAGGTGCGGTGTAGACGAAAAAAGTCAGGATGACGGAAGGTCACTCACTCATAGCTTTCTCTCGAACGCCAGCTAGGCATGATTCAGTGTGTTCCTATCAATCGCACGGGGTCCAGTAGCCTGCTAGCCTGCTCCTCTATGAAGAAATTTTTACCGGTTCTGTCAAGCGGACGGGGGCGCCTTTGGTCCTCAAGCGTTGCCTTTATGTACGTGAACAACGTGTGCATCCTAGCGTGCTTGTATCTATATGCAGTCTGCAGCACCAAGGATAGCTGCTGCCCAGTCACGATGCGCTGGACAGACGCTTTGCACGTTGCACACCTTACATGGGGCAAAGTCGACACGCCGATTAATGCAAGCACAGCACACCAGGGCTCGTTGGGAGGGGGGTGGTCCGACGCGATGGATGGGACGTGCCCGAAGCGCGGCTCCACTTGATCTTACCGCCTAGCCAGGGCCTTGGAGTCTACAGACGACCATCGCAGCATTGTGCGATGCCTGATGTCGCTGGACGACCACGCACCCTCGTTGGCGATGGGCAGATGAAGTGTTGAGCCTGTTGACGGGTACCAATGCCTGTTATCAGATTAATGTTGGCGACTCTCCAATTGATTAATACATGTTGAACCACGAACCCTGCAAGAAGGGTCGAGCTGGGTACCCAATCACAGCACTGCACGTAGTGTCACCACGTTGACGACGCGTGAGAGCAAAGAACTTGAGATCGCCGAGAGGTTGATCAAGCTCTGTGCTGGTGGTATCGACGAGGCGGACATCTCTCTATATTAGTGCGAACTGTATCAATTGACTACCATCTAGGCAGAATAGCATCGACGGAGGGGCAGATCGATGTGGTGTTAACGCGCTGGGAGACGACACCGCACCGACAGCTGTGGGAGCTCAAGCTTGAGCACGGATGCCGCGTGAGATGTTACATACGCGCCAGTGGTTGTGGCGCCAGCACAAAGGCGTCAGTCTGCAAGTCGCCCAAGAGCACTGCAGGAACAACGTCTCACGACCAGGACCCCTCGACATCCCCCGCTGTCATGAGAGGTTGCGAGAGGTTGCCTCGCACAACACGAAACATTAACACCGGGGTCGTATCGCACTCGCAACTCCCGCGCGAGTTCTTTGGCTGAGGCGCATGAATCAGTATGTGATTGCGGGAGTTGCAATGCAGGGCTCGCGGCCTTTGGATGATGCGCTGTCACGTCCTTTTGCTCGGGCGCTAGTGCCGAGCTTCACGCGCTTTTCCACGCACGCAGCACGCTCCCTCACACCGTGTCTGTGCACGACCAGATTCAACAAAAACTTTCTCCGTTGTCCTGGTGACCCCTCCTGACATGTGAAGACACTGCATCCGTCGGCGAATTGCTAGCCGAGCGATCGCCGCTCTCTGACAGCGGTGAAGGTCTTCCGTCGTGGGGGAGGGGGGGGGTTGTGGCACTGTGGAGGTAAGACGTCACCCTTCTGAGACACATGGAAGAACGAGCATGAACCTTGGACGAGGATGATGAGGTTTGGGTATCTCATTTAAGCTGATTTATTGTGCTCTGCCTACAATAGACCGCCCGATGTGTGCCCAACTATAACGCCAGGGTCATGCTGTATCCAATGTTCGTAAGGCACGAGAAAGAGTATGCATACATCAATAGTTCAAAACATACTTTCGAAAAGAATGCACGTGCGCAACATGCAGGGTTCGATCAAAGAAATGTTGGACTGGACCAACTGGTGCTGTCAGATGATTGCACGAAACGTCGAAGTAGGAGGTTCGGGTGTTCAGAGACCACGAATATCTCGGGACTAGACACAGGGAACGAGCCGGCGATTCTATTGACAAGCCGTTGACGACGGTCAAGGCGGCGCTGGCGGTGTCGTTCACGATGTCGTTCTAGCCGTTCTCGTAGTCGTTGCCGGCCTACGAAAGGTAAAAGATGTCAGCGTGTTGGGGTAGGTAGGTCTCAAGACTGAGGATCGAACCAACCCCTGCGCATCCGGTCGCCAACCCCACCTGAGCCTCCATCCGTAGCTGTGGAGGTACCGGTAGCCTGGTCGTGCCCAGATCCGTTGTCT
Source organism: Epicoccum nigrum (assembly GCA_002116315.1). Taxonomy (NCBI): domain Eukaryota; kingdom Fungi; phylum Ascomycota; class Dothideomycetes; order Pleosporales; family Didymellaceae; genus Epicoccum; species Epicoccum nigrum. Next base: position 3,076,998 of record KZ107839.1, read on the forward strand.
GAGGGGACAACATATGGGTCTGACAGGGTACCATGCCTAGCCACATCTTCGAAGGCGCCTGGCATTGACCGTGACCCTGTTGGTTGGGCTCCGGTGGGAGCTTGCGTGCCGGGTGCGGATGACTGGGTGTCGGCAACACCCTCAGCTCGTTTGGTGATGCCCTTTCGACAGTGGGGGCAAGTGTCGTGCTCAAGTAGCCAGGCCGAGACGCAGGCGTGGTGGAACCAATGCTTGCAAGGTAGCTCGGTGACCTCTTCGCCGATGTTGACTTCATCCATGCAAATGCTACATTCAGCCGTGTGCTCAGATCCGAGCATGTCCTCCGAGACTTTCTTCCGGGGCAGGGCATCAATGTCAGCTTGTGTAGCGGGCGGAGGGGCGTTGTTCGTAGCTGTCTGTTCCATGAGTTGGGAGACGATACGATCGAGGCCTTCTTGCGAGTAGACAAAATCGCCCATCTGGCCTCCTCCGGGAATGAGGCCAAGTGACTGAAAGAGATTCAAGAATGGCGCAGGTACGTTATCGCCACTTGGTCCACCACGACCACTGCCATCGCCGTCCTGTGGCATCTCCGGCGCGCCAAGTGCTGCCATCAGGCCAGTCATGACGCTACTAGACGTTAGTACTGGGCCCTATTATCCTATTTTCACTTACTTTGAAATATCATCGACTGGTTCAACATGCATGCCAGAACCATCAGGACGAGGTGACAATCGTGCCCCTCCATGGTAGGTAAAGCGCCCAGTGTGGGTTCTCGGGGCCTGCCCTTCAGCCTCAGGACGTGGTGACTGGCCCAGAGCTGAGAACAACCCCGCGCCTTGTCCCTGGGGCTGAGGCTGTGATTGCGACGGGCCTTGACCTGGCGCCTGTCCTTGTATAGCTGCCTGCGTCAGGCCGCTCAGCATTGACATGAAGCCTCCAATCGAGCCTGGTGTCATGCCAGCAGTAAGAGCCTGTGGAGACACGGATCGTGTTATGGTCGCCTGAACATTGAACCTGCCTGGCCCGACCCGTACAAAATTGAAGTTACTAATGTCCGCCTCTTCTGGGTCGTCGTTTGCGCCTGTGTGTTGCTGAGGATTCGAGCGTGGAGGAGCGTGTTCCAGGTCAGGCATGTCTTCATCGTCTTGGTCGCCGTCGTGGCCGAACATATGAGAGTCTCGCGGATCATTGTCATCTTCGATCTGGGGCTGTAAGCGCATGTTTGCCATCGCCCAGGCCTAGTAGTTGGAGAGCTGAAGGCGGGGTACCGCGGTCAACTCACAATCTCTGTGAAGTCTGAACCGCACTCTGGACAGGTGAGGCCGTGCTGGTCTCGATACCACTCGTCATTACATTCGTGGCAAAACATCATATCGCGGTGCCCGGGCCTCTGACTCCCCGCAGGCGCGGGCGCATTCTGGGCTGCCGAATGGTCCATGTCTGTGGTGTCCGGACTTGGGTGGGGACTACAGGATGACAGTATGCTACAACTACATGTAAGTAAGGTGCTGTGGTGCGCAGAGTCCTGTAGACTCACGAGCCACTGTCTGGAGGACGTGAGCTATGTGCAAGTGCAGATGCAGGTGATAGCTCGGGAGTCCGCACTGGAATAACCGCTTTGCCTGCTATGGCCGAATGAGAGCGTCGGTAATGTGGGTGTTACGGTGGAGGCCTCAAGTTCAGCGTCGAGGATTGTAGGTCGTAGGATCGAAGGTGTCGCGGAGGCGTTGCGGTGTTGGCGGCGAAATGCGATGCCCGTCCTGGTGGAATGCCTGCTCAGCTCCGAGTGACGTCGGTCACTGCTGTCTTGAAGATTGTTAGCGCAGGGTCCAGCAAATCGGTACCGGCTACGGTAAGGAACAAGATCACCTCACTTCACTGGTTTTTCTTTCTTGTATCTGGAGAACAATTTAGAGCTGTCACATACATAGTAGGAGTATGACCCTATGTGTAGCAAGAAGACATGTTTGCTCTGACTCTTTGTTTGTTCCGCTGCCTGTGTAGAGTTTCTGCGTACTTCGATGCCTTTCGATCAAATTGCTAACATGGTCGCCGGTCCTTCTTCGTAGACTGCACAACGATATGAACTCACTGTCGCCCCTTGAGGGCACGCCGTGGTCTGTGGTGATGAAGCAAGTGAGGAGATGGCGTTATGTTCGTAGGTATACAGTCTAGGTCAGAAAGTAAAAGCTCAGGCTCCATGATATCCAAATCCCACCAACGCCTGTGCAACTGAACCGTCATCACACATACATATACACCATGAAAACCACGCAGCAGTTATCGCCCATGAAAGCACTTTGCAATGATGGCGATTACCTCCTCCTTCCAGACTTCAGCAAGAACGTACCCACCAACCCCGCAGCAACCGCGATGCCTCCCACGATTGCAGCGCCTACGAGACCTTCCTTGGCGACCTTGTCGTCAATGAGTCCCTTCAAGCTTCCGGCTTGCAGATTTGCTGGCTCAAGTTCGAGCAGCAGCTCGTTATACCTCCTGGCCTCTGCATAGTTGCCGAGTTTGTAGTTTCCGAGGGCGAGGTAGTAGAGACACTCGCGGCGACGTTCACGCGACCCCCGGAAGATATCGGACAGGAGGCGCACGCCTTCCTGCTGGTCAGGGCGGTCGTTGGACTTGATCAGACCCTGCGTGGTGTTAGCTGGTGCGCCGAAGATGGACGGGTGTTGTGGACGAACCCAGGCATAGTTGAACTTGGTTTGGAGGCCGACATATTCGCCTTCCTTCTCATACTGTGCGCGCAGGACTTGGAGTTCGTCGGGCTTGAGAGGCGACTCTACGTCGGCAGCATCTGCACTGCGTCAGTTCCAGCTAGGGCTAGGCATACGATACGTCGAATCGAGTTCCTTGAGCAGCTTACATGGTAGCGACGGCGACATGTTGCGATGATGTGTGCGAGGGTGCTGAAGCAAAAGTACAGAGGCGAGGCGAGGCGGCGGCGACACGAATACCCAGGTAGTATGCACAGGCAGGGTGCACAGCTACTCTTAGTGGTAGGGCTGTCTTGTGAAAACCGTCTGTGACGTACGCACCTGGCACCTGGCCGCACCCGCCTCGTGCTCTGCTGAGGGTGGCGGCAGCTGCAGCCGCGGTCCGCCCGCCGTTGCCATGGGCGCACGGCCGCCACAACAACAAACGGAAACCCAACCCAACACCAGTGCTGCATCGCGACTCACTACTTTCAAGCAAGCTACCATAAACGGAGTCTCTACCGCCCACGAGAACCCTCACCGAGCACTCGCGCAACGACAACGAATACCACCCGAATCCCGCCGCCAACATGCTCCTCGACGAAGACCCCGCCGCTGTACGTCCACCAAACACCACACGCGCCCTCTCCACACGCGCAGCACAGTACAATACAGCACACTGACAACCGCCTAGCTCATCTCGCAGTGTACCTCGCACTTCAAGATCGCCAACGACACCGCCTCGCTCCTGCGCATCAACGACTCGCTCTCCACCCTATCGCAGTTCCGCTCGCAACACCTACAGTCCCTCAAGTCCTCGCTGGCCCAGCTATCACGCACCCATCAGACCCTCAGCGCCAACCACAGCCACACCCTCTCGCAGCACAACCCCACCAACCACGCCGCCGAGATCCTCAAACTGGATACCGAGAAGTTCAAGATCGCGAAGCAGGCGAGCGACCTGGAAATCGAGGGCGAGCGGCTGCAGCAGGAGCGCGAGAGGCTGGCGGGCGTCGCCGCGGATCTGGAGGCGGAGGGCGTGGAGGGTGGCGAGAGGGAGAAGGCTGAGAGTGAGGATGCTACCATGTGAGCTGCACACCCTGTCGCCTCGTGCATTCGGAATGTAGCGCGCAATACTGACAACCATGACAGCCTGAAGCTGAAGCTCTACCGCACCCTCGGCATCGACGTCGAGGCCGACCCCACCACTGGCCAGTACAACAAGGCCGTCATTCGGAACGCGGCCAAGGGCGACGTACATGTCGTCAATATCGACCCCAAGTTCTCGCGGCATTTCTACACAAACTACTTCTGGCGGACCATGTAGACATTTCTGGCGAGGCAAATTCGGGGGGAAAGGGGGGCTGTTTGGGACCTGTGCATTTGAGATACCTTTTGCTTATGGCGTTTGGAGAAATGTGTGCCATGTTATAACGCTTATATCAATTGTTTTGCAGCTACAATGTATTACCATACATATGCACCATACGTCGTCCAATTTCGACTTTAGTGCGTCTGACACTGCATTGAAACGATACCGAGACTATCGTGGACGATCAATGATACCATCAGGTGTGACTTCGACAACAATTGCGTATCATTTGCTGGCTACAAAGCTCGCGTACAGCTCCGTTTGTCGTCAATACTCTTCACATATATCAAACATGCGCGAAACACGACAACGATTGCCATCCAACCTGCACTTGATCGCAACCGCCTACGAGCCTCGTCCCCTCTGTAACAAGCGAACACATCTACCTCTTGCTCTTCTTCTTGCTGGGTACGACCTTGAATGCACCCGAGTCAAGCGCCGGCTGCTGTTGCTGCTGTTGCTGCTGCTGCTGCTGCTGCTGCTGCACGCTTGCCCCACCCTTCTTAGCAACTTCAGACCAACCGCCCGCAGACTTGTTCTCCGCGGGACTGGATGTCGCTCGATCATCGATGATGCCCTTGTCAGCCAGCTTGCGACGGCGCAAGAACTCCTCGGCGAAATGGCGCGAGTCGAGCGTGTTGCTTGCCGAGTGAACAGACTCGGTGATGAGCTCTGCATCCGCGGGGAAACTCAGGAGCGAAGAGACAAAGTCCTCGGCTATGACCATGTTAGTATATAAGCTATCCACGTGAGGACCACACATACCGTTGATGCCCTTGTTAAGATCCGAGCGAAGCTCGTTGACAGCCCATTTGCGAAATTCTTCTTCAGCGTTGGCCTTGCCGGAAGCGCCGCCAATGGTAGTGGTGCGTGAAACGGTGGGCTTCTTCAGGATTGATGGAACCGCCGTCGTGCTTGTCGCCCGAACAGCAGGCGCGGGTGCGGGACTAGCAGGTCCACCGGGGGCCTTCACCTTACCACTTGCACCTACTGTAGTCCAAGGACTGGCGCCTGCCACCATGGCTGCAGCTGGAAGAGCTGGTGTCTGCTTGCTAGCCAAATCAGCATAACGCTTTCCAACTGCGCTGACAGCAGCAGCTGCGCCAATGGAACTAGCGGCTGATGCAGCCTGAGCTGCGGCACGGTTCTTGCGAGCTTCTTCCTCCTTCTGAATCTGCGAGAGAGTCTTCTTTGATGCTGGGGTAGGCTGCGCAGGAACCTTGCCAGCAGCAGGCTTGGCCCACGCTGAGGTGCCAGCAGCAGGGGCGGGAGTGGCCGGGGAGGCAGTGGTGCCACTAGCCCATGTAGAGCTGGAGGGTAGACCGGGTTGGACAACAGGCGACTGTGTCTGAGCCTGGAGCTCCTTTTCGAAAGCTTCACGGCGAGCCGCGGCAGCAAGAGCTTCGCGCTCTGCCGCCTTTTTGGCTTCGGCTTCTTGAATTTCTCTCAGGGAAGGGCCCCTCGAAGCCTCAGTCGGCTCCTTGGCCCATGGGGCAATCGAAGCACTGGGTGTGTCGGCAGCAGGAGTGGCAGCACGGGAATCGGCGTGCAGATCTCCGGGAACAATGGCTTTCCTCTGCGCAGCTGGTGCGGGTAGAGGAGATTGCGAAGGCGCTGGTGGGAAAGGATAGATGGCAGGTTCAACTGGCTTCCATGCTGACTGAGGCGCAGGGGATTGTTTAGCCGACTGTGCCTTTTGGACCTGCTCAGTCAACGATAGTGGTTCTTGGGTGGCAGATGGGACCTCCTCGCCTGATTCAGGCAGCTGCTCCTGGGCCTCGTCGTCTTCTGGAGACTCGGGCTCGGACTGGTGCTCCTGCGCCTGAGTGGATGGGGCAGAGGGCTTTCCTATAACACCTTCTGGTGGGGGTGCAACACGAGACTGCTCGAGATCGGTCTGCAGTCGCAGATCCCCAAATTGTTGCAGACGTTCAGCAGAGGCCTGGCCAGCGTGCTGATCATTTAGGCCAAGCCTCTGGATGGCGTCGTGCTCGGCCTGCTCACGCTGTAGTCGCGCTCGGTCATTGAGCATAGTAACAACGTTCTGAGCATGCGATGGAGCCTCCGGATGTTGTGGGGCGAATGACCCAGGTGCTGCACCGAATGGAGGCTGTCCGCCGCGGCCAAGGTTCAGACGGTCCAGAAGGCCAGAGACATCCTCATCACGCACGTTGCCCATCATGTCCATACCAGGACCAATAGGGCCCAGACCAGGAACCACACCAGGTCTGAAAGCATTCTCTATGTGGCCAGGACCGGCGACACCGGGTCCTTGTGTAGGGGATGGCTGATAACCGCCTGGCGAAGTAATACTACCAAAGCTGGGCTGGCTATGCAGGCTATGAGCACTGGAGTGGTGCTGAAGCTGGTTTGGCATGATGCCACCCAACTGAGCTGACCTTAGGTTCACGGATTGCTGTGCTGCTAAGTGCTCCTTTTGCCTAGCCATCAAGTACTGCTCCTCTTGCTTCCTGCGTTCCAGAGCGTTCTGTTGCTCTGCAGTCAGGGTGGTGCCGAAGCTAGGGAAACTGTTTGCGAAGGGGGGCTGAGCGCCCGGTGTCGGTCCAGCGCCGCCAGCCCAGCTGTTACCAGGCTGAGTCGTGGCCGGTCCGTGTGGGATGCCGATCTGGGGGACCAAGAATGGCTCGCGAGAATTGCCAATGCGGCGGATAAGCTGAGCAAGCGGCTCGTACTCTGGTTCTTCCTGCTTCTTCACAAGAAGCTCAGGAGAAAAGAAGCCAGCTTTATACCAATCATGCATCTCCAGACCCGAAAAGGGGCCCTGGGTGTTGCCTGACGGGTCGCGATAGATCCACCTCATTCGATCCGGCATAACCATAGTACGCTGTTGAGGCTGCGGTGGCTGGCTAGAAGCAGGGCTTCCAAGGCCAGGTGTTGAAGGCTGCGCAGTCCTGGTCTGATTGAGCGCAGCCATAGACAAGGATGTGGTTGCCAGGTTGGACGGCGCACCAGAAGTCTGGCCAAACGCTCCATGGTCGTCGCCGCTGGCTCCTGAGAAGTCCTCAAACAGGTTGCGGTTCGCACGGAAGGGCGAGTCGGTGTCACGGTTTGGAGCCTGTCCACCGAATCTGCCAAACGCTCCGGTCATGCTCTGTTGACGGTCGCCATGAGATGAGCCATCGTCGCCATGCTGCTCGTTCGATCGCATTTGCTCCTGCATGGACGCAGGGAACAGTGACCCTAGCTTGCTAGCGCGACCAATTGAACTATGGCCAAGGGCTGAGCCTCCTCCAAAAAGTGAGCTGTTTCCAAGTCCGGCTAACGATGGTGATTGGACTTCACCCACATTGCCAAATGCGGTGTCGAATCCAAATGGACGCTCACGAGAGGGAGTGCCTAGCCCTTGAGGTCCTGCAGACCACGCTGAAGAGCCTCCAAGCCCTGGAAGCCCTCCAAGTCCAGGCAAAGTAGGAAATCCACGTCCAGGACCAACGCTCGATGTCTGGCTGCGATCTCCAGCGACAGCCTCAAAGGCTCCAGGCGCTCTACCAAGACCTCCAAGACTGCCGAAAGCGTTGTGCAAGCCTGGCATGTTGGGTTCCACTTGGAAGCTTCCCATACCTGGATAGTGGGTGTTTGGCATATCTGAACCATCAGAGTCTTCTTCCTGCTCTTCACGAGCATGATCAGGGCTGCGGTAGGGGTTCGTATCCGTAGGGCTCATTGGATCATGACCTCCTCCCCCACGGTGGGGTGTTTGCTGGCTGAAATTGCCGAACATATCCCGGAAGCCAGTGTTATCGGTCGTCATACCAAAGGAGGCCAGACCGCCGTCATCTCGTCCCTCTGGCCGGTGAGGCGTTCCAAACCCTCCCAGCCCGTGGCGAGGAGGGCTGACATCCTCGCCTCGAAGAGCCGCAGAGCCCGTGGGACGGTCTTGGTCGACGTACGGGTCGGTGTCGCTGCTCATTGGACGATTCGAACGCGCCTCCATCCAAGAAGCGCCCTGCTTCGAGGGTTCTCCTTCGTTGAGCTTGCCAAGGTTACCAAGTGGTGCCTTCTCTTTTGATGGGTTTTCGAGATCTTCAACACTGGCTTTGCCCATAAGCCCCTTGAACCTGCTTTCACCTCGCACGTTTCCCAAGCCAGGCTTCTTCTCAGACTGGGGGAGACCAAAACTGCCGAATGCGCCCATGGGTCCCGAGAATCCACCTCCTTGCGAAGCCGCCCATGGCGCTGTACCCCCTGGGCTGAACGGCGCAGTCGATGTACGCTTGAGGTTTCCAAAGGGCCCAGAATTGTCAGTCGCACCTTTCTCCTTCTCGCTCTCCTCGCCAATGGCTGGCTCTTTGTAGTCGGTCCTACGACGTATCAAGGCTGCGGGTGGGGTGACGGTGTTGGACTCGTCGCGCGCAAACCGAGAGGTCGCAGGCGATGCAGGGAACGGGTAAGCCTCGCCCGTGTCGCGACGACGGTTGCCAGGCCGGGTAGTCGTGGGCGATGACAGGCCATATGGTGTGCCAGGCGTTTGCGAAATGGAGGTCTTGCGCAAAGACAAGCCCTCTTTGGAGACACCGTCCTTATTAGCGTTCTGCGTCGGTGGTTTGAGAGGTGAGTTCACGGAGGAGGTAAAGATCTGTATCCACGGTAAGCATGTGAAGGTGGTGTGGGCGATGTATGGGTTGGGCGTACTTCTCTATCCTCCTCAGTAAGGTCTATCGTGTGCATGGGCTGTATGCTGCCGTCCTTGTCCCAGCACTGGTCAACCCCGCTCTGGCCGTCCCTTCCAAGGTCGTCCTTGCGCCCCCACGATGCGCCCGAGGCACCATTTGTGGCGTGGGGTTCCCAAGAGCCCATATACAGATGCGAAAGCCCCTCGTTGATATCGTTAGATTCTCTCTGCGACTGGAAGAGCTGCACCAGCTGATCTCGCGAGTAGCGGCCCTCCACCGAGCCCCCAGTGCGCCCCGGTTGCGCATGTGGCGGTACGTAGACTCCAGAACTTGTTGAGGGTGCGGTGGAGGAGCCAGGCGCAGGCGCATCTCGGGAGACAGGGGGAAGTGCAGATCCAGAGGGCGTGGTCGCGTGTGAGGGCCGGCGGAATGTTTGCGTCGCACCGTTCGTGCGTCGGGCCCTGGTGTCGGCGTTAGCATGCAGCTGGTCGGTTGCCTGATAGCCCATGGTGGCAGCGAGTGGAAGTGGTGGGCGACAGTGGGGAGGTTATTTGTTGTATAGCAATGGTGGTGGTGACTTGAGACATAGTCGCGGAGCTGCAGCACGGCCGTACAGCGTGTGGCTGCGTGCCGCAAAATCCAGGCGGGGAAGCACTTACCACTCGCCGCTCGGATCTGTGCGTGCAGAACCAGCGTTGCTGCCTGCAGCTGCTGAAGCGAAGGAAGCAGGTGCCATTGTGGTAGCGGGGGAGGCGTGGAAGGTACGATGCGATGTCGAGGCCGTGAGTTTTGTGCTTGGTGGAACGCGGCAAACTGATGGGGGCAGTTGCGGATGGATCGTGTCGTGTCGGTGATGATGTCAAGCTGCAAGCCAGGTGGGTTGGAGCAGGAGGAGGGGGAAGAGTGGCACTCGAGGGTAGTGGTACAGGTACAGGCGAATGGGCGCGGTAGTCGTAGGATGGCGACAGTCGAGAGGATACCTGTGTCTGCAGCGAGAAAGCCCAAAAGCTGACACGTGACTTCCACACTAAATTTTGATGATGTCGCCCCAGCCTTGCAACGCCAAACGACGCGTCTGACGCGCTTGGGGATCCTGGAGAGGGAAACACTGAACGCCACGCCGTGCTGCCACTGCGATGCTGTGTGCTTCGCGCCAGCTTGTGCTTGCAGAATCAACTTGTGTGCGCTGGACCTCGCTTGCTGTCTCTGACCCAAGGAACCGCTCCTGCACCTCTCGAGAATGCATCGTCGACTGATGCCGCGCCGCACCTTGCATCTTGCATCTTGGTCGTCTTCTCGCGCACTCTCGCTGCGCGCCTTCGACTGTCATCTTTCCTGCTGTAGCATGTAGCGAGACCGCAGACCACATTCCTCTCTGGCGAAATGCCGTGCTCGATATCCTGAAAAGAGGCCTCGTGACGGTGACGCTGCAGTACAGCACCTCGCCATGGCCGACTGGACATCGAGTACTCTATGGCTCAATCAAAGGTACGAAAAAAGGAGACGCGGCCAATAAATGATGTGAACATCTTGAAGATATTCCTGATTGCCTAGCACCCGTCAATTAGATCTGGAGAAGTTCTGACTTTGGCCAACCTTGTAGAGTGGTCGGTATCCAGTCGGCCGTGACAAGGTGCTGCATTGCAGCTGGATAGTAGTAAACAACCCCTGACACGGACACCTCCTCTGCAGCCAGCTTGCAGCCCCCCCCAGTTGGCCCTCGTTGCCAGCTCACATTACTCAGGGATCACATTTTTCTGTAGAAGTCTCGGTTCAGTGACGCAACACTGCTATCGAGCTGTCTGCTCGTTCTCTGGCAGGCTTATTCAGGCTCGCTAGACGTTTGATCATATGCCTCTGCACTTGACCTGTCAGCGTCGATCATTAGCTATGAGTTGTTGATCGAGTTTGACAGCCAGTGCATTTACTTGATACCTGCGCTACCTCGTTGCCTAAGGTTATACAGACCAATGGTCCTCTCTCCAATTCCGCGCAGGTGCAGGATGACACAAGCCCATGAGCAACTCTACATAAAGTAACTTTCGCTGGGTACGAACAGGGTCTTCGTCACAATTCCAGCTGTCCTTGTGTCCACGTGCTTGTTCGCTTGACATTCACAAACCAAACAATGCACGTTGGTAGCAAACTCAAACCACTCATGATATACCGGATGCCTTATTTTGAGACATTCGTTCGCACTCTGGCCTGACTGTCTATCACTTCCAAATTTCTAACAGCATGAGGCGCAACTATCCACGCCGTTACGCCGAAGACTATGACCCCTACGCGAGTGGCAACGAGAACCGCCGCCGCAACCGGGATCGTCTGAATATGGACATTCTCATGCACGACTTGCTCAGATCAAGCTCTCGAAGGGGACATGGACCTTACGTCTTGTATCCATCTGGACCAGAGCCGAACAACACTGGCTTCAGATCACCTCTACGCATGGTCCGTGGATACGGTGGCCCTTCGGGATTCCTGAGAAGGTTCAGACCAGCTTTTCGCCTTCCGTTTCTCGACTATGACTCCGAATCATATGATGATGAAGACACTTTGCCGTGGTTCGTTCCTCGACACCCGCCGTGTTATGTCAGGAGGCATTTTGCACTTCCTCTCAGGGGCGGACGCTATGGACGAGGGTTCAACGGACCTCGCGGTGGATATTACATGTATGACTAAGACGACCACACGTATTTTTCACTGACTACATCTTTCGTGCTACGGCGGAATAATCGATACTGAGGACCGGTCGGCATTAGCTACCACATATATTGCAATCAGATTTCGGCTTCGGTACGATCATCAAATTGACCCTGGTTCGGTTCTCGTTCCGCTCTGAGCATTTTTGGGATTACGTGTGAAGTCCACGTCAAGCTCCGAGAAGAAATGTTTATCCACTGGGAACCTGATTCTTAACATGGCTAGCAACGACTGCGCATGATGTCGTCAGCTTCAGATAGTTCCCCACGTACGCTTGATTAACTGAAGACACAATTGTGTCTCCAGTAGCACAGACACTCCGCTTGTAACGCACGCCTGTTGTTCCACGATGGGTTTGCGAAATCAACCGGAATCTGTAGCACAGATGACATGCGCACATTGTATACAAACACATACGGCCGAGAGATCTGACAGATCGACGGATGTAATTCAGGAGCTCTGCGGGACTATCCACGAGCACACATGCGTTCTAAGGATATATAAAGGTCCATAGGTGTTCACGATGACCATATCGTACAGTAAAAGACCTGTACGACCCAACCATCTGGCAACATCTTCTACGACTGCATAACCCTCAGCTGGTATATTTACTGCTTGAATACAACTATGCGTGTCATCACCCCTCCGCAATAGCATACGTCCCTTGCCGCGCCCAATCCCTTCTTTTCCCTCACTTGCCGCCAGATCCGCCGAAGTCGAGGTCTATAATGGCATTACACCTCGATGAGCCCTCACCAGCCTTCCTGAATGCAGATACGTGTGACTTAATAGTATATCTACACCTGTAGATCAACGTGTTCAAGCGTCACAGTGTGTGCGTTGTATAGGCGAGAGGTTTGTGCGAAGCGAGGGTGGACAATGAAACCGTCATGATGAGCCACCCTTGGAGAGTTTGATGTTCGGGCTTGGTCCTCCACTTGAAAACCCACTGACTGCGCTGGGTTGCGGCTCAAATTAATAGCAGGAACGGCGCTTTCTGTTGGGTCATGTCATTGCAAACAGCTAATCATCAAGATGCAGAACCGAGGAGAGCTGGCTGGCAATCGCGTTCTTATTGGTGGGCCGAACTGGGTGTGTATTTTTCCAGCGATCTTTGATAAGTCGTTGGTTTTGCTTGTAATAAGTTGAACACCTTTGCGTTTTGGACTAGTTAGACATTGGTTGACTCTATCCTCCTTATGCGACAGTTTTAGGCTTTCGCGAATTAACTCTCGCCTGATTTTTGCGTCTACATCTCCAAACAGATATTTGCAGTGGTGAATGCATGATTTCTTCAAATGTATACTGTACATCGCTTTTTAAACTGTCCCTCGAGCGCAAACTAAAGTTGAGAAAGCACTAGGATTAAGGTCAAGTAGTTAGCTTGAGTAGGGCCGATATGTCATGAATATCAATATGGAGGATATGTGCGGCGTGGTATGTTAAGGTAAGGTAAGGCTTTCTCCCGCGACGCGCACTGTGGCTTTAGGCAGCCGTTCATTTTTGCGTGGCGCAGTCCGTAAGCACATTTGTAAGTCTCACAGAGAAGTTCATCGAATTGCGAATAACGTCAGCGTGATTGAAGTGGTGTGAAGTTAGATTGAATGTATGCTACCGCCGATGCTGTAAAGAAAGGGGAATCTCAGTGGAAGCAAACGAAAGAACACCAGCCTCCGCGAGCGACTGAACAAGGACCATCGCTCTAGATGCAAGTGGGATCTAAGTATGCAATAGGAATAAAGATTGCGCGACCGCTGCCAAACATGGCCCCATAAGTTGAAAGTAACCACCAAACGCCTCTATGATGCAATTCTTGTCTCTAGCCTGCAACCCAGCCCTCCTGATAATGGATGCCTGCCGGTATCACATGGGCAGGTAGTTTGTACGCCTTGACCGTGCGGATGCATTAGAGCCTGATAAGAGATGTTTCGAAAGGAAGACTAAGCTGAACGCCATCTTCCGGGGTATCGTATATGATGCGGTCAAGATTTAGCCGTGGATGATCAAATTCGCCGTTGATTTCATAAGAGTTGAAAAAGCAAAGTACAATGAAAAGTCCGAGAGTAGTCATAGGATCCTAGCTTGGAGCATTTGCCTGTTGCACAGGATATAGCTAGGGTGGATGAAGTGGTGGTGTGCGGGAGTCCGAATAGGGCTAGAGCAAGGCGGTGCGCATGATCATCTGTGGATCAGCCGACGCGCATGCCCACCCACTATTCACCGCTGTGGTGGTGACATCAGTTGGGCGTACCAGGTAATCCACTTCCATATTATCACACTCTCGTTGTGCGGTGCCTGTACTGTTGGTAGGCATCCTCGGCAGACATCTGGTTGATATCGGGCGCACCGTCTGACCTTAGTGTCTGCGCCGTGGAGGGAATGCCAGCCACCACGGGGTTACTGATGTATCCTCCATAATCCCAAGACGGACGTCCAGCTTGTGTCAGGCTTGACGGAAAGTGCGACACCTGATGACTTCCGGCTCCCCATTGAGTCATACTCTGTACGGAGGGTGTCGTCTGTGGGGTAGGCATGCCATGCCCTAATGATCCTTCGAGGCCTGCTGACATCTTGAAGTTAGGAGATGAGCTGGTGGACGTCATGCTGGGTGTGTAGGAAGCCGAGGCCATGGAGGCAGAAACCGATCGAGGCGAGTTATTCCGATGCATAGCACCAGATGCATATGCAAGCCCGGAAGAGCCGTAAGATGAAGCAGACGCGATAGGAAGCGATCCTGCGCCAGCTGTTGAGGCGTAGCTTGCTGACTGTTGAGTATTAGTTCCACATCCATACACGGTTGCAAAGCGACTTACATATTTGCTGATGATCTTCTTCAGAGCGTGAGAAAGCACCTTCCAGGCGAAGACTTTTACGTCTTTTTCGATGTTACGCGGTTTAGGCGTTGGAAAACCCATAATGACCTTGAAGAAATCTTCGCTGTCTGCCTTGGCTTTGGATACAGTAAGTGGTCGGAATCCTTCGAGGTTGCGACGAATGCGATTTTTCTCTTCGACAGTAAAGCGCACATTGACCAACTGTTCTAAGAGATAGATGGTATCCACACTCGTGATGTAGTACTCATCCTTCTCTTCCCACCAGATGCAGCTTACGCATATGCTTCTTGTTGGACGAGCTTCTGGCGTGACTGGCGCAAAAGTTGCCGAGATGGTACTACCCGATTGTGTTCGTTCGAAATGAACGAGCCGCCTTTTCGCATCCCTTTCTTCCTGCGACCAGTCTTCGCTCATCTTATCGAGATCTCCTTCGATCTTCAGGACTGCCTTTGTTTGATACATGGAGTATGGGTTGAATGGCGGCCCGCTCGAGGAAGCTGCACTTTGTGCAAGCGTGGCTCGAACCAGAGTCGGTGCTGGAAGATTAGACGGAGAAGGCAACACCGATAGGCCAGCGGATGTTGTAGCCATCGAAGTGGGACTGCGACTCGGCTGCGCGAGAGAGGCATAATGACTGTACGATGACAAACCAGGCGACATTTGTGGTGCCTTCGGATCGCCCTGTCCCATGCTCGGTATTGCGTAGAGGCCCTTCTGTGATAGTTGTGAGGAGTAGGTGTTGCCTCTGCTCATATCGTATGCCGAAGCCTGACCAAATCCACCAGACAACGAGGACTGCACAGGCAAGGGCGACAACTGTGCTGTTGGATATGCAGCGGACATGGAGCGCGGTTTTGCTTGGAAACGATGTGTACTCTGGCGTTTGGCCGCTATTGTGTCAAAATCCTCGTCGTCCGCGAAGTCTGCAGAGAACTTGCGCTTCTTGGAGAAGCCGGAGGCAGACTGGTAGGCAAGATTTGGAGACATGTCTGTGTATGTGAACTTGCCAGCATCGGCCTGATGGCGAAGGTGGCCATCCTTTTCCATCTGTAGCTTCAGCATCATGGTCGGATCGAATTCGTTTGTCAGCCGGAAGGGGGGAACCTCAACGCTGAGGACGTAGTTGTACCAGTCATCATCGTAGTCCACCTTGTCGAGTTCCGCGATGCATGCTGTCTTGCCAAACATGAGAATGAACATATACTGCTCTGCAGCGAGATCGTAATTCGTTCGGAGTTGTAGACTGACTGTCGATCCAGCGGTGCCATGCGTAGGAGTAGCGACGCCCGTTAGTTCCGTTTGAGTGGTTGTATGAGAAGCGGGATGACGAGTTCTTGCATCGATAAAAGAGACAGCCGGTAGGAGATCGCCCGGGCCGCGTGACTCGTACGTCGAACTAGGAATATAAGGCATCTCTGCGCTCGAGTGCTCATGAACGATACGCGTGGATGCGTCCGTGTAGGCAGAGGCAAATGAAGGCTGTGCATTGCCAGGGTAGCTCGCGACCTGATTCGATCTTGTGGCTTCGGCGTCTAGAAGGGTGCGCGGTCAGTTAACCTTGCTGATCAACCTCACGTGGCGACCAAAAGGGTCCGATCGACTAAAAAGGTGGCAGCTGCCACCCAAGCACATCAGATGAGCGAATACCACTTACCGTACACATAATTTTGGCTCTTGCCGTAGTCGGACATGGACAAAGCACTCGTGCCTAAGGCAGAGTTTCTGTCTGGAAGGCTACTTCTGTATGTCTCGCTACACTGAGTTGAATATCGCTTATTGTCCGACGCGATGCCTTTCGAAAAGGGCGCACCAAAGCTATCAGACTGCATGAGTGTCAGCAGTCTGTCTGATGGAGGTTGGCCCCAGGACAGCAGTTCAAGCAGCAAGGCTGACTGCAGGCAGGCAGGCAATAGATTAATATACAGCATAACGAAGACCGTACCTGATAGCTTGGGTGAAGGATGCAGGCCAGTTTGGCGGTCTCCTAGAGTCCCTAGGAGCAGATGCGTGCAAAGATCTGATAGTCCAAGATACAGCGGCGGACTGCGCCAAGGTGCTTGTCGAACTTTGCGGAGATAGGGTGCGTAACCACCAAAGCAGAAACAGCGAAGAACGGTGATAGAACGTTGCGACAGTTGGCCTAACCGTTTTGTAGGAACAACAGTAGAAGCTTGGTTCGAAGACACCTGGAGTGGGACTTGTGACCAGCGATGTTGACCAAAGAAGGATACCCAGAGACAGAGGACCAAGATGTTTGGAAGGTCGATTCATCCGGGAATCAGGGGAACTATGAATGTCAATGTCCTACACGGTAAGTTCTGTTCTTCGCCTAGTCGGAGCCTGGATCATAACAGATCTAATGTGCCGAAAAAGGGAAAGAGAAGCGTGTTGCTGGTGGCAGGCAAGACCTGATTCAGAGCAAATGCCAGGTCCTGAAATGACAGTGAGTTCCTGAGCATCAAGTGTCGCATATCACGATCCGCATTTCGATATGACAGCCGCTGTGACTTACGTAGTAGACAAAGAGTGCGAAACAAGACCGTGAACTGGCCAATGTGGTAGGGCTAGGCAGCCTTAGCGTACGGGACTGTCGACAAACAGCTGAGTTATGAAGTTATGATGTGCAGTGGGTGATATTTGCCGACAAGCAGGTGCAAGAGCTACTACGCAACCCAAGCCAGCGGTAAGGGGTAAGATTGGCCAGTGTATAAGATGCGAAAGAGGCGGCAATGCAAGGACGAGCGTGCACAGTGAACTCTGGCAGTTCGGGTTGACACTTGATGATTACCGGACCCGCCAACGTGGTACCCTAGTCTACCAGCACCAGCACCGGAGCACGCCCCTCGAGCTGCCTAAACTCTTGCTGTTAGGCACGACGTCGTGCAAGCTCGTCAACGACTGGAAGAGCCGACAGCCGACAGAAGGAAGTGGCTGAGATGGCAGCCCTCTGATGCCAGATTGTGCAGCAAGAGAGCACTGTGGACGGCACAGTGCCAGTGCGGCAAGCTGAGCAGTAAGCTGAGATGGAAGGTGACGTGTGAATGGTCGGTGTGGTCAGACAGCTGTGGCTGCGAGCGATGGCAGGCAAGACAACTCCAGAATGCAGGCTCCAATGCCAACAAGCTATGAGCCAAGGACCGTCTGAAGGCGGACGGTGCCTGAATCGTGCAGTGTGATTCTAAGACCTCTGCAATGGACAGCAACGCGGATGCGGAGGACCGGGGCCAGTGCGTCGAAACACAATCCGTGAGGCGTTAATTGTGGAGAGCAGTGTAATTGTGTAGTAAATGGAAACAGGGACAGTGCCGGCGAATAGGTAAGCAGTGCAGGCGAGGGAGATCTGGCTGTGCTTGAACGGTGAAGTAGCGAGATCGGGCGTGGTGGTGTGGGCTGGATATGGATATGGAAGCAGTAACAACGAACGCGCAGCGCGGCAGAAGGCTCCATGATGATATACAGTACAGACGGAGACTCCTACAGCTCGGACATGGCCCCCAGCAGCGTCTACACGGCCTCTACCAACGACATCTGTCAGGGCCCTGGCCTCTGTGAGCCTTCAGCCCAGCGGGAAGAGCACGGCCATCCGGGCACTGAGTGGCCGCCGAGCTGACGGAAGATGGGCTGCTCATGGCAGCCAACGCACGGCATTCGTGCGCAGTGCCCCGCCGAGCGCCGTGTCGCTGGCAGCGCACTGCGAAGGGAGGCTTCTGATGGAGTGTGGTGAGCAACGAGAAGGGCTTGGACGGCACAAGCGAGCGATCGGGCTGCTATTCCTGGAGTGGCTTGCAGCTAACCTTAATCCCCATCCCTGCCGCCGCCTGCGCATCGCCCGAAAGCCACGCCCACCAGCCTCCCACCCTCTCCTCCGCCTCCGCCTCCGGCCAGACACAGCGCAGCGTCTGCGATGGCCGTGACGAAGGCAGCAGCCCGCAAAGGGAGCTCTGTCTGTCCTACGTGGGCGCGTTTCGGTGCCCTCGGAGGCGACCGTGCCATGGCATGGACGCCCCTTCCCCTGCTCAGCACGCTCTTGCCCTCGCTCGCGCATCGATCCTGCCGCCGGCGCCCGTGGGTGCAGGTGGGTGGTGGATGGCGGATGGACTGTTTGTATGTAACAGCCACATCGACGTGCATGGGAAAGAAGCAATGACGCGAACCGGCAGGCGCGATGCGATGCGATGCGATGCGAGATGAGGCTGCCTTGACCTGCACGGCGGGGGCACTGGCACTATGCGGCGGCGCTCCCGCCCAATTGCACCGCTGCCGGTCATGGCTTCCTGCTCCACACGCCAGTCACTGTCACCCATCGCCGTGCAAACACACCAGAAGGCGTCTGTAGCTGTCCCAACACCTGTACCTGTACCTGTCACAGGCCAACATCCACATCCCTTCAATCCATGGCAGCGCTTCCAGGCACTCTCCGCTCATCTGTAGTGACCAAACTAAACTGTGCAACGGTATTCTTAGAATGCTGATGCCGTATCACTCACTGCTCTTGCCCCGAACGGGAGTATTTGTCTGCGGCTGTGTTCCGAACGCCAGAGTCAGCCGCCCCACTGCCCAGGAGCAGAGCAATTAACACCTCAGCACCCTCGTGCAATCCGCCATAAATCCCTCTCGGGCGCAGTAGTGATAGAGCCCGCAAATACCATCGCGCTGTCCATCCCTGCACTGTTGTCCATCCGGAACAAAAGCAAACCCGCCCGACCTGGGGACGCCGTGGGCTGTTCATCAACCGCGCTTCGATGCTAGACTATGTATGCAGCCCTGCCTCATGGTGCCCAGGGAAACGGATCATTCGCCGTGAGGTACTAATCTCCGTGACTGATGAATGGACAAGCCGCTCGACATTTGCACATCATCCCTGGCCGCATTGACAGTCCTGGTTCCCCCACAGTTGACTTTCGTCATGGCTTGGCCGTCTCGATCACGTCACAGCTTCGGTAGGATTCTTAAACAAGGTCGCCGAGCGAACGCAGCCAGAAGATTCCATCGCATTTGATCAACGGCCAGTCCAGTCTTCGCTGCACTATCACGATACAAGCTGTTGCCGCTGAAGTGGTACCACTTCCCGCCTCACACTTGTCTCGAAAGCATACCGTTCCTTACCACGCTTATGCGAAACGAGATGTGAGCTGCCGTGACTACCCAAGCTGGTTTGCTGCACACGATCCGTCGAGGCCTGCAATGTTTACGGTTCCCGTCGATGTTTTCTCGTCCAAATCCCTAAGCTGCCACTTACTTTTCGATTAGCAATCCTCAAACTATCGTTCTGAGAGCAACGTTGGTACTTTCCGGAGGCTTGTCCGTTAACAGGGTCTAGCATGCACAACGGACCCGCGCCGTGCCGTCGGGCCATCATATCAACATCTGAAACGTGCCTGACGGGCACCGACTGTGCACAAACGGTAGAGTTCTGCGCGTATCCGTCATCCAGCCCATTGCGGGGATCCTGAGGCTGTTGGCGTCATTTGACACGAGGATATCACAGCAGGTCCTTTGATCGTTGTTCCTCAGTCGCAGTGCCAGCAGATCGTCTGTGCAACCCTCGCCATTACTTTGAGGCGCTGAGGGTATTGATTTTGGTTGCACAAACCAAACGCGGTTCCTTTTAATCGTTACATCTGCTACACCCAAACGGGGTTTGCCTGCCTCAGCTCATTCACCAGTCCGATGTACCAGTTGTCACCCTCCCCGACATCGGCAGCACTTATTCATTATCAAGTGCCGAGCAGATAGTATGTTCTGCTTGTATGCAAGTGCCGAGGAAGACAGACTTGTAGGCCAATATCTCTTTCTACAGCAATATCAAATGCTGCACCTGCCCACTTTAGTCTGCAACAACTTTCCGTGCGTACGATTTCTCCGACCATCAGTCTGCAAGTCGTTACAATCGTACGGCGTTTGCTCATCGTTTCATGTCCCTCCAGGCTGGGTGCGATTGGTTCTTTGTCATTGCACATTCCATGCTCGGTTGAGGCCGAGGTAGTCGTGGCGGAGAACTGTTTGCCACTAGTCCCTTCCGACCCGGTTACTGGGTGCTTCATGCAGCTCGTGTGACCATTTCTCACGTCGCTCTGTAACACGCAAGGGCAATCTTCCAGCTACCCGGGACGAGGTTGTCGACGAGCCGGAGAGGCCGTTGTGGGGAAAAGGATCGTTCTTTGATCATGCAGCAACGCGGGTGACTTGCATGCGCAAGGTCAGATTACGAGATGTCGGCAAGCCACAGCACCTGAATCCACTGCTTCATAACCTAGAAGGCATGAGTACCCCTACGGCATACCCTGGCGTGGTATGAGGCCGCGCTCCACTCGATGCGCCCCTCCTACTACCTCCTTTGCCCACCCTTGATGCCATACGCGTGCAGGTACAAGACATTTGATTTCAAATGACCGAAGTGCTACAGCAACAGCTATTCTGTTCCACAGAGAACTGCATATCCCTCCAGCAACGACTATCGTCGAAAGAAGAAACTCCTTGCATTGGCTCAAGTCGGCATGTGATGTCTATGGTTTCACAGTACAACACATCTAGTCCGCGACTGCACTTGATTCTAGACTTCGGTGGGAGCTGCGAGCATTCCTATGTAAGCCATTGACAGCACCAGCTTTCTAGGAGAGTACGGAGTGTACTATTCAGCGGATCATCAGCATGAGAGAGCGGAATTGATATGTTTGAGCAAAGAACGCAATTTCATTGCAGACTAACAGCGTATGGAAGAGCTTAATACTGACGGTACAATCTGATGCCTGATTTGTGACTATTAGATAGCTTGTCAGGCTGGTAGATTCAACGCCAGGACATCAAGTTCAATGAGGAATTCATTGCAGCTATATGCCACCTTTGGCTCGTTGTCAACGTGGTTGTCCGTTGAAACAGATTGCAATTCCCATCAAAAAGACACGAATCTCATTGCGTAAATGATGCGAAGGTCATCTCACATCGTACCTAGCACGTGTATGCAATACTCAAACTCCATCATGATAGTCACCATCAGAGAAAAGAATACTCCAACATCGAATAAACGGAGCCTACCCACATCCAGTATTTCCGTTATATATCAGATCGTGTGATCACATATGTACCTCACACCATGATTCCGTGACGTATTGCAGCATGGGCACCTTGAGGTCACGATTTCGAGCCGCCAGATTATCAGTGGAAGGGAACTCAAAGCCGTGTCTCACTCATAGGACTCCTAGAAATATCGAATTGACAACGGATCCAGCGTACAGTTTTAGATCAAAATAATGCAAATCTTGTCTTATTGTGTTATGCTCGCCACAGCGCTGGGCCTACCACGTCGGCATTCGAGCTGCCACCGGCGACCTTGGACGAGGTCAAGTGGCCATTGTTTGTGTGAGCTGCATGTCGACGTGTCAAAGCTGCTGACGATTAAAGTGCGACTTGTGGGCAGTCCTACACGTCACGGTCTTGCCAGTTACAGCTGCGAATTGAGCTGTACAATGACGATGTAGTTCAAAGATATACCCTGTATTCGCTGGTGATCTATAAGATACATCTTATGTATATTTACATTAAGAATTTGTACGCATACAATGTAATTTCGACGCCGAGAAATGCGCAGAACAATCATTGCCAAACGCCACGCTTTTGGATCCGAACCAGATTACCAATAATGAACCCCAGTATAACCTTGCTCACCGCTAACTACTCCCCAATATTCGCTCATACGCGTCTTCCACTTCTCGCGCGACCTCAAGCAGCGTAACTATTACGATCTGATGCGTCACATTCGGCAACCGATCTCTATGCAGTCCAATCCATTCCAACGGGGGCGTAGCCTCGCCCATATCTCTCAATTGAGGCGTCTCGATAACTGGAGGTTCGAGAGGTGTGTAGTTATACTTCGACTGCGGGACATTGACCACGGCTGTAATCTTTTCCTGCTCGGAATCCGGATTGTCCGGATTCGGGCTCGTTGATACGGAGAGCGCGCGGGTACGGTTGACAACTGTGTTGGCAGCAGTAGTCTTGTCATTTGCACTTTCTGGCAAGAGCTTCTCAGGGCCCTGGTTTGTGCTGATTTTGATGTTGGATTCAGGAAGTGGTTTGCCGAGACGATTGGCGAGGGCGCGGGAATGGTTTGTCCACATCTGCCGGATATGGCTGATGCGAGAGTAGTTCCAGCCGACATCTACTTTGCCCTCCAGACTGCTCTTGAAGACATAGTCGATGTGATTGTCTTTGGGGACTTGCCAGGTGTGCATTGTGGCTATGACCTTGGGTACACGCAGGATTGTGCCACCGCGGGCGGATCGTGCAGTTTCGACAATGTCATCTACGGTAAGATCGGAGATAGGTTTACTCTTCTTAGAACTCGAAATCGCGGAGAGAGCGACCGACAATTGCCCTAAAGTCATACCAAGGTTGGAATGAATTTTGGATGATTCGAGAGCCGCAGCGAAGCGTGCTTGTATATCGCCAGCTTCGAGCATGAGCACAACGTTATCAAGGAAGGAACCGGGGTAGACTCCCAAATTGATAGAGCGCAAGGTGACAACCACGTCTGTATGAAGGGATATAGGCGCTTTGAAGACGTCATCTTCTGCCGTCTTGGCGGCGATCATGCTTTCAGACGGCGAACGGCCGAAGGACTGCGAGACTGAGGATTTCCGTCTGAGGTATTTCTCGATGTCCTTTAACGATTGCATGTATGCTTGCTGATTTTCTTGAACCAATCGCTCGACGGCCTGATAGAGAGCAAGACCCTGTGCTACGCTTGTAGCGTGACAGAACAGATGTACCTTGTCACCGTCAAGAATGGCCACGAGGCGGTCTTGGCTTGTTTCCTGATCGCCGCGGATGTTGTACATCAGGAATTCGAAATTTGCGATGTCTGCTACGGCAAAAGCTTGGTAATCAAACCCAGACTTAACACGTAGTTGCTTAAATCCAACTGAAGCTTGTATGAGCGGCGTCGAGCGTTTTGTTGGTAAACTTTCTGGCCATCTGATGGATGTCCGCACTTTCACACCAGCTAATTCGACAAAACCGCTAGTCCGGCCTGTACTCTCTAGGTTAATTTTCTCGACACCAATGCACAGGTTTTGCTCCCAGTCTGTACCCTTTGTTGATGATGCCCACATGTTGTATACGTGAAGCGAAGATTTGCCAATAGCCTGGCCAAGATCGAGGTCGATCTTGATGTCGGCGATCGCTACGTTGGCATTCCATGGAAAAGCTGTTGCAGCGGTGACCTGTTGATAGCGTTGCATCAAGTATTCCTGCGGTTCAGGATTGGGATTAACGTTCGCTTCTGTAGGCTGTGACGATTGCCTTATCTCTGGTGGTATCCAAATTTCTCTGAATAGCAGGAAGTCTTGAAGTTGTCGAGCGTTGACTTGAACAGTTGTCGGGTTGATCTTGAGGATGGCAGATATACCGCTTGTGCCACTGAGATGCTTACTGTTCATCAGTGACAAAACTACAGACTCGACATCGAGACCGAACGTGGACTCGCGCGAGTAAACGTGCTGAACAGTGGTGTTCAGCTTGGTGAAAGTAGCAGATGCGGCGAAGAAATGTCCGTGTTCTTGCGATTTGACACTGTTGACAGTAACATATATGTCTTCGAGCTTCGCGATCGCTGCAACACGTGCGATAGGCTGGCAACTAAGACTGAATTCTTGCTTGCAGATCCGGAGTCCAAGATTGAGACTCGTACGGCCTAGGAGCGCTGATGGGTCAGCATTGATGATGTTGTTCTCATCGTCGAGTATCTTTGTGCTGCTGGGCTTCGGTTGTGGTTCGGGTTTGTTTCTTTGTGGCGATTCTGAGTCGTCGCTGTCTTTGTCGCGGACAACAGATTTGATGCTATCGGAGATATCGATGATGACGGGTACCACAGTCGGAAGCAGGGTATTGCTAGATCCATCTACACGAAGTTCGGCATTGAGAAATGGATCTTGCCCGTCATCCTGATACTCAACTCGCAGAGAGATTCCCGGTGCTCGAAGTGCAAGGCTGCTCTTTGACCCGTCACCGACGAACTGGCTGTATCGTCCCTTCTGTTGGGATCTGTGGGTTGTGCCTCGAGTTGATGGGCCTTCGCGACCGGTGATATGAACCACGGCACCTGCAAAGTTCGCATCTACAGTCAGTGAAGATAGTCGCTTGTTACCGAAAGGATTCTTTCGTTCGGCGCCAGTTGTTGTAGGCGTTACTTTCCAATTTGCTGATGCCTTGCGAAATTTTGTTCCTGCAAGTGCAATCGACCGTTCGATAACATTTGCAGGAAGCATAAAATGAGAGTCTAGCTGCAAACCTAGAGCTTTGCCGGCCGCGTGGAATGCAAGCTTCCGTGTATCTTTCGTAGAAGCATAGGCTACATTGAATTGCATCTTTGGTAGCAATGCCGAGTTCAGTGACCGCATCTTTTTATTAGCAGATTCAGGTACCGTTTGTAGTTGCATGTCTTCGATCATCAGGCGTGCTGCATCATCCTTCTGTGTTGACAAGTCTATCCTTTTGAATGATAAGACCAGATCTTCAACTTCTGTATTTGTGAACGGTGCCACCGAAGTACCGACGACCCAGATGGCTTGCAAGTCGAGCAACTCCAATACATAAGTCGACGTAAATAAGGCTCCCGAGTCAATACCGACCTGATCCATGTCCGAAGGGCTTTTGGCTTTTCGACCCCGTTTGCGAGAAAGTTTGCTCTTGGTTTGGCGTAGTCGTTTGAGATACTTTTTCTCTTTGGAAAGGTCAAGGTCTTTAATTCTATCCTGTAGGTGATTCACGACATCAACAACTGCCGAAGCAGTATCGGCGAAAACGTTAAGCTCAAGACCAGAACTTCGAACACGATATAATCTTCGCTGTGGGTTGGACTCCCGTTCAGTGGTAGCCTGAAGAATTGCGCTGAAAGTTAGATTGCCGCATGGACGAACAGACTCCGAGTCCGTGAGTGTCATCTCAACCGTCACTTCATGTATCCGGATAGTTGCTTCTGGGAAAACCATGGCCTTGTCGTCCGACTCTATGTTCGTCGCCTTCAGTTGTACGGTTGACAACCGCAGTCCAAGCTGAGCAGTACGAGAGGTAACGTCTTTGCCTGGTGCAGTTGCAGTCACGTTCATACCAGAAAAAGTCATCTGGACTCCGAATAAAAGCTCCTTTGTCATGGTGGGCGAGTGTTCTGGAGCATGCCCTTCAGCTGATGGAAACATTTCTTCGATCCGAGTCTTGACAGCATCCACATCGTCATTAATGACGTCCATCATCTGCGTGATTTCGGGCTTATTCATGGTGGTGACAAGTGCCTGGATCTCAGACGCTTGGATATGGATAGTTTCAATGATACCAGAAGCCATGATGCGTGTCTCTTTCTCAGTTTGAGAGATGTTGAGTCTGCCATTGACAGCCGGCATCTGTAAAGTGCTTATTACATGAGAGCCATTGTCGGACTGACTATACAGCCTGTGATGACTGGCATCGAGATCATAGTCGACGCGAAGAGTGACGTGCTTTCCGAGGGCCGGAACGACTGCAACACGTCCCGATTTGCCCGAGATGGACCAGCCCAAAGGATGCAGCAATGACAGCTCGACCTGATACGCATCCATGAAAAGAGCCAATGTGATGTTTGGCAGGTAGACATCTTTACTCATGTCAAATTCTGCACAATCATTGATATCTTTCCTTTCGGTGATGGCTTTGATGGCCTTTGACCGACGCTGAAAGTACGCAACTTCATCTCGAAGTACGACATCAATCACTTCGAGGAAGCCCATAACGTCTTCCTGAATTTTGACGATGATCATCTGGCTCGCAGCTGCAGCCTTGATCTCATCAGGAATAGCACTAGCCTTCTCGTGCTCAACACGGGCAAGGTACAGACTTGGTCGCTCGAATTGGGCTTTGACCAATGATCGTGATCGAGCGAATATTTCGCCAATAGCAACTTCCAGGTGAACATGAGCGCTCAGTACCTCCCCAAGATTGGAACCCTTCTTGTCAGTATCAATAAATGAGAGTCGCAAGCGCTTCCCAGTCATGACGCTGCGGAGATTTATGGTATCGAGAGTTATCTGCGATCTGTCTGAGACGAAAACTACTTGAACATCTTCGTGATGATCCGGCCTCCTGAATTGCTTTGGCTGCGCAGCCTTGGATAAGGTGGGCGTATTAGAAGCACCTCCGTGTTTAAGGAAAAGCTGCGTCAGCGCTTCTGCAAGCTCACAGATCTCCCAATGGACGTGGAGCAACGTCTCCCTTGTGCTGATTTGCACTAAGGAGGATTTCGTAG
This sequence comes from Epicoccum nigrum, assembly GCA_002116315.1. Lineage (NCBI taxonomy): Eukaryota > Fungi > Ascomycota > Dothideomycetes > Pleosporales > Didymellaceae > Epicoccum > Epicoccum nigrum. The sequence goes on from KZ107839.1 coordinate 3,103,505, forward strand.
GCAATCCCGCGCTCACGACGCCAAGAGCATCTGGCGACTTGACTGGGGGCGAGAGTGCAACGTTGATAGCCAGAATGGCTAATTCAATTTCGCTCTGTTTTGGGCCAGGATCGACAATCAGCTTGACACTACCCGCTTTGATATCGAGGTACAGTGGCGCAGAGTCCGGTGTCGGTAAGCTGTCCGCAAGATGCCCGAACAGTGTTCTCATAGCAAGACTCTTCCCGACGTGAGCCAAGTCCCATGTTCGCCATTGATCCCACATTGCGATAATGCTCTCTTCAGCATTCTCTGGATAACCGACGTTCTTCTGCGCACACTTCCTTGTCAGGTCCCGCTTCTCGTATGAAGGAAGGCACTGCCATGTATAGCGAAAACGTGATATGATCTTCCACGAATCGTGGCTGCGCAAATGGTCTCTCGCCGCTCGTAGAGCGTACGAGGCTTTCGTCAAGAACGCCGGATCGGTGTACTCTTCTTGCACGCTTGTCAGATACCATGCGAGGTAACGCAGACGGTTATCGTATCGCTGATCAGCAATGACAAAACCAAGCGCGAGGTCATCGGCCAGAACCGTAGTCCGGTGCACGAGCGATGCAAGGTATTCTATCTTTTTACTCGCTGCAGCGGTTTCGAAAGAGCGAAAAGAGATGTTGACCGAGCTCTCTTTGTTCTGGAGGGACCAAACAAGCACGTCACGTAGTTCAGCCTGCACCGCAACACCATCGCTGGGACCCTGGAGAGTACGCTCCATTACAGAAAGACCAAGTGAGCCTAAGGTAGTGTGCAGTGCGAGCGAGTCTTCGCCGGCCCGCTCACCAGGAAATTTCTTGATACGTGCCGCCAGGTTGAGACGATTGGAGAGAACATCATACTGGTCTTTGCCGCCAACGGATGATGGGGTCTCTGCGAAGCTATGTTGGAAGCGGATGTGGGCAAAGGGAACGCGGACGCTGAACTGTAGTGAGCTTCCGATACCTTCAAGTCGTGTCCTGTTATTAAGAATTTTGGTCATGACTTTCACCTGAAAGTCATCGAGGAGGTCTTCAGGCCGCTGTGGTTGGACAATCTCAATCAAACCCGCAATGCATCTAACAAAGGAAGGGGTGCAGTATATACGGACGCCGGGTTCTGCGCTGATAATGAGCGAAGTATGAGAGAAGGTCTCGTCCATTTGACCAGTGGCTACGTCGTTGAAGACCAGAGCATCGTCTAGGCTGTCCTGAGGAATTGATGGTAAATTTGGTATGGCAGGGACTTCGGATAGGTCTGGTTCTAGTTGATCCAAAGGGAAGTGAGGATATGCCAGAGAGCTAGAAAGAGCTACAGAGGAAAGCGGTTTGTATTTCAACAATCCAGGCTCGTCGTGTGAAGTGTACAGTCGATCCTTGCTTATTGTACGACTTTGACGGCCACTGTGCAAAGCTTGGGTTTTACTTGATGCTGTGCTGGTAGTGACATGTTTGTGCTTATAAGCAGATCGAATGCTGCCAACGAGAGAGCTTTTGGACACTGACCGTACAGATCTTGTGTCCGGTGGTCGACCTCTCGTCAATGATTCATTCATTATGGATACTGTTGACCTGAAGGATGTTGTCTCGTTTGACCGGGCTCCATAGAACAGTATTGGCTGTGGTATGTCTGGGAACTGCATTGCTGGCGGGCGCACATTGGCTTGGGTGATTGGTGATTCATGATAATCTTCATCAAGATCGTGTTTGAATAGAAAGTTAGCCCGATTGGTGCGCCTGTCATGCTCGCGCATGTGCGCCTGTTGTTTGTTGCGCTCTGCTGTAAAATTGAGCTTTCTGTTTAGCATGTTCAAGGTCAGCGTAGTTTGAAAGAACGCGTGCGTGTCAACGAGTTGCTTCTCTCCGCCACGAACACGATGGCGTGACGCCGATTGAGCACCGACGGCACTGATTGTCAGGTCCGGTACACATGCTGACAGACGTTGAGAGAACAAAGTGCCGGAAAGGTCATTGAAATCAAGGGTGATGGCGTTTGTAGTCACAAGCAAAGCTTCTGACCCAATATGTAGCCATATGCGAATATCTTGGGTTCTGAGTCTCAACAGCGTAGCGTCAGGAATCACCGGGACTTCAGTAAGCGGTAATGAGTTCTCGTCGTCGTCAAGGGTGAACGAAAAGGCACGGGCCGCTCCCGCAGCAGTCTCGATGAAGGTTGACGTACATTCTCCTGAAACTTTGCCAACGTCAAAGTCCCAATTACAGACATATGTTGGCTCAGTAGGAGGAAGTCCAAATAGACGATGCCCGAAAACGGTTACAGAACCGATGAATAATTCAGTCTGTCCACTGGAGGACAAATGAAGCTGGTCTGGACTTGCGTCTGGGCTTGCAGGTGGCTCTGACAGAGATATGCTGATAGGACTAATATTGACCATCAAGTCCATGTAGTAATTTGTGAACCGCAGATCTGCAGACGCGTATGGTAGATCAGCCCTAATGCATCTCTCAGCCGAGTAGAGGTTGGTTGGCACAAGGACACTGGCATCGTCGACCGAAATGCAGAGGATGACATCGAGGTCGTTTGAGATCTTGATAGGCTGCTGCTCAGATTCTGAGCTGTCTTTTGCAAAATTGGCATTGGGAAGACCTTGAAACTCTTCCAGTGTCTTGAAATGCAAATAATCGCCAAAATAGTTATCTTTGAGCTTCATAAAATGATTGATCAGCCATCCGTATAACTCCAATGTAAGTCTGTGGCCCTGTATGTCCAGGTACAGTCTGTCGGTATTCATTGGGTCCGTGTTAGTAACATATGTATGGGATCCAACGAGCGTTAGACTCCCTAATTTGGCGACCTTTGTGGACTTGAGAAACGTGTTGAGAGTGTTCTTCGAAGGCATCAGAACGTCCAGGCTCATGTCTTCGCCACGAAAATCGAATTTGATCTCGTTCTCGAGTGGCAGAAACTTGTCTAGAGGTATAGTGACATCTCCACCCAGATGTTGGCCAGACAATGCAACGAAATTGTTGTCATCGAGATCAGTTGGATTGTTCACAATATTGGAGTCGTTTGTATTCATGTACAACTTGAAGTTGTCGAAGTCGACATGAAGGAGATAGCGGAATGGCACAAAGAGGAAGTAGTCTGGTGGCGGTCCCGCACCCCAGTCGGCAATTAAGTCTGTCAGTAAGAACAAATGATCTCTCAGCAAAAAGAGCTCGAGATCTTGACACTTGATATTGAAGAGCCATGTTCGTAGTGAATTCCAGGCCAGAGGTGCTGCTAAGTCACAATCAAGCGCAATAGCTCCAGAGCGCCATAATAAGCCATGGTTGACACTGGAAGAGATTTCAGTGCTCTTGATCGACACCGCTAATTTGTTTCCAAACCCTTGGTTGGAAGCTACCATGTCCATTGTGTAGTTAACAGAAGAATTGCCAGCGACTTTGACATCAAGCCAGCCGAATGGGCGGACATTTTGTGCGGCTGTATTGTCTCTCTGTTTGCCGCGTCGTCTGCGGGACCGCGTTTTCCCCTTGGCTTTGTCGCTCGCTGACTGCTCGTGGGCCGCCAGTGTGTGAGCTTTTCCTTTCCATTTCCAGTCCTTGGATGACTCTCGAATAGGTATACGCAGCACGGTGTCTTCGCCGATATAGAGGAACAACTTGAATAGAGACAGTACGCGAGAGTCTCCAGTTTGGAGCGCTTCAGCAGGCACAGCATCGACCCGGGCTCCAGGGAAGAAGATGTTCTGAAATATGCCCCTATGTCGGTCCGCCCACGGGCCGTAATTAATGACGCCACCAAAAACTTCGATATCCATACCATAGTCCGGGGGGGTGCTGCCATTGATGTCGTGTGCGTGATCAGGGTCAATGAACACGCTATTATCAATCTCAGCGGGCACAGGACCTGTCACGTCCCAGTAGAAACTAACGTTCACACAAGGAATATCGGCGATGAGTGAGGTCTTGGCATATTCGATTCCATCCCATTCGCCATGGCCGTCATTCTGACTATCATCCAGATAGCGTGCCAGCCCCTTCCACCTCTCTTGGCCTGGAAAGTGCCAATGAGGATTGAAGACCTTGCTGTTTCTCATACGAACATTTGAAGAAGGTGTTCGTACCGAGTCGGAGGATTTGGAGAACAGACTAGACCAGATTGGGATCTGCTTCGACCATTGTCTCCGTCCAGTGCTCTTGACATGTTGCTCGATAATATCCTCTTCTACGATACCTTTGCTGGAATCTTGTTTGTATTGTACAGCTGAGTCTTGTTGTGGGGTTTTGTAGTCTGGGTTCGGCTTCATGTGGACTACCGGGTGGGTGACTTGAAATGAAAAGAGTTGTTGATACACATCGAGGGGCCCGCTAGAGGAGGCATCCAAGGTGCCGGCAGCTTTCTCAAATTGGGCTGTTATTACGGCAAGAGTATTTTCGTTACCAACAACAATTGCACCTTTGTTTATGTCCACGTGAACAGGAAGCAGCTTGAGAAATGCAGGAAGGCTGTCCTTCTTCGGGCTGACGGTGGTGGAGTGACCCGTATTGACGCGCGAGGCATCTCTTTCCTTTCCCGGTGTGTCTTTCCTCAGCTTGTTGTGGTGCTGGTGGTTATCATCGTCAAACTGAGACGTGGATGCGGTGCAGGGTCCGTCCGTGGTGAAGGCCTGCTGGCTTGGTGACTGGTCCTCGTGGGTCCGGGATTGGCGTTCAAAGGCCTCGACTATGAAGTCGTAGGCAGGGCTGCGATTGTACATGAAGGCTTCCAGACCAGATAGCTTGACGGATATGCGGCATGGCAGTTGCTTGGGCGGCTGCCTGCCTCCTTTCTCGGCCTTGTCTACATTCCTGCTCGGTGTGGTCGACGCGGGAGGCGAAGTGGTGGAGGCATGGCTGGTGCTGACACGGTCAGTGTCGCCGTCGTCGCTGGTGGGAGAGTCGGCTTCTGCATAGACGGCAGCATCTCTCACGCGGCGTAGCCAATAGTTCCAGGTGATGTAGCCTCCGTGGACGAAGATGGTCTCGTTGTGGCCGTGGTAGCGAATGTCCTTGAAGAAGATGCGGCCGCCGAGGGGCGAGATCTGCAGGCCGGTGATGTCGATGTAGGCGTGAAAGTTGCGCCAGGTGTAGGCGCGAACGGCGTAGGAGATGAGGGTGGCTAGAAGGCGGTTGAAGTAGAAGAAGAAGAAGATGGACAGGATACCGCATATGAGCAGCTCAACGAGAAAGACCCAGTTGAAGCCATCGCGCGGGTTCAGCGGCTCTGCGACAATTCCGCCGGCCATGGTTGGAGCACACTGAGGAGCGTCGGCAGCGGGTCATCATTGTGCAGTGGCGCGCATCGTGTGGTTGTCGGTTGTTGGTCGTTTCGCCGCGGAGAAGGCGCTGGCGGAGGCCGAAGGGTAGTGGTGGCGAGGGCGGCGGCGAGAGACGAGCGACTGTCGGTGCTGCGTATGTTGTGTGTCGTCGCGGGCGCAGAGCTTCAGGGCGGCGGTCGTGTTGGTGCTGGTGCTGGTGCGGGTGCGGGTGCGCGCACGTCGCGTTAGCTGCCGCGCTCGTCCACCCACAGCCCATGATGGCGGCCCACCTGTGCAGGGCTGCGAACGCGCTACAGCGGCCAGGGCGGCCAGGGGGGCCAGTGGCCGGGGTGCAGTGCGCGTCATCATTGGGTCTGGCGGCAGCACTTGTAGCGGAGCTTCCAGCGCTCCACAGGCTGGGCGGCGGAGGCCTCGACACATGAAGAAGGCAGCCGCTCACGACTAACAGTATCTACGACGACCACGCACCACACCACAACGCAACGCAACGCCCGCAGCCTGTGAGCCGTCGCACGCCATGGCCTTCTGCGACCGTTGAGAGCCCCGCTGCCCATCCTCTGAGAGCTTATCTGCAGCCCACGCCCGCCTTCCACCTCTCGCCCGGAGCCAGGAGCACCAGCACCAGCACCAGCACCAGCACCAGCACCAGCAAGAGCACTGCACCGCCAGCGCCCGTCTCTGCCATGGCTGCAGGCACCGTCCAACACGCGCACCCGGCCGCCATTGAGGGCGGCACCGGCCAGCGGCTGGGCCATGCCATCATCATCGCCGCCGGCGTGTGCGCCCTCGTCGCGAGCTTCGTGACCTTCATGTAAGTGTCTGGCCTGTCCTATTGTGCTTTGATTTGCTTTGCTTTGCCCGCCCGCTGACGTAGTTACCAGAGCTGTGTGGTTGCAGACGTAAGTACAGTTGTACAGACCAGACATACAAGATAGTTGTGCAGACCAGTGACTGAACCTGCCGCAGCAAGAACTACCGCAAGCCGCTGCTCCAGCGATATGTCGTGCGCATCCTCCTCATGTACGTTATATCTAGCACCACTGCTGCCTTCACGCACCCTAACTGCCCAGGGTGCCCATCTACGCAGCTGCCTCATGGGGCAGTCTGATGTCAGTCCAGGCCGCCTCCTGGATCGATCCCCTTCGCGACGTCTACGAGGCCTTCACCATCTACACCTTCCTGCAGCTCCTGATCAACTTCATTGGCGGCGAGCGCGCCCTCATCATTCTCATGACAGGCAGAGCACCCGTCTCTCACCCGTGGCCCATGAGTCTCATCCTCCCTAAGCTCGACATCTCCGATCCCCATACCTTCCTTGCTGTGAAGCGCGGTATCCTTCAGTACACATGGGTGAAGCCTCTGCTCGCACTTGCCGGCATCATCATGAAGGCTACCGGTGTGTATAAAGAGGGGTACATTGGCATTTCATCAGGCTATTTCTGGGAAAGCTTCATTTACAACGTGAGCATCACAGTCTGTCTGTACGCTCTCGCCATGTTCTGGGTGTGCATGACAGAAGACCTTAAGCCTTTCAGGCCCATGCCCAAGTTTCTGTGCATCAAAGGCATCATCTTCGCATCCTACTGGCAAGGTCTCTTCCTCTCCATCCTTGTTTGGCTGGGCGCCATTCCGGACGACGTGCCGGGCTACAGCGTCGACAACCTAGCTACCGCTGTTCAAGACGCTCTTATCTGCTTTGAAATGCCTCTCTTCGCACTGGCACATTGGTATGCTTTCTCCTGGCACGACTATGCCGATAACACCATATCGGCTGCTCGACTACCCGTCAAGTACGCTTTGCGCGATGCCTTTGGGCCCTTGGACCTGATCCAAGATACCAAAGAAACCTTTGCTGGTAACAAATACGACTACCGTCACTTCGATGCTCGAGACAACGTTCTTGCCCATGAAGAGTCATCATCTCGAGCTGCGCGAATGAAGGAGGGTATGAGGTATGAGAGGAATGGCAAGGGCAAATATTGGTTGCCCAAGCCTGGCCAGTCATCTGAGAATGAACCGCTTTTAAACAAGGTGTCACACGGCCGAGCTAGAGCTATGAGCCCTGGCCCGCATCGTGCACTTGAAGGTGGGAAATATGGCACACCAGATCAAGCCGAAGAGCCAACGCTGGAGCCTGAAGACGAGAGGCTCTTCGATAATGCACGGGCTTTGGAATTTGGTGATTGGAATGTAAGACACGCTTCTGTGTATCAAAAACATCGCATTGACCCATCCACAGTATCCTGTCATCGAGGCACATCGTGCTAGGCGTCAAGACCGATATTCGACTGAGCCTCCCATCATCACTGCTTCCACAAATCGCAACTACCTCCAACCGACTGCTGACAACAAGCGAAGGCGGAAGAGCCAGATCAAGAAGATACAAGAGGACCATAGTAGGCCCGATAAGGGCTCACGTGCAAAAGGCAAGCAAAGGAGCGATTCATCTAGCAACGGCGAGTCGTCGAAACACAAGTCAAAAGTTCCTCTAGTCGGCAAATTGCTACGTCAAGAGTCAACATCATCGTCGTCCGCAAAGTCAAACAAGAGCCAACTCGTCGATCTGGTCGTCGAAGACCACGACGCCGAAGAAGTTGACCGCATCCGCGCCCGCAAAGAAGGCGGGCCCGCTTGGAACGAAGTAGAGAACAAGCACTTTGTGCACACATATCCGCAGGAGGGACAGGCTGAGGAGGTCCGCGAGGGCTTCGAGCCTGACGTCCCCGAACCCCACAACCCCGAGCGCGTCCACAATCTTGACTACCCGTTCAAAGTAGATGGCGACGAGGACAATGAAGACAAGGACTTCCAGCCCCCTGTCAACAAGGATGCTGAGCGCTGGGAATCGCGCGACTACGACAGCACGGATGATAGAGAGAACGACGCCAAGAGTGGTACAAGAGAAGACCGCCCCAGTCCCGATTATGGCAGTTTTAGGGAAGAGCGTAACGTCTGGGGCCAGGACTGATGTGGCGCATGATGCGCGAGTTTACGTTTCGCCTTTGGAGCAGTCTGCACGTACTGTGTTCGTGACATGCGGATGCAGGTAGTTATATACCCTTGCTTGGTACATGTCGGCGTTGGTGTCTAAGGTCGTGGTATTTTGCTGAAGCAATTAAAATGCGAAAAATCTTCATCTTCATCAATATGACCATGTGGCAGCACACATTCTTTGCAGATTTGGTAATGCTATGCGGAGGTCTATTACTACTCTGGCAATACTCAGGCCTGGTTTGATGTTAACATAGCGTTGCGTTGTGATGCGGTGAATTTCCATGCGTTTTGCTAACATGCTTTAATTCTCACTACGTTATAACGCTTGCATTCCCTTCACCCTCCGCATCCACTCGCCAACGACTCTTGGACACACCTCAAAACACTCGCATCATCAGGACATTTATTAAGAATTGTGAGCTGATCCCAATAGCGTATAATCACATTTGCATAAGGCATCTCAATCGTTTCAGAGGACGAACACGTTATCATTCTCCCTCGCACACCACTACATAACCACCAACTACATCAACAACGCCGAGGCGTCTTAAAGGGGTATATCCAACGAAGCGAATTAATACAAATACTTGGGGCATCCGCACGAGCGGAGGGTATATGCCCCAAGTCCATCAACGAAAAAAGACCTTCAATCCCCGGTCCCTTCACCGGGGACTTCTTCCAAGCGTGTATGTGTTGTGCCAGCACAGACTCCTTCCACCTAAAAAGCAACGCCCACCATACTCATATGCGGGCTGGGGGGAAATCGCCGCCCGCTGTGCAGCCCGATGTCCTTTGCGAACAGCTCCTGTCCAGGTAAGATGTGCGACACGGGCGACACGGGCGGCCACATCTCGCGCATGCCGCGCACGCTGTGTGTGCTTGAGAGGCCAGCCTCGATGTCCTTGTCTGTAGGGGGGAGGACCAGAGGCGCGGGAACGCGGCGCGTACGTCCGGTGCCCTTGAGGACGCCCACGCGCGCGTGGATGGCGGGCTCCACGTCAGAATCTGGCGTGGCAGTGCGAACGGTAGAGCGGGTTGACACGAGCGTCACCGTTGTGGCATCTGTCCCGTCGCTGTGGTTCGAGTCTTGCGAGTCCTGACGCCCATGGTATAGTGTCCGGCTGCCGGCAGTGCTCGGGCGGGACGGAATAGCTGGGACAGGTGGCTGTTCGGCCTTGTAGAACGTGATTAGGTCCTTTGCTTTCGGCGTTGTGGAATGCGAGGACGAGCGTCGGAGCCAATTGCTCAAACGGTGAAGCGATGTTGTGGATGTCGAGCTCGCCGTCTTGGGCGGAGGGGGAGTGATAGGATTCGAGGTGAGGGGACCAGTGAAATTGCGTGCTGGTGGGTAGAGGGAGAAGTTCGGTGCGCGGCGGAGTGCAGGACTCGAGCTTGACGGAGGACTGGGAAGAGGCTTGGCAGTAAGGGGAACTGAAAAGGCGGAGCCGATATCAGAGAGAGTCTCCGAGCGGACGTGCATGCGCATCGAGGGAGCAAAATATGGTACATGGTGAGATGGAGAAGGAGGGACGCGACTGCTGAGGACAGGAGTTTGGACCTGCGAGCGGTAGGCGGATGCGCGACGCTCCTCAACGATGGTGTTGAGCTCTCGGATGGCTTCGTCGACGTCTGTGTTGGCTCGACGAAGGCTGTTCGGTCTCGCTGGTGCGGTGTTTGCTCGACTTCGGGATGGTGAAGGGAGACGGGATGGCACACGGACAGGTGTATTTGATCCAGAGGTGCGAGATCGTTGTAATTTCCTAGGAACACGTACGACGGTTTCGGCGCTGGTGGTTGGCTCTTCGCTCCACGACGGCAAGGCTGGCGTAGCTATTGTAGTGACCGTCGAGCTCGAGAATCGTCTCTCGTGAGCAGTTTCACCCTGCATGCTTTGCGTACTGGCACGTCTGGAGCCAGACCCAACAGGCTTCCTCGGGATGCTGTAGGATGAGGGGTTTGAGTGATAAAGTTCTGATGCTCCCTCGCCTCCGCGTACTCGCGCCGGCGCGGGCATGCTTAAAAGCGACGGCTTACTCGCCCAGTCGTCCTCCGCGGCAAAGTCAGGGAGCGGCGATAGCCTGCCACAACCATCATACATAGATAGCTGGAGTGGACGAAAGCTGCGGCGTCTTGTGTTTGATGGGGCATCGGTGACCATGAACTCCACGCTGTCGAAGCCATCACAGTGTCGGAAGTTGGTGGGTGCACTGATACTGGGTCGGGAATGAGATCGCTTTGGTCGTGTGAGAGTGGACAAGCTTCCTCGCGATGATGCCCTTGCAGCGTACTCGCGACTATTTGTGACCCATTGCGATATGTGTTGGCTCATCGTCTGACCTGTTGTGGGCCGTGGTGCCAGTGGATTTGTTGGCGACACTGGCATGGCCTGAGGCTGTTCATATATCCGCGCAGCTGATCGGCCTAGCATGCTGTCAGTATACTGCAGAAGTAACAAGCGTCGACCGTCTTGTGAGAACTGAAGGTATGGTGCCAAATAAAGACATTTTAGTTCTAGATGCGTATGCAAGGCGTGTGTAAAGCTCGCGCGATGTGGATCAATGACAGCAAGGCATCCGGTGTATCTCCACCTTACTATCTTGAAGCTGCAAGGCGACATGGTAAGGGCGGAGATTGTTGAGGTTGTCGCAATGCGGGAGAATCGCGTTGTTTGTATGATGAAAGAAACTTGTCTAACATACCACTGTGCCCTTTCTTCTCAGATGCAACATCGTCCTTCGATGCACAGCATCCGTTGACGCCGATAGTCAACCATGTGTTCTTCCTGCGATGACCCTCCATATTACTGAATACTGCAAACCAGGCAGCTAATATTCCATTTCAATGCAGAAGGTATGCGCTCTTGATCAGAACGAGTAACTACCTGCAGGTCTCGCCTTGCAAGAGAAAGAAAAAAGACAAAAGTGAACGAATGGAAAAATGCACAATGACGAAAAATAGCGACAAGTGACAACTGAAGAAGGATAGAGAGCAGGAGTAATCCACAGTCGATGTGTTGTCGGCGTTCCAGAAGGTCTTTGTGCTTGCTCGCAAGTTTGGCCTGCCTTGTTGACCAAGACTTCAGCACGTCTCACGGCTCACCACGCGACAGGTCAATATTCGTCCAAAGTTATAGATGAAGAGCGCCCTCGGCGATGGCTATCCGTTGCCATGCACCCAATGAACATCATGGATTGCGATGTCAGTAACATGCAACGCCAGCCGGCAGCTTTAGGTTGATGGCGTTTACAGGCTCTTAGGGTACTGATTGGATGCCGTGCGTTTTAACCGCCGAGAGGTGCAGCGACAATCAGCCACTCACGGCGCAATAGCGCTTAGGGTCTGAAACAGACAGATAGCAGAACCAATGCGGCAAGCTAGGGTGAGCTTGTTGAAAGTGGATTCAAGCATTGTGGTGTGGGCCTCCAATGTGGAGGGTGCGCGTGCGGAATGTGCAGAAAGAGGGCGTGCGAGGGACCGCAAGAGCGATCTTGTCGATCCCGTGAATGTACCTGTTACAGCGGCAGTTCACGATAGCCACTGAAACATGAGACGATGGACGCGTACCATGGACGGACACGCAAGACAACCGTCAAATCATCTAAGCTTGCAGAGAGAATGTCAATGCCATATTTTGGAAAGGTCAGTGTACTGCTGGCCAATGAAAGTGCCGAGCATTTCCTATTGGGCGATTTTTCAGAAATCTCGAAACGGGCCCGCATAGCTTCGGAGCCAATCATTCCCGCAAGTCTACGGCTTTTCAATCACACAAGGAGCAGCTTGTGGGATCGTGTTCAGAGATTGCTGGAGCCAACGCATGTTCCCCACCATGCACTTCTCGGATCGAGTTGCTCAAGCTACTTTGTCGCATGCATCTCGATCGGGCTTGTGGAGCTGGAAACAGTCCTAATCGGGGGCCTTGCTGTAGCTTCTCCAGACAGGGCATTCGCATTCGCCATACTTCCTAGCATGCCGTGCAGCTCGTGCCGATTGTGCGCTTGCATGTCCTGTGTCTCGCAGCGACTAAAGATGACAGCATATGGCCCGTGTACCGAGCGCCATCATTCTGGGATCTTCTCAATTGTTGCATCTGCGCCCTCGACGAGAAAACGAACCACATCAGTCAGCGGCAACGACCGAGTTGGATAGAAAAGTACGTTTGAACGGGTATATTGAACAGTACTGTATACACAAGAGCAGCGCAAACCACTGTCCTACACAGTCAATACAAAGAATCATATGCTTGCTATCACAGCCGCCCAAGGAAGAGATGAGAGATCGCAATGGTACAGACTAATTGAAACTGCAAGGTATCCTGGTCGCCGACTCAGCTAGCGCTTCCTCATATTCCTCTAGTTCTTGGGAGGGTAGCGCTTGAAGAAGTATCTGGCAGAAGTCAGCTCTCCGTCCGGTTTGCTCGCAGTGGAGTAGGTAACTAACTGGCTGACGTAGTAGTCACCGAGTCCAAACAGGCCAACAACACCAGCCCAGGCGGCAACGACCTTGCCGGTCAGCTCGCCGCGGGAGTGTTTCCTGTATGCGCCGAAGCTGAGGGCAGCAGCGACAACGGCGAGCCCGACGGCGTTGCTCAGAACGACAGGGTTGTCGGCGTTCTTCCTGACCTTATCCTTGGCCTTGTCCTTCTTGGCGGCGGCGCTGTCACGGATCTCCTTTGCGGCTTCCTTGATCTCCTCCTCGCGCTCCTGGCGAGCGGCCTGGGTGTCGGTCTTGACGGATTGCGACTCGTAGTCCGAGGGGACCGACGAGACGTGCGGGCTGTCGACGTCAACGAGAGAGGAGACCGACTCCTCCGAGGGCTGGATCTCGGCGACGGGCGGGGCGCGACTGCATTGCTGTTAGTGCTGGGCCTGTAGAGAGCAGCGTCGCGAGTCACTTACGCCTGTGCGCATGTTAGCAAATACCGCATCATCTTCATCTTCATATGCACATGTACTGACCTCCTCAGCGCTCTGCTTGGGGCCGCTGGCAGCAACGTCGGCGTAAGACATGGCGATGTGTGGCGGTGGAGGATAGATGGAGATAGGTCTGGAAAAGAGCGAGATAAAGACGTGGGCGGAAGGCGCAGGGCGGATGAGCTGATTGCAAAGTTGGAAGAGAAGAGCAGAGTCAATCGCGTGATGTGATGTGATGCTGAAGTTGGCAGTTCTGGCTCCCTCACATGCGGCTGGGCTGGTTCGCTAGCGTCTTTTGTACGCCAATACGTCATTCGCGCGTCCTTTAGCCTTTGCGCCTGGGTCCAGGAACGGGCGCACCCCACCGCTGATGAGATGACTGACAACGAGTTCAGCGACGATGCACACTGCGCGCACAGTATGCGTCCATGTCATCCATTTTCAATGAGCACGACACCTGTTAGTGTCACACACCACGTAGAAAGTACATTGGAGGGCAAGCATAAAATGTTGATATGCAACGCTGTGATCGCTCATACTCGTACTCGTACTACCTACATTAGGGGTACTTTCTCGCCACAAGAACCGACTGCTTCGCCAAGCGACGCTCAAGTAACCGCCTTCCCACCACAGCTATGCGCTTGGTCATCTCTGACAACGAGCTCTCTTCAGTTATCATATGTTACAAGAGAAAGCAGCCATGACAACTGCTGCCTCAATGCACAGCCTCCATTGACTGGTTAACCAAACTCGCTACGCATGCAACAACAACGCTACTGATAGCCAGGTAGCAACCATGAAATAAACACAAATGGCCTATATTAAGAAGACCCATCTTGGGCAGAGCACACACCTCGTGCATCTAACACAGAAAGTATGCCAAGAGTCAGTCAAGAGCTCTTTCAATCCTCACCGAACACTGTCTTGTAGTTCTCGAGCAACGCTTGGACCGCAACACGCTGCTGCTGAACATCACTGAGCTCTCGCTGAATGTCCATGGGCCGCATGATCGTCGGCGCGAAGACAACAGCAAGGTTGAGTGGTGTCATCTGATGATGTGTTAGTAATGCTGTCCACCTTGTCAGACCGCCCAGACTTACCAGATTCTCATCTTGATGCTCAATGACCCGCGACAAGTGGAAGATAAGGAACTGCAGAGTATCGCGGTGCGCTTTTGGAATCTCCTTGATAGCGTCCGCAAGAGCCTTCGACTTAGCCTTCGAGTCTTCGATTTCTGTATCAATAAGCTAAATGTCCTCGACCTTTTTTTTGGGGGGGGGGGGGGCACTTACGGCCAGCTTCCAGGAATTGGTCATATACATCGAACGTGATCAGCGGAACGGGTAGTCTGCGGAAGTAGTTTTTCAGAGCCGACGTGATCGAGTGAATGTCGAGATCCGGGTCCGATATGTCGTAGTCTTCTTTGGCCTCAAAGCCACTACGCACCTGGTTGACTTGCGAGCTGCCTCCGCTCTTGCGGTAGACACCCTCAACGTCCATACCTCGCAGCTCGACTTCTGAAATGCAGCGAGTGACAACTCCAGGGATCATCTGTTTCTCGAACTCGCAACGAGCCGAGAGGTCGGATCCGAAGAGAACAGTGCTGGCATCCACAGCCAGATTGGTATTACTGTTGTCCGCTTGCATGGACTTGAAGCGGTCATTAGGCTGTTTGCCCACGCCACCCTTCCCACCTGGCGCTCCTCCGCCAAACCAGCCCTTAGGTGCTTGGTCCTCTCTGCTCTTCAACGAGCTGGACATTGATGCAATATCTGGCTGCTGGTGGACTGACCCATAAGGCGTTCCGATGACTTTGATGTCCCTGTAATCTTCCTGCTTCTGCTCCGATCCGAATGCGCCCTTGAAACCTTTGGTCACGTTGGTAGTGAAAGCTTGGCCACCCTTCTTGAACTTCGAGAATTTGGTTGGCTTTCCAGTCTTTCGGATGTTAACAACTTGTGGCTGCGCAAGGGTTGCTTCGCTGTCGCCGTCGTGGATATGAGGGAAGGATGGCTCATTATGCAGATGGTGAGCGTCGAGAGAAAGCTCTGACTTGCCGCCCTTGTGTTGAGCGTTGTAGATGCCAAGTCCATTAGATGCGGCGTCGAACGACTGTGCACCCTTCTTGTTATTCATCGTCTTCTGAATGTTCTCCACGAGCTCCCTGTACATGACGGAAAGCTTGGCATTCTGGGCTGTAAGAGACTCGTACTCTTGGAACCCCTTGTCTTTCATCTGGATCAGATTGGAAATCTCATCAGTAAGCTCAGATCTCTTGGAGATCAAGTCCTCGATCTGCCCTCCAAGCTGATCTTTTAGCTTGTGCAATGAGTTGGCAAAGTCCTTGAGGATGTCCGACTTTAGCTGGTTGATGTCCATGGATCCGTTGCTCTCTTTAGCGTGCTTGAGATGCTCGGTCATGATTTCAAGCTCACGGATAACCATTTCGCGCTGTGTGTCGAGGACAGCCATAGTGTTGCGTTTTTCACGTAGAACCGTGTTCGCCTGCTTGATATCGGCTGCGCTGTGCATGGATTCCTGCAAGCCATTCTTCTCAGCTTCCAATTCTGCGATGCGTTGCTGAGCGCGGCGCAGCTCATTTCGCAAATTAACACTCTCCTCTTTCGAGTCTGGCGAAGCAATTGTGGGACTGCTGATGTCGATAGATCCATTAGTAGGCCACTTCTTGTGGCCTCCTCTCGAGGTGACCGACCCGCGCTCACTGAGACTGCGCCCATGTTTATGCACAGCATTTGAAACGCGGCGAAAGACGCCACCTTCTTTCTCTTCCCTTTCCTGGTTTCCTAGAAGACGTGCAAAGTCTTCATCCATCGAAAAGTCACCCTGTGCACTGTAACGGGGCAGACCGCCGCCAGGTTGGTATGGATCTCGTGAAGTCTCGCTGGGAAGACTGCTTATTGACTCGCTAGTCTTGTGTGCGCTAGGTGGTTGAGGTGGAGCACGTGGCGATGTGAACGTATCGGAGGGAGGTGGTCTTCTGTCCGCCGAACGGGCAGGAGGAACAGGCACCTCCGAAAAGGTTTTGGAGGTCTCCAGAGGACTGCTGATGCCAAGTCCAGCACTAACGTGAGCAGGAGCACCATAGGTCGAGGATACGCGTTTTGGATGCTCCACGTTAGGCGTGGTAGGCGAAGGACCAGACTTGTCGCCAAATTGAGCTGAGCCAGAAGGTCTCAGGGAGTCGCCACGCGCTGGACGCTCAACGCGTTGCGTTGAGCTGAATGATGACCCAGATGCGGTTTCAGGCGAATCTTGAGACCCAATTGGTGGGGAGGAGGTGAATGTAGGCTCAACCATAGGTCTGCTCAGTCTCGAAGACATCTCAGCACCAGGGGAACCGTGTCGTGGCGGCGATGCACTGCTGTCCGAGTCGCTACGTTTGGCATCCGACTTCTTGCTCTTTGGCACTTCTTGCAACTTGAAAGCCTCCGTGGCCGAGGCCGGCGCAGGAGAGGCATGCTGACTGCGAGACCTCTCATTGAGTGAGGGAGACTCACTGGATGTATCTCGCTGTTTCCTGAGCGTATTGGCGATATGATCAGAGGGCTGTCTGCCTTTCTCCTGAAATGCAATATGGGGACTACCTGCCGCAGGTCGCTCAGCTGACCCAGACCTCGAGTTGTTCTCCTTCAACTTGTCGCGAGGGTCCGCAGCTGGTCTGTTGAAATAGTCGCGATTACTCTTTCCATCGCCAGGGGTCGAACCTGAGCCTACTGTTCGGTCAGGGAATTGCCGGCTGGCTCGGTTCAAAGGCGAGGGTCCAGGTGCTGGATTTGGGTCAAGAGCAAAAGGCAGGAGAATGCCGTCGTCCCCGACGTCGGATTCAGTGTGCTTATGCTCCTTGTTGTAGGTTGTAGCTGGGAGAAGCACATTGTCTACAAAGTTGGACTAGTCAGCTCTCTGGAGATTCATAATTGGGATGTGGAGATCAGGAGTTACATACCTCGTCTGGTGGACTCGAGGGCGGCCGGCGAAGCATCGCGCCTGAAGTTGGAGGACGAGTCGCCTCTTCTGGGCTGGGCAGGACGGGGCGACGCATCGGCGGTGGTGGGCTCTGAGAAGACGTCTGAGGGCGTTTCGACGTCGGGCGTGTA
Source organism: Epicoccum nigrum (assembly GCA_002116315.1). Taxonomy (NCBI): domain Eukaryota; kingdom Fungi; phylum Ascomycota; class Dothideomycetes; order Pleosporales; family Didymellaceae; genus Epicoccum; species Epicoccum nigrum. The sequence continues at coordinate 3,120,820 of KZ107839.1, forward strand.
CGCGCTGCGCTGCGACTGCGACTCCTCGAACTGCGGGGGGAGCGCGGGCAGGGACTTGTCGACTTTTGGTGCGGCTGGTGCGGGCGGCTTTTTGGATTTCTTTCGACGCCGCGCCATGAGTGACTCGTGGCAGGACATACAGAAGATACCTTGCGAGGTTCGTGCATAGCGCAGGTTCTCAATCTTTCGCTTGCAATTCCTACACCTGAAGCAGTTGGCGCAAAAGGCCTGGTCGCCGGTCAGGATGGCGAGGTCTTCGATCTTGTTCCCGCAGTGGTTGCAGCTGTAGGTGCAGTTGTTGCAGATCAGGGAGCCGTCTCCGAGCAGCAGCAGGTTGGCGTCCGAGTCGAGCAGGGTGCCGCACGTGTTGCAGCGGAAGCAGTCAATGTGCCATCGATTTCCCGCTGTGCAATGTCAGTACGGTGTGCCAGCTCAGAGACGCGCAACAGTGCAGTGCAGTTGATTGCAGTTGATTGCATGCGCCAGAGCAAGGCACAGGGGCCAACGGGGGCAAGCGCACCTAGCTCAAAGGCTTTGCCCTCCTCGAGGATCTGGGACAGCTGTTAGCAGGCGCAGAGGGAAGCGGGGGCGCTGCCATTACCTCTCCGCACCCCTTACACGGATACACGACATCGTCCTGGTCGCCATCTTGGTCGAGCAGCGACTCCGGGTAGCCGCCAGGAGGCGAGTCCATTGCGGGCGAGCGCGGCGCGGGCGGGCGCAGTTGAGCGGCGGCGGCGGTGGTGGTGGTGGTTATGCGAACGAACGGGCGGGGCGTGGTGGTGGTCGTCTGGCGGTGAATTGCAGCTCGCTCGAGCGGCGAACAGGCGGAGATGCAGGTCAAATCGAGGTCAGGACGCGTTGGCCACAGCGGGCATGGCGTGCACACGCGGCGACAGCAACAGCAGCAGTAGCAGCGAGCACCACTAGTTGGCTCTGCACTCTGCACTCGGGGCGTAGGGGCTGCGGCAGATGGTTGTTGGCGATGTGTGGTAGCTTGAGGAGAGCGCTATGCCACCGGCGGACCCTTGATCTCGCCAGGCACTCACACTGCTAATCACTGGTAATCGCGGCTGCACAGACTTCGCGCGCCTTTGCTGGACCTGCGCCGGCCCTGGAGGCGGCGTATGGATGTGGCCGTACTGGGAGGCTCTGCAGATCGGAGATGCCTCTTTGTGCGTTGAGCTGCATGCAGCAACACCAATGTGCAGGGAGTGGGAGCCCTGGTGATGGCCTGGCCACGAGCAATGGCACTGTGCAACACGCATAGCACGACCTCAGTCGACCGCGTCAAGGCTCTTCGGAGAGAGTGTTTCATGTCGCCACGAATCCTGAGCCGACCCCACATGGCCCAATGGATGCTAGCATGCTCTCCAGCTCATGGGCGCGACTCATTCAGACCTGCATCTGCGCAGATGCTGGGTGCCGTCGCCTGCAGTCTGCAGTCCGCAGTCCGTAGTCCATTGCTTGCAGTGGTGCGCCTCGGCCTGGCTGGATCTGCACTGCATCTAAATAGAACGATGGATAGGTAAACCAACCACCGCCAAACCTCAGGCCGCCCTCACCACGACTCTGCTCAGATGCACGAATGCAGGTACGTGGCCAGCTCGCTGTCCGTCTGACACACGCCCGTCACTGTCAGATCAATCTGTGCATCGGCCGCTCAGCACAGCCTGTATGCAAATAAGGGCATGTTTCAGCCCATCTACATAGATTGGAACGCTGCCCTACTCCAAACGTGTACGCCGTCAGCGAAAGCTCACGCAAGAGGTCAACGCATTCAATGGGCTCTCAATGGCTGCCCAGGATCTCAATATACTGGGAGGCCTTGCAAATTTCATGGTTGGCTGCGCTGACCCTCGTATAACAACTCCGTCTGCACTTGAAGTTCGTACTACCATCTGGGACAAGCTCGTTTTGAATGGTCTAGCAGCAACCATCGAATCACAAGCCTGAGACGAGCGGGAATGGCAAAGGGTCACGGACGCGTTTCACGCGTACCGAGCGCTGCCTCAAAGGATCCGCGTTGTCGGTAGTTGCTACCGGATGGAGAAGCAAACGCCTACCGCAGCAACTGCACATCACGGTTGGCGCCAGCAGCAACAAGCGCGCAGTGCGACCAGAGTTGCTTCTGTCTTGTCTCAAAGCATCGGCATAGGTCTCCATGAGACAGGTCTATCAGCACCTGGTCACACAATCCGGTCGGCTTGCTTCCACTGCAATATCAGGGAAATGAAATGCGAGGTTCGTTCATACAAGATAGCGATCGATCTCTTACCCATTTCTTGTCTACTCGAGTTGCCGAATGGGCCTGACGACAAGCAGGGAGAAAGAATATTCTGGTGTAGGCACTGTCTTACAAGCAGCTTTGCCTGTCCACCTATTCCGCTGCTTCCCTTCATCACCATTAGACCTTTCTAGCGAGAGGTCTAGGCGACAGACTAGTGGTTACAATAGAACCATCTTACTCTCCCAGATGAGAAGTTTAGAAGGTCTGCGATCACATACCAAAGCACAGTTGTACCTTGTCAACACCGACTGCATAGTGCAAGAACACATAGGTTTTTTTTGGGGTTCGTGATGTAATTGGTGTATAGCATGGGATTGTAGATGTCTTGGAGAGAAGGAAGACAATCTTGCTGGCTAGTATTGTTTTTGCTTCGTGTAAGTTGGTTCTTTCCAGAGTGCTTAGTGGATGGTCGGCCTTGACAGAGTACAGTATGCTGCGTATAGCGGCGTAGTACAAGTGACACTACATACATAACAGATCACATGCCGATAACTACCGCAGAACCGTTGGGTCTTGGGCCCTTGGCATACCTACAGTATTGTTGAAGACTGATGATCTTCGAATTGTCAGGTGATATGCATAGTGCGTGTGTGAGTAATTGAAGAACGTCATTCGTCTCTTGAATACAACGGCGGTGTTTCTTGGGCTTGGGGCTGGCCGTTTGGCTCGCACGAGAAGCAGCCCCTCTCGAAGCAGAGTTCTCATGATTCCTAGCCATTCCGCCATTGGACACCCCATGCATTACAATTGCTATTACACATCTGCCTGTCTCTACATCAGCATATATCCTCGAATGAAACGCCAGCGGAGACGGGATAAAGTGGGTCTGCTTGTGGTTCAAAGAGCGCAGCTGCAGTAGCTACCCCACTTCACGGTTGAACATGGTTAAACATGGATGCTCAACTCGGAGCTCAGATTGCTATTTAATTAGTTCCCCTCTCCTCTTCGCCATCACCCATCTGTCCTCGAACCCTGAACAACATACCATCTGTACTCTCCTCGACCCATCTGAGAGAGATGAACTTAACTAACCACCATGCAGGAACCCACTCACAAGTATGGCGAACGCCATGCAAGATGCGGTCCGCCAGCAGGCGTTATCCATAGGCCATCAAGGTACTTTCAATGCGAAGTATACTGAACAACGATAAGTATACTGCATGAACCGGTGTTCGTTTCTGGAAGACCTGCGCTGCTCCGAACATACTCTACAAAGATGGTCAGACGTAAGGCTCAGGGCTTCCGGATTCGTTCTGAGATTATACGGTTTCAACTTGATCTGGATAATACCAGCGAAAGGACTCATGCTTGCCCCCTGTCAAGGACAGACTTAACCTTTTGCAGACTTCAACACCTGAACAACATCTCTTGATACCATGTCTCCCCCAGCTGCCATCTTTGAGTCTTCTGCCCCTGCTGTCCTCGGCAGTGGCATAGATCTCAACAAGAATCTTGCTGCCAAGGTTGCTTCTGTTGGTCTTGACGGTCAGGCGAAGACCCTGGCTGATCTTGAGAAGAATTGGGACGCGTTTACGTTTGCTCCCATCCGTGAGAGCCAAGTCTCCAGAGCCATGAGTATGCCATTTGTCTCCGAGTGGCTTCCTCTGGCAGCTCGTGTTGACATTTTCTAGCCCGCCGCTACTTCAAGGACCTTGATACGTACGCCGAGTCTGATATTGTCATTGTTGGCGCGGGATCTTGCGGACTTTCGACGGCTTATATGCTTGCTTCTAAGCGCCCCGACCTTAAGATTGCCATCATTGAAGCCGGTGTCGCCCCTGGTGGCGGTGCCTGGCTAGGCGGTCAGCTCTTCAGTGCCATGATCATGCGCAAGCCAGCCCAGTTGTTCCTCAACGAGCTTGGTGTTCCGTATGAGGATGACGGCGACTGGGTTACCGTGAAGCATGCGGCGCTGTTCACGTCGACTCTTCTGAGCAAGGTGCTTCAGTTCCCCAATGTAAAGCTCTTCAACGCCACTACAGTGGAAGACTTGATTACCCGCCCTGCTCCCACTCCAGAAGACCCTAACGCGGTACGGATTGCCGGTGTGGTCACCAATTGGACCCTGGTCTCCATGCACCATGACGGTACGCTGTCAATTCCGCTTCTCTTTCTGCTTACTGAACCCGACCTAGATCAGTCCTGCATGGACCCCAACACCATCAACGCACCCCTTGTCATCTCAACCACCGGACACGATGGCCCTTTCGGCGCCTTCAGCGTCAAGCGTCTTGTCAGCATGCAGCAAATCGAGAAGCTCGGAGGCATGCGCGGTCTCGACATGCGCACTGCCGAAGATGCTATCGTCAAGCGCACTCGTGAGATTGTGCCAGGTCTTATTGTCGGTGGGATGGAGCTCAGCGAGGTTGACGGAGCCAACCGCATGGGCCCTACATTTGGCGCGATGGCCCTCAGTGGCGTCAAGGCTGCCGAGGAAGCCCTGAGCGTGTGGGATGAGAGACAGGCTCAGAACGCTGAGTAGGAGCGTCAGAACGCCATATTGTAGCCTGCAAATAAACCCCTCGCTCGTTTAGTCTGCATTGTTGTATCTATATATTGATTATCTGCGTGATGATTGACGAAGCATGGAGATGTTACTCTATCCCGTCCTCTCACTCGAGGATGCTTTTGGTTGAGGTTTTCTTCCACGAGCGGGGTCGCACAAAGCGTAAGTACCTTGGTCACGACAGCATGCATCCCTGCGGTCGTTTTGGGCAGTGTTTCAGGCGCAGACAAAGACTCTAGGTGCCATGGTGTCATGGCGTTGTGTTTGTTGTCTGGGTGGCTGCGGACGCGTAGACGCGTGAAGACGGTAGGAGACGGCAGACGCAAGCTCGACAGCCATTCACTGGATGCATGCACAGTCTACGTGCGGGCAACGGCAATGCCAATGCCAATGCCAGATGAGATGATCACACATGACACACAGAACGCTCCACTTGCATGTTGTGGTGAACGATTCGAGGGGCGTCCACGTCGGGCACGCGAGGGGCACGGCAGCACGGTTGTGGTTGCGTAGGTGATAGGCGGCCCAGTGGCAGGGATCAGGACGACACCGAGGCGAGCTAACTTGGTAGAGTAGTGTTATTGTTGATTGACGATCAGAAAACACCGCATTGGCATTCTACTTCTGCTTATAGCTGCGGACATGCCCCGCTGAACGCTCTCCCACTCTCGCAACCGACCCCAGTGCCAGTGCCAGTGCCAGTGCCAGTGCAGTGCTGAACCCAAGCCCACCATGGAGGAGCAGACGGCCGCCCTGCTTGCGGCGCTCAAAAAGCAGGCCTCGACTAACGTAGACAAGCGACTGGACCTGTTTGGCAGCCTGAAGTCCAACATCAAGCACCAGCGGGTGCCCGAGAGCTGCCAGGCTGACATTCTCGAATGCATCCGGATTGCCATGACGGCGCAGACGTCGGCGCAGCTCGTGACAACGGGCTTCTCGACGCTCAGCCACCTGATTAAGCGGCTGGTGCTGCAGAAGGAGACGCACATCCTATCCGTCCACGCCGGCATGTTGTGCCCGGTGCTGCTGGAGCACCTGGGCAATGCGCGCGAGGCCCACCGCAGCGCCGCCTCGGTGCTGCTGGTGGAGCTGTACCACTACTGCCACCCAGAGATTGACGCGGGCATCCATGGCGCCATGGGCGGCACCAACCCGCGCGCGAAGGAGACGGCCATGCACTGGGTCGTCAAGATGAACAAGAACCATGCCTTACCGTTCAAGAGCTACGTGAACCAGCTGGTCGTGAACCTGGAGGACGCCGACCCGGAGGTGCGCAACGTTGCGAAGACGGCTATTGTGCAGCTGTACCAGAACGCCCCCGGCACCGCCCAGATCAACCTCAAGAAGCAGCTCGCCGCCCACAACGTCCGCAAGGGTACCGTCGCCTTCATCACTTCGCACCTCGACGATGCCGCCGCCGCCGCCGCCCTGGACGACCACAGCCACACCTCCGAGCCTGCCCCCACCGCTGCCCCCGCGCTTGCGCCCGTCCGAGAGCGCCCCCTGCCTGCCCCGCGCGCGAAGACACTGCAGCCGGACATGGGCTTCGCCGACAGCCTGGCTGCCGAGCAGCCGCCGCCGACCGAAGCCGTCTCCATGGACCCCATCCACATCTACACGCAGCGCGAGCTGGAGGACATCTTCCGCGACATGGCCCCGCCCTTCGAGGGCCGCGAGAACGAGCAGAACTGGATCGGCCGCGACAAGAACACGCTGAAGCTGAGGCGCATCCTGAAGGGCAACGCCCCGACCGAGTTCCACGCTGCTTTCGTCGTCGGCGTCAAGTCGCTGCTGGACGGCATCCTCAAGGTCGCCAACACGCTGCGCACAACCATGTCCACCAACGGCTGTCAGCTCGTACAGGAGCTGGCGAGCACCCTCGGCCCCGCTATTGACCCCTGGGCCGAGATTCTGCTGCAAACCTTCATCAAAATGTGCGCCGCCACCAAGAACATCGCTGCCCAAAACGGAAATACGACTGTGGACGCGCTACTCTCCAACATCTCGTACAACAACCGAGTGCTGCAACACATCCAGTTCGCCTCGCAAGACAAGAACGTCCAGCCTCGCTGTTTCTCGGCTGGCTGGATGAAGACGCTCATTCGCAAGCACAAGTCGCACATCGAACACTCCGGAGGACTGGACAGCTTTGACAAGATCCTGCGAAAAGGCCTTACTGACGCCAATCCCAAAGTGCGTGAGGCCTATCGAAGCACTTACTGGGCGTTCGCTCTGATCTGGCCTGAAAAGGCCAATGCGTAAGTTTGCTCGGATGCGGCGTGGAACTGTGACTGACTTGTATTATAGTATGTATGAGACGCTCGAAAAGCGCGAAAAGTCCGGTCTTGATAGAGATCCGAACAACCCCAATGCATCGTCGCTCGGTTCCTCACAGACCAGTGCAACATCTTCCTTCTCGAAATCCCTTGGCGCAGGTGCTGCAAGGACAAGTTTGAAGGAGAAGATTGCGGAGCAGAGACGAGCAAAGCTGGCAGCATCCAAAGGGGTGGCTGATCGGCCCAGCTCTGCTGCAGCAAGTTATGAGACCCCCAGATCGCTCTCGACCAAGTCGCTGGGCGCTGGTTCTCGCACCACGTCTACTGCTTCGACCGCAACCAACGGGCCAGCCAGGCCGCCATCCGCCATGTCCGGTGACTCTACAAAATCAGCTCTTAAGACCTCAACGGGGACCGGCTCACTGATGAGTGGCACTGTGCGACGCCCCATTCGTCGACCCGAGATGAACAGACCAAAGACAGCAGATCCATACGCGATGCGACAGACCAAGATCACTCCCTCAACCACCACAACACCAGAGAAGACTCCAGCTGTAAAGTCGCTCAAGAAGTCTGTTGGCTCCACCACCACAAGCGCAGCTCGGTCGCGACCGCAAACGCAGAACAGCCCTAATGCCAGCCCCGTACGTAGCAAGTCGAGAGTTGATACCGGTCGTACAACAACACACAGGAAAAACCCTAGTATAGGATCTCATCGAGCGAGTCCGGCCGCCAGCCCACACAAAGACGAGGACTTGACCATGGTGAAGCCATTCGTTCGGTCCCAAAGCCATCATGATGGCACAGCGCCCTTCCGGCAAAGGAATGGCATGGATAAACGGGTCTCCATTGACAGCGATGCACTGGATCTGGACGAGGATAACTTCACTATGGTTGTGCCGAATCTCACGCGTCCAATGTCACAACGCGTACAAAGTACACCTGCCAAGCCCAACGCTGCTGGGAGTCACCTACCGATTCCCAGCCCACGAGCAGCGTCCGTCTTGAGCACGAGTCTTCTGCCAGCGCAAAGTCCACGGCAGATATCGCCAGACCGGTCCGCACCTGAGGAAGTTGAAGTGTATGAAGATCCTCTCGCTGGTGATGAGCCGTCCACCGCAGGCCAAGAACTGGATACCCCCGTGCTGGGAGAGCTTCCAATCAACGAGAGGAGTAATGAACGCCAGCGGATCACAGATAGTGATGCTAATGCCATGACGGGGATCGGGATGGAAGACTTTGACCGGGGTCACCACAAGACGACAAGCACTGACACTGTAGTGCATACTGAGAACAAGGATGCCAACAGCCCCGAAACCCTAAAGAACAGGCAATTGCTTGCTAGCGCTCTCAAGAAAATTGAAGGACGTACTGTCGATGCCGGTATGTTTCGCAAGATTCAGGACGCTATCAAATCCGGCCAGGAAATCTGGGGCCCCAACGACGAGGTCTTCGGCAGGCTGCTTGTTGCATGTCTTGACTACTTTCAAACCCCCATGGAAGAACTTAGACTTCCTGCGTTAAAGGCTGGGTCTTGCAAGAGCCAGGCTCTTGCTACCATAAGGGCCATGCTCTCTCTGTATCGCAAAGAGACGGCCAAGTACTTCTCTCGTGTTCTGTGTACTATTCTGTATGCTAAAGCACAACATGAAAATACTTCGCATATCGCAGGTGACATGGAAGCAACAGCAAATGAGATTGTTCGCTACGGACAAGTCTCAGATTGCCTCAATTCGGTACTCGCTCTCGTCGAGAACATGCCCGCCTCGACATCCGACTCGTCGCCTTCGGCGTTGGCTTCTGGCAGCACACGTACAATGACCATGTCGTTACGCACCTTGGCGAGCCTTGTTGAGATCTCTGGCAGCAGAAACTTCACTCTTTCTCGAGAGCAGACACATCGCCTAGGCCAGCTAGCAGTGAGATGTATGGAGGACCAAGACCCCGATGTCAGGAAAGCTAATATTGAGCTTTGCGTCACTCTACACGAGCGAATTGTTGGCCCTGGCGGCGAGACGAAGGCTTTCTGGGAAGCTGTCGCTGGTGCAGGTGAACAGCAGCTCAACTTGCTCACTTATTACCTTGCAAAGAAGCAGAAGGCTTAGCAAGCTGTTGCGCACTACGACTTGTTTGGTGACCTACCTTCTATTGAGGAACTTACATGGGAAGAAGAGGTGTTTTGATTTTTAATCTCTGGGCTGGACTGTTGTACGCATTTGCAAGTGCTGGATGGGTCGGAGTTGTCAAAAATCAGGCGTTTTGAGAGCAAAAAGGGGTCATGGTATTACTTGCTGATCCTTTTTTACTTCGTGGGAGTCTTGTACCGGTGATAGGTCGATACCTCTTGTTTCGTCATTAACGATCTATGCGTACGATTTGATTCAACTTCTCCGTATATCGAGATCTGCAACGTGGCCGATACAAGAGCAAGAAGGAGAGAGAATCAATCCACAAGTGGACCAGATAATGTACTACGTTCTCAGTGCGGTTACAGAAGAATGAGCGCAATTTGGGCAGCCTCATCTCACGCCATTGAGACATGGTTACCTAAAGTCTACTTTCATGTGCAATCTAAATAGCGACGAACGCGTGGAGAAGCTGTTTAGATAGCGGAACTCGAGCTTGCTCATGCAGTTCGCGGAGAGTATTACTTGCTGTAAAGCTGAACGCTGACGCGGTTATCATGGACCTGAAGAATCGAGGACCAGGTTGTCTACGGTTCTTAGTGCCATAATAAGATTGTAAGTATGCCCGGCACACAGATCCGCAAATACGTCAGATAAGCACGAAGAAGAGCATCAAAGCGACAGTGTCACCACGTTGAGTCGTCGACTTACAAACGCTCCAGCATCAGGCATATATATTATGCAATACTACTTATACTCGCTTATGACCCACGATGCGGGTGGTTCTATCTTGTGACAGCCTCATCAGTTCCCGTAGGACATGTGCGCCTCGTTCACGCAACACATATTGTTGTACGCGGATCAGTGCCAATGAGCCGTTGCGCTCGCGTGAATCGGGAGGCATCGCCGATGGTTCACTGCCATTTACGGCTTTGATCTTCATTCAGGGTCCAGCGCGACGTCAGAGCCAAGAGATGCTGTCATTCGGTGAATGCAATAGCAATAAGAAGGCTCCGTGGAAACAAACGATCTCAATAGCAAGATCAAGACTAACAATTAGCCCCAGGGTAACTATTTGTAAGTTAATAGCACATTGTCTTTAGCACATGGAGTGGTACATAACGTACACAGATGTCAACCCCTGCTACCTCCACATTGTGTAAGGGTGATTGCACCGCGAGCTATTATCTCCTATCTATACGATCGTAGTGCGTGCGAGTGCCTCACATACTGACCGAGAACTTTCAGACCAGCATACCCGCCAAAATCATGAGTTCGTCACTACTCCCTCCCCAACCTGACGCTACATTCGCGGACCCGACCCCATCTGGCCTCACACCATCCACACGGTCTGAAGCCGAAGCAATTTTCTTCCAGAATGCCACCAAACAGACCGACTCGGCAGCACCTGATCCGTCTCTTACGGTCGACGAAGCGCGTGCCGCATACCGACGACCTGGTGTCCTTCGTACGAGTTCGGCTAACTACGAGAGGGCGCTGAAAATGTCACATGGTCAAGGGTCTGCGTCGTCAGATCTGGCAGCTGACTCAGGGACGCCTGAAAATATGGCCGGTGCAGGGACTGTCACTTCTCCAACGCAATCATCGTCCTTCCCTTCACCCGGTCAAGGTGTAGTGCCAGATTATAGCGCTGTGGGGCTTGCACAAGGCGACTCTTTGAAGAAATCGCGCTCAAGAGGTCTCAGCCTTGGAGCGCTTGCCCAGCAGCAGAGCTGGAATGAGCAGGATATGAAGCGCATGTACAACGCTGGTCTTATGGAGGAGGTCAAGAAGGATCCAGGGTACGACTCCGGCACGGAACCGAAGCGTTGAACGCCCTCCATTACCATGAGGCCACGTTAACATCGCATGACAAGCACGATTTACCATTGGGATCGACTACGCTCATTCTGCCTACATCTCATGAATGCTCAATGTTTGGCGTCAGGGCGCTCTTGAGGGTTCTGCCAAAATCGCTGAGGGACAGCATCCATATGCATAGCACACGCCTGTTCAGGTTCAACTACATTAACAAGATCAGTTCTTCTTTCCAGTTGCCAGAACCATACCGCGGTAGTGAAACCTCGAGGTGTTGATCAATGATCACATATGAAGCTTCACGAACCCTCTTTCCCACATACACATCAAGAGTGTTGCACAAAACAGGAACACAGCGTGGGGTATCTGTGCTAGCCTGTGTCCACATTTACTTCTCTCACTTCGTTACGTCACGACAAGCATGCGTCTCAACAAACACGTGTCTTCACTTTGATGGTGCTTGCTGCTCTAACGCGCTTCTGTTGATGACTTGATGACTTCAAACACTTAGCAAAATCTTTACACGCTCTTTTCTTCGTCCTCCTGTACTCTCGGTCAATTCTCAACACCGCTTTGTGAAGACTCACAGTCCTTACATCCAATGGCCACAGTCTTGATGCTACTTCTCCGCGTTACGCTCTTACTGGCACTGCGAGCAAAAATTCTCGCGCTACGGCCAACAGCGGACGCCAGCACCTTATCAACCAAGGCGACGAGACAGACACTTCAGTCATGGTCTGCGTTGGCCGGGACTGGGAGGTCGTCGAGACTTGCGTTGAAACAGTTGCCTGCCTCCTCCGCGATAAAAGTAGTGGCAGGTAAGACCTGACTTCACAACGCTGTTGCTCCTTAACCACAAATTAAAATCAGACGTGAAGACTACAATAACAATAAGTAAGGGTTTATTACTTGCCTAGCCTTTTTGTAGTTCTTAGAGGTTGTGAGGTTGCAGTGCGTAGGGTATATCGGGTTCTGCGCTGAGATCTTAATTGTAGGCATTTTTGGATGTGCAAGACCCTGCCATGCTGCGCCTGCCCCCAACGCGTACTACGAGAAGGAGGTTGGGTGTATGAGGCGGGACGAAAATTATGGAACCCCCCCCCCCCTTGATTGGCCTGAAAACCTCGAAAAGTAAACTTAGTAACTGACGTAAGATGCAAGATATATGGCTTGCCCCATAAGGCTGCATTCTGTAGAGCAATAGGCAGTAGATAGAAGAATGTCTTGCAAATAAGGATGGGTGTTCAGGTAAAGAACGTAAAGTGTTGTGATGTTCTAATTGCATACAGACTCTAAACTTACCGTTATAGCCGAGTAAAACTCATTGGATTCCAGCTTGTCAATGTCTTTTCTTCACGATGTTTTCCTAATATACAGAGATCGTAAACACAGGCTATCCCTTTGATACATCGTATTGTGGCAGAAAGATTGCATGGCATTTTGACTCGTGACTATATATCCGAAGTGCTTTGAGCATGCTAAAGGCAAATCTACGTATGCAATATACGTTGTACTACATTGTGTAGGGATCCGAACGCCGGGTATCTGAAGAGATCCAGGCTGCCATTCTTGCCAACCCAAATGGCATATGCGCCGATAATAAGCGCGACTCCAAGAGGTCCGTAGCGGCGGTAGGACCACAGCCGCAGGCGCACCTGCTTCATTGTCCGGAACGTCTGCTGGAAGACCTTTTTCTGATATTGTCGCCGGCGAACTTCATTTTCTTGCAGGATAAAGTAGCGCTCGCCGTCCTCAAGTGGCATGTGCTGGTAGTCGTCCAGGTTGGCTGTGGTTTTGAGCACACTAGATGATGATATGCGCCACCACTCCCAGCTCCCAAGCGATTGTGGTGGAAGCCTTTCATACAACTCAACCGACCGCGCAATATGAAACTCGATGTCGAATGGCGCAGGAAGCTTGCTTAACATGACATGTAAAATGTCTTCTTCGTCCTTCTCGATTTCCAGCAACTCTTCTCGCCTTGAAAGCACAACAGCTGCAAAAAAATATAAAGGTATTACAGGGTGGCGGGCGAGAAAGAAGTCGAAAAGTCTCGTAATATCTCTGTATTCTTGAATGTTGTGAGCGAACATAGTAATGGTGCCTTCCAGCGCGAAAGTAGCTGAGCTGGTGGGTAGATGTTCGTACAACAGTGGATCAGCACGTCGCAGTAAGGGGCGCAGCAGTTCGAGCTGAGCTATGGCAGGTTCGAGAGATGATAGCATGAAATCTCTTATTCGAAAGAGACTGAGGCGGGCAGCTGCCTGAGGAGCGACACGAGAGCCAAGAACGAGGTAAAAGACCTGCACGATATCGTGATAGCCCTGGAAGTAGGACAAAATTGGGTGCCGGCGCAGCACTTCAAGGATGACATTGGACAGCTCTATTTTCCTTCTGTCGAGCTCTTTCTCCGAGACTGTACTCAGTCAGTACTGTAGGAAAAGAACGTGGATATGAAGAGACAACACTGACCATATGGTGGATAGTATACGAACGCCCTATTCACATCGAGGGCGACCTGTCCTTCTTCACCATGTGCCGGGAGAGTCTGCCATGGCGTTTTTTCGACCGAGATATCTACACATCCAAGCAAGAGTGGCCATGCGATGCGTCGTAGGTCGTCACTCACGAGGCCATGAGTGCTCGTTGAGAGGTCTTTTAAAGCAGCAAAGTCCTGGGACTCGCAAGCTGTGAAAATGAGATCTTCTTTCGCTCTTTCTGCTGATGAGAGTTTCACAGGCGTCTCGTGATGCGCGGGAAAGCTTGCAGAGCTCACCGAGGGCGAATGGGTTCGAGAGGCCATGACCTCATCGTCTTGAGTGCGGCCAGTCACTGAAGTCGACACTCAAAGCCCTGTGCAATGGTGACGTGGCTCTGTAGTTTTCGTCGCACGGCAAAGTGATGTGTTGTAGCTGTAGGATACGCCTGCAACTGCATGTCACCGCACGTCGGCGGTTGTGCATACGTGCGCCGGTCGCTCCAGCTTGTCGCGAGCGGGCTTCGCTTCGCTTCGCGTCATCCTTCCCTGCCAGAACACAAGGCTTGGCATCAACCCTCGCCTTGACTGGTAAGAACGACGCCGTCGAAACGCTGCCAAAGCTCCGTTATCTTTTGCAAGTTGTGGCGTTCGAGCCAAACGCCGCCGACACCTCGAAGGTCAGGATTTAGCAAATCTGTGCCGCATTGCATTGATCGTACATACCCCTCCAAGCCGACTGTGCATGCAGGAAGCCAATGAGCAAGAACCCCATCTTGCTACCTACCCAAGTACCTGAGGCTAATCGTTGTCGCCCTTTCCGCCAATTAGAGACGCGACGAGCCTGTGCTATTCTGCAATCAAAATCCGACCACGCTTGAGATCAATCTTCTGCCCACACTTCGCCACTGCCGTACAACTCGCGCCCCTCGTGGAGGCATCTCGCCGCCCAGATATATTGACGTGTATTTTCGAAATTGCATCTTACCACACGTCTCACCGCCACTCTTACAAATTCCCACCCAGGACAGAAAACTTTGGCCTAAATCGCTATTAATTTTTCATAGCCACTCCGCGACTTACGCAATAATAGTTCATTACGACCACCTCGTCTGGCAGCGTCGAGACATCCATTACAAAATCAAGCCTTGATCAAACCCTTCGAGTCCACTGGGAGCAAGCTCCACCATGAATCATCAGGTTCAGGGCTTGGTACTTGTTGACAATGAATGGGTGTCAAGGCCGCTCGATGTCTATCAAATAATGGCTCAGTCGCAGCAGGACGATGCCGAAACACGAGAACCGCCGGTCAAGACTACTTCTAACGCCCATAACCCACAGTACGGCCTCCTGTCAAGGACAATTCTTCCCACACCTCTTTACAAGCTCATACTTCCTGCGAACATACGTCACAGAGATTCCAACGACGTTCTACTTGTGGGTGAGGACTCGATAGAACTGAACGAGATCTATGGTCATGGTCGGCTACGCAATGTTGCTGTGAAGTCGGATTTCAGCGGTCGTATTCTCGCAGCACGAGTTTTTGGTGACCCTCGCGAGCTCTGTCTCAATACCGACGTGGGCAATCCACAACCCGAGACCAAAACAGCGTTCGCAAACAGATCGTCAAGTACAAGGGGTAAGGAACATTGCATACCCCCTGAGGTGGTAGTACTCACCCTTACATCGCGGACATTGATGTTCTTATGGGCCCTACGCACCGCAAATGGCATAAATGTGTTCCAACACAAGGCGGTCAAGCTTCCTGCAAGCTCATCACGTTTCGACCGCCTCGGTCAATACCTTGCTGTAGATCCTAAGCGTCGCGCTATGGCTGTGGGTGCTTACGAAGGGCGATTTATACTGTACAAGACGAAATCAATGCAAATGTGGCGAGACGAGCTGCGGTCTCGCCCCGATTCGACCCCAATCGAAGATGAACGCATCATGTTCATTGAAGGCCGGATTATGCATATGGACTTCCTCACCTCGCCCGTTGGGATGGACGACTACCACGTGGTCCTTTTGTTCGTCATCGCCCACCAGGGCTTGACGAAACTGACATGCTTTGACTGGGACTGCAGATACGATCTGAGCACAGTGACTGCACGTACAGAACGAGTTGCGGTGGATTTAGGTATGTGACACCGAGACTCCGAACCTTTGATGTTAATCGAAGCTAACAGTTCCAGATGACCAAAACCCTTCCCTACTGATCCCGCTTACTCAAAGTCCCGATTTTCTTTTGGTTTTCGATACACATGTCTCCGTCTACAGAGACGTCTTATCCGGCGCGCCACAACGCTCAGTGGTTCTGGTACCAGATCATATAACCTCCTCCCTCCACCCGGGCGACAGTACACATAGACCGCTATGGGTTCAATGGGATAGGACCACACGCGATCCAGCCTTTATGAAAGAATGCTTCTACGTCGTGCGAGAGGATGGTCGTATCATGTATCTGGAGCTGGGACCAGAAGGAGCTGTCGATATGGAAGATGCGGGCAAATGGCCTTATAGGATTGACACAGCCTTTGCCTGCCTTAACATCGACAAGTCAGAGTTCTTACCGCCCTATTCAGACGTCATTATGACAGGGGCTGCAGGAAACGATGGGCTTATTTGTAGAGTTGGTGCATGTCCCATGGATCACTCTTACTCGACTCAGTATCCGACCATGAATCATTTTACTTACCTGGAATCGGTTTCAAATTGGTCTCCCGTCACAGATCTATGCGTTACAGAACCTCCGAGGATTAAGGGGTTTCCTGAGCGACGGCGCTGCGCAATATACGCAGCCAACGGCACCGCACCACACGGACAAGTATCAGAGCTCAGGTATGGGCTTCGCGCTGCCATTGACGAACTTAGCGGAGAAATGGATGGCTGTACGGGTCTGTGGGTTCTAAAGTATGGCAGCTATACGGTCGACCTCGAGGGCAAGCGTGCCAGACAACACTACGTTCATGTGCTTGTATCTTTACCACTCGAGACTCTCCTTTTCCGCCTGGTACGTACACAGCCGGATCTCCATGGAAATTTTACCAATTCATGGGATCATGGCATTTGGGATATAACCCAGCTGCCTAGCGAAGATGAGCCAGTCGACGATGGACTGGTGCGAGCTGAGGAGACTATCTCAGCCTGCATGTTGTCTGGCCAATACTCGATACAAATCACTCGCAAGGACGCACGATTACTCACCCAATCAAATCTAGCCTTGTGCTCCAGGTTTGAATTCCCAAATCGAATACTGCTTGCAGCGTCCCGACCTGATTGCCACGTTTTTCCATTTGCGTTCAAAGATGATGGACATATATATCTAGATGTCTTGTCAGTACTTGAAGATGGATCATTCGCGAAGACAGAAGAGACACATTCGCGACACGCACTGAGCGCAGATCCAACATGTATCGAGCTTCTTGACATCGCAGGGCAGACTCACATCTTTGTTGGCACGTTCGACTCGAGAGTGTGGATTTTTCGGGTTTCATCCACCAACAGGCTTTTCCAGGTCTTTTGGTCAACTCTGGATCCTTTCCCCACGGACCGCTCACGAACTCTGTGTGAGGGTGCTGCCGTATTGACATCAGGTAACAACCAAACGCTGGTCTGTGCTACCCGTGATGGTCTACT
This sequence comes from Epicoccum nigrum, assembly GCA_002116315.1. Classification (NCBI taxonomy): domain Eukaryota; kingdom Fungi; phylum Ascomycota; class Dothideomycetes; order Pleosporales; family Didymellaceae; genus Epicoccum; species Epicoccum nigrum. Next base: position 3,137,948 of record KZ107839.1, read on the forward strand.
TCTTAGCCAAGATCTCCGAACGGTTGATTTCGAGGCTGTAGAACCACCAACGCCCTTGTACATTTCTATATCCGAGGCTACACCAAGTACTTGGAATGTCGTGAGGATGGGGTCAGTTTCAGCACACATTTATGCAAGTTCGACTGATCGCGGAGCTGCTTTTGTATCGTGCGGAGCGGAATTCTGTCAGATTCGTTTGTCCCCAAACAAATTGGGAGCGGTGGGCGTCGAGTCCATCTGGTTGACTGATCGATCTGATCCTGCGTATCTCCAGCGACCCGTCACGGCAGTCTGTCAGCTGCCTCGTACGAGAGTGAATGATGCACGAACCGAGATAGATTTGAGCGGTATTCTCTTCGTCATATCGGGCAAGCAGATGCTCTGTGCCCAACTTGAAGCCGATAAAAATATTGAACATATTGGTCGCTTCCTGGGTCGACCGTCAAGGCACAATCTCAAGCCTTTGCCGCGTAAACTGAACACAGGCGCGAAGCCCACGTACGCTACCTACCTTACATTACCAAAGAAGATGCTCGTAGCGACTGTGGAAGCAAGAGAAGAATGTGTGCCACCAGATGGTTACCGTGGGATACACTCCAGCTTGAAACTTCTCAATATGCATGATGAGTCCACCGGAGATGCTGAGGTCAAGCGAGAAGTGGGTGTAGAGCCCGCTATGAGATCAGTCATCGCTCAATTTACGCTTAACAAAGCAGAGCGTGTTTACTCGATCGTTGACTGGGCTTTCGAAGATGACCGGGGCAAGAAGTACAATCTGGTAATTGTTGGCACCGGTATCAGAGGAGGGTCCGGAAAAGAGACCGGACGCAGGCTAATTTTCAATTTGGGCCAGCGCGGATCGAGGCTGTCACTGCAAAAAGAGTCAATTTATACGCATCCGGTCTATTCCATCGCTATGTTTGATAGACGCGCCACCGTCAGCGTTGTTGGGCGAGAACTCCATTTTGATGAGTTCGACGCAGGCTCGGGAAGGTAAGCAATTCATCTGTTGCGCATGGCATTATCCAACTAATCTGCATAGGTGGTTCAACCGTGGATCAAAAGTACTTCCATCACCCGGTATACACATTACTGTGTCGCTATCGACTGTTTTTATTTCGACTCTGCAACACTCCCTACTCTGCTTTGAGATTGCTCGGCAGCTGGATAGTTCCAGGGTCGACATTGAACAGCTATTCACGGATAGTCGGGAAAGATCATTGACCCATCATCTGGTATTGCAAAACAGTGATCTTGAACAGAATCCAATGACGGAACGTGAATCATTGGTTCTGTTGACAGACAAGAAGACTGCTACAGTGACTGGTCTATATAGCGCTGGCGAAAGTACTCTCAAAAGTGCTGCTAATACACTTTTTGAGGCATGCCTTCCGCGAACAGTCATACGCCTCCAACGAGGAAACATCCGCCCACCCTGGCGTCGACCCGCTCGCATGACAGGTTCTTTTCAAAAGACCGCAGGGATTCTGGCAGACGATATGGTTGGCGCCTGTTCAGATGGTACCATCTATGCCTTTGCAATTCTGCTGGAGCCAGCACGTCACGTTCTACGCTTGTTGCAGAATCTAATCGAAATGAAGCGACAACAAGATTCTGCAGGACGATTCTCCATTGTGAAGCATAGCAGCGGCGACATATTCAACATGCTTAAAAACGGTGCAGACGGTGCTCATGAGCAAAAGATACGTGCTAGAGATGTTGATCCGCGATTCGAAGAACGCGGAGCATTTGGATCGAGGAAAAGACACATCGACGGAGACTGTTTGATAAGGTACTTTGAAGACGGCGGGGAACTGCAGGAACTCGTCTCCCAGGGTGTAGATGACGATGTGCAAACGCTCTTCGTAGAGCTTGCAAAAATACTGCTGCTACAGACCAGCAGCTACTCACCTCACAAGGACATGAGTCGATGTAGTGTTCTACTCGAGATCAAAGACTGGCTAGAGCAAGTCTTAACACCAGTATTGTAGACATACGAGTAACGTGTTTTACAAACGAGTCGTCAATACAAGCAAGTCGTCAGCCCCACCAACTCTGCGCACCTCTTAACGCGTATATCTCAACAACGCAATAGTAAAGGATCTAGAAATTAATAGAGTAGATTAAGCAGTAGATACAGTATCTTTCTTGTATGTACGTGAGTTGTGCCCAATCTTCCTGCATTTCTTACGGCGCGCTAGAGCCTGGCGGCTAAGGCCTGATTGCTCTCCTTCCTGACGCATCTCACAAGCAAGCTGCAGGTTAGCCTTACGTTAAGCAAGTATATCCTTTCTAGACTCCTTTGTTAAAACTCCTTGCTTCTGTATACGCTTTTTCTTGCGGTTCTTGCGCTTTAAGGCTGCTTTATTAGCCTTTTCAAGGCTAGTAATTCTTTCCTTTATTAGCTTAGGTAATAGAATTATTAGGTAAGCTTCTTTCTTAAGCCAATTAATTGCCTCTATAATAGAAGTTAGTAATAAGCTCTTATACTAACGTATACGCTTATATGTTAGGCTTAGTTAAGCCTTAAACTTACATATATTACTTAGTATATAAGCCTACTAAAAGGCCTCAACAGTAGTAGCTAGAGAAGTAGGTATACACAGCTATAAGTCTAGCTTTAAGAGAATAGTTTCTAGCTAAAGAGATATAAGGCCTACTTCTTAGAAAGCTAAGTAGAAAAAAGCTCATTTAAAGGAGTAACGTGCAACCTATGCGAGTGGCGCACCCAGGCGAGTGGCGCGCCCCAACAAGCTATTGCGCCTACCAACCTTCAAACCTTAATGGATCAACAACCAGACCTTGAATTGCTTTCAAAAGAAGAGAGAATTAGGCTTGCACTTTAAGCACTTAAATGCCCTTAAGAACTAAGCGTGCGACGCGCTGCTGTAGTCTACAAAGTGCCAGAGACAACCCTCTGCCGCCAACGCGCTAGAACGCAGTTAACACGCGATACCTACCTAAAGTTATTAGCTTTAACTAAGGCAGAAGAGCAGACACTTATGCAGTATATAAAGAAGCTTAACGCGCAAGGGCTTGCCCTAATACTTTATTAGGTTAAAGATATAGCTAATTAACTGCGCGCTGTACGCAATATAAAGCCTATTAGCCCTTACTAGGCTTTAAACTTTATTAAATAAGAACCTAGACTTAAATTGCGTATAACTTAACAGAGGGATTACTAGAGAGTCCTCTGCAGCAACCTAGCTATTATTAGGCCCTAGTTTAACCTAGTACAGAACATTAAGGCTAAGTATAGTATCTAGGACGAAGATACCTACAACTTTAACGAGACTGGCTTTACTATAGGCATCAGAAATTGCGTTAAAGTAGTTACTGTATTAGAGAGACGCACTAAGCCTATTAGGGTCTAGCAGAGAGACTGTAAGTAGGTAACGTTAATTACTGTAATTAATGTAATAGGCTAGGCAATTACGCCCTACCTTGTCTTTAAAGCAAAGAACTATAACAAGTCTTAGTACTCTAATGTTAGATTTGATAGATCTTTTAATAAGTGCAATAAAATCAGGGTTATAATTGATGAATTCTGTTGTGTGCTACCCTGTGTTGTCTTGTTATTCTATGTTCAGATAACAGGTGCCTTTTTGTTCTTGTGTGGTTACACCCGAGCCCCTTGTGTAACAATTATGTCGCACGCCAGCCTCAGTCTTGTTAGGTCAATCACATTGATTGCCAGCCCTCAGCTTGTATGGTCGTGAATCTGACACACCCCCTCAGCTTAGAGCATCTCTCAAGCTGCTAACTAATTAGTTAGTTTTGGATAATGCGAGGGTCTCAAGTTGGGCTTTAATCTCATCTATCTGAACCTCCTTAAGATGTACTGGTCTTCTCTCGACTAGACCAAGTTAGTTGAGGAAGGTCTCCCATGTGTTTGCTAGCAGGGATTTAGTTAACCTATCGGCAATTATTTAGTTAGTAGACATATATAATACCTTAATCTTATCGCGAGAGACCTCTTGTTAGAGCCAGTGATTGTAGATATCTACGTGTCGTAGTTTAGTTTGTAGTTTTGCGATATCCTTAGTGACGAGGCGTATTGTTTGCTTATTGTCGCAGCTAATGTTAATCGCTAATCTAGGTACTATAATTTGTAGCTCCTTTAGTAGCCTAGTTAAGTACAGGGCTTCTTTAGCGACCTAAGATAGGGCTAGTAATTCGGCTTTAGTTATAGACGTAGTAATAGTATCCTGTTTACTTGCTCTCTAGGCTACAAGTCCTCTAAAGAGCTTAATAACATAACCTTGTAAGCTCTTCCTATCTATAGTGTTGTCTGCAAAGGACGCGTTGCTGGCTACTTCAAGGCCTGTTCCCTAGCTAAGCTGTAAAGCCTTAGTTTTAGTGGCGTGAAGATATAGCAGCACTCTGTCTACTGCCTTATAGTATTCGTAACTTAGATTAACAAGGAATCTAGCTAGCCTTAAAGTAGCAAAGGCAATATTAGGTCGTGTAGTAACTGCTGCAAACAGGAGAGACCTAATCTTCTGCTAGTATCTATTTGTCTCTGATGCAGTGGCAAGTCTATTGTTTAGTACTTGTTTAATTATTAACATAGGCGTATTATGCCTTAAGTCTATTTAGTTAGCAAGTTAGCTTATCTTTTTAATATATAACTGTTGCAACAGTTAGATTAACTTCTATTATTAGTCGCGAATAATTTTAATCCCTAGGAACTATTGTAGGTTGTTACCCCCTGTTAGGGTATATTTCTTTTAAAGGGATGTAGTAATTTGTTTAGTAGACTCTTCCTGTGTTTTATAGTACGCAATTATAATGTTGTCTATATAGAAGAAGATAATTATTCTATCCTTTATTATACAGCACAGCTTATGCAGCACTACCTAAAATTTTAGTTAAAAGAGAGCTGTTGTAAACTCCTTCTGCTAGAGTAGTAGTAATATCTGTAGGCTGTACAACGCTTTCTAGATCTTTAAGGTAGTCCCTAGCTTTTAGTAGCTGTGTAGCATCTTTATGTAGATTTCTCTATTAACTGTTGCATATACAAAGGCGTTAGTAATGTTGTACTGTTTTAGCTCAAGGTCGTCTTTGGCTGCAATAGCGGCCAGCATTTAGAAGGACCGGCTCGCCAGCATAGCTGCGTAGGTATCTTGTAAGGTAATGTTTCGCTGTTAATCCCCTCTAACTACTAGCTAGGCCTTGCACTTAAGCAGACAGTAGTGCTTGTCTAGTTTGTACGTGTATACCTATATACAGTTAAGTATCTAATGTCCAGCTCTCCTAATTAGCAATGTTAGCACCTCTACCTACAATCTTATCTAGCAGTGGCTCTTAAGGTAAACTTTTTCAGCTTCCTTGAATATCTCGTGGAGTAGATAGTTCTTAAGATTAGAGAATGCTTTTAGTAGTAGAGGGAGCTAGCTTAAGTGTGGCTGTACTCCCCTTAATAGGATTCTTTGCAGCTGTGCCTTATTAATAGGTTTTCTGTAGTATTAGCCTATTATCCCTGCCTAGGTCCTAGCTATAAATACAGCTGCCTACGGTACTGTTGTTAACGTGCTGTAGTTGTTAGCTTACTGTTTACTCGCTTCGTTCTCTATAGTCTGCATTAAGAACGCGACTAGAGGTAGAGTTTCTAGAGGAGTTAGGTATGCTTTAAGTACTTCCTTGCCTTTGTATTGCCTTAGAGTTCTGTAGGTAGACATACTGTCTTCTGTTGTATCGTCTTTATAGAATCGCTTAGTCTCTAGTTGTTCTGCTTAATACGCTGGAAGTTCTATTGTCTTTACCTATGTAGCTATTTCTTTAAGGGTACTATGTATTAGACTGTCTGTTAGGCTCTCTATTTTGCCGTTAAACACAGATTGTTTGTTAAAGACCACGTCTCGCGAGCTAATAACTCTCCCTAGAGGGGGAATCCAGATGCAATAGATATTTGTAGATAAGTAGCCTACGAGGTAGCCTACCTATGCCTTTAGATCTAGCCTCTAGAGTCTTGACTTTCTACGGTGTGTATTATTAGTTATTGCAAAGGCCTTGCAACTGTACGCTTTCAGGTATGCCTAATTTAGTTTTTAACACCTAGGGACAATCCCGTTTAGTTTAGTAACTCGTGTAAAGAACCTTGCGTAGGGTAACTACTACTAATTAGTATAGTTTAGCGTTCTGTTGTACAGATAAACTGCGGCTTTAGTAATCTCTAGCTATATTTCCTATAGCAGGTTAGCGTCTAGTCGCATTGCACGCACTTTTTCTTTAATTACACCCCCTGAGTGTTCAGCTCCTCCGTTTTGTGCTTAAGTATCTAGTGCTGAAGGCTTAAGTTTTATGCCTAAGGTAGCGCACTATCTTCCTACTTCTGCTTTTACAGTAGCGATCTTGTTATTAGTTTTAATAACTTTAACTAAGATGTTAAATTGTTTCTTAAGGAATTGTATAAATAATCTAAGGAGTTGAATAATTAATTTAGCTAGTTAATTGTCTTTAAAGTAGAGGTCCTATGTATATATAGAGTACTAGTTAATTATTAGCATTTAGCTCTTCTCTTTTGTAGATCCTTCTTTATAGCTGTAGAAGTCAAGCGCTATTCGTTCTCCTAGTCTATTGTTAATTACACGTAGTTTGCGTCGGATTTAGCGCCTTGATTTAGCTCTTCTGTATGCGTTACATTCTACAGTAGTAACACCCTTAATTCTTACCCCCTAAGACTGGTAGACAAGGTGTTTAATTGCTGACGGTCCTGGGTGCCCTAATTGCTTATGCTATAGTGTTGCGCTTGTCTTCTGTACTGCTCTTAGGGTCTTTGAGCTGGTACGTACGTAGAAGGCGGTATAGCTGTGCTGTAGGTTAACTACCTATTGTTAGTGCATTTCTGTCAGTATAGCGACTATTAAGTCGTCCTGGCAGTGCAGCATTGTTAGCTCTCCTCTGTTATCCTACTAGATACCCTAGAGTCGTAGCAGTCTAAACGACACAAGATTGCATAGGATATCTAGGCAGAAGGCAACATTCTCTAGCTAGATTATTTGCTTAGCAGTTTAACCTTTAGTTATAATTTGTACTGTTCCGTATCCTTAGATCCACACTTGCGTATTGCTAGCCTAGATAAAATCTCTAGGTACTAGTGCACAGAGATCTCTTATCTGCTTAATATTGTTGCATATATGCGTTGTTGTTCTAGAATTAAGGATAAAGCAGTTTTGTAGTAGGTATTGTTAGTCGCTAACATAAAAACATGCTATTACCTGCCTGCCCTTAACCTTTGCCACAGCTCTTCCTTGCAGTTATTTAGTAAGGAGGTCTAGTGTTTAAGACAACATCTTAATTTAAGGGGTTGCCGTCGATCGTGATAATTGTGATGAGCTGCTTAGCTGTGCTATAGTCTTAGTAGATCTATAGTTGTTTACTAACCTTTACAGCTCACTGTCTTTATTAAGATTGTACTTAACCAGGTTAGCTACTATCTAATTTAGTCTAAACTATTTAGGGGCCTTTTCTGGATAAGCGTAGTAATAATCTAACAAATTGTGGCGCTGTCTACAAGCAGGGCAATTACCGCCAGCTGCTGCTAGATTCTGCTTAGGGAACTGCTTGGATTTAGTACCTTATATACTATTATATTTTCTCTTTTGCCTAGACCTGCTAGGATTGCCCTGTAACTAGGCAGATAGCGCTCTATTTAATATATCTGAGGCGTCCCTAAGTGTATCCTAGTTAGTTGCACTGCTAGCAAGATATAATGCCTCTCCTGCAGTAAAAGCGCTCTTCTGCTTACCCTTTATAGGGTAGAATTAGTTTATGTAATCTTAGTAGAGTTTTATCATCTTCTTCCTATTGTTGCTAGTCCTGTTATAACTAGGACTAGCAAAGGTTGTTACCTACGTAGGGGCAACCTTTAAGACAGCTACTAGGAAGTCTGTTGTCACATTATTAATGTTTCTTACCTTACTTACTTAGAGGGCTTCTACCTAAGTAGCTACTTAGTCGTATTCTGTTAACTAAGGTTCCTATTAGCTAGCTGCTCTTATAGGTCGTAGTGCAGTGTGGTATCTCTCACGCGCTAACATTCTTTCTTTATAGGAGTCAATTCCTACAGTTTCTTGAAGTAGCACTACCTACTCTCTCACTAGCTTGCTTGACTTACAGCAGCTTAGGTAGAGGTATAGTAATACTGTCCTAAGTATGTAATTAATTAACTGTCTATATTAGGTATATTCTTCTTAATATTCCCTTTCTTAAAGTTTGTATAATTCTAACTAAATCTTGTAATCTTCTTAGTTGTCTTTATAATCCTCTTAACCTTATATAGTTAAGTCTGCTATACAGGTTAGAGTTGTTATAACAGTTAAAGGCTCTTGTAGAGTTAGCAGGGTACTGCTACAGGTTTAGGAGCTTAACGCACTACTTGTAGATAGAGTAATTGTCGTAGTAGCTTCGTAATCAGCAATTTAAGGTAGGAGCAGTAGAGTTAGTCGTTGTTTTAGCTCTATAGAGCTAATTAGATCTACAAGATTCTATACGCTTAGCGCTTCGCACTTAATTTTGAATTAGCAATACCACGCTGTCTAGCTGCTGCTGTTAGATAGGATTACAGTCGCGTCGCGACTAGATTAGGTTATTATTTTGTTAATAGTTGTGCTTGTAGGAGCAGCAGTAAGACTCTTAATTGTTAGATTTAATAGATCTTTTAATAAGTGCAATAAAATTAGGGTTATAATTAATAAATTCTGTTATATACTGCCCTGTGTTGTCTTATTGTTCTATGTTCAGATAACAGGTACCTTTTTGTTCTTGTGTAGTTACACCTAAGCCCCTTGTGTAACAATTATGTCGCACGCTAGCCTTGGTCTTGTTAGGTCAATCACATTGATTGCCAGCCCTTAGCTTGTATAGTCGTGAATCTGACACCTAATCTAAAGCCCTAATAGCGCATTAGGGTCAGTAATAACAGCTAGACTACAAACGACATTAGTATAGCCTGGCTAAGGCACTTTATTAAGCAGATTTAGGGCTAGAGGGTAGGTAGCTACGTGCTGCTAATTGTTAGATTTACGACCATACAAGCTGAGGGCTGGCAATTAATGTAATTGACCTAACAAGACCGAGGCTGGCGTGCGACATAATTGTTACACAAGGGGCTCGGGTGTAACCACACAAGAACAAAAAGGCACCTGTTATCTTAATATAGAACAACAAGATAACACAGGGCAGCACACAATAGAATTTATTAATTATAACCCTAATTTTATTGCACTTATTAAAAGATCTATTAAATCTAACAATTAAGAGTCTTACTGCTGCTCCTACGAGCACAACTATTAACAAAATAATAACCTAATCTAGTTGCGACGCGACTGTAATCCTATCCAACAGCAGCAGCTAGACAGCATAGTATCGCTAATTCAAAATTAAGTGCAAAGTGCTAAGCGTGTAGAATCTTGTAGATCTGATTAGCTCTGTAGAGCTAAAACAACGACTAACTCTACTGCTCCTACCTTAAATTGCTAATTACGAAGCTACTACAACGATTACCCTATCTACAAGTAGCGCGTTAAGCTCCTAAACCCGCAGCAGTACCCTGCTAACTCTATAAGAGCCTTTAACTGTTACAACAACTCTAACCTGTATAGCAGACTTGACTATACAAGGTTAAGAAGATTACAAAGACGACTAAGAAGATTACAAGATTTAGTTAGAATCGTACAAACTTTAAGAAAGGGAATATTAAGAAGAATATACCTGATATAGACAGTTAATTAATTACATACTTAGGACAGTATTACTGCACCTCTACCTAAGCTGCTGTAAGTTAAGCAAGCTAGTAAGAGAGTGGGTAGTGCTACTTTAAGAAACTGTAGGAATCGACTCCTATAAAGAAAGAATGTTAGCACGTGAGAGATACCACGCTGCACTACAACCTATAAGAGCAGCTAGCTAATAGGAACCTTAGTTAATAGAATACAACTAAGTAGCTACTTAGGCAGAAGCCCTCTAAGTAAGTGAGGTAAGAAACATTAATAATATAACAACAGACTTCCTAGCAGCTGTCTTAAAGGTCGCCCCTATGTAGGTAACAACCTTTGCTAGTCCTAGTTATAACAGGACTAGCAATAATAGGAAGAAGATAATAAAACTCTACTAAGATTATATAAACTAATTCTACCCTGTAAAGGGCAAGCAGAAGAGCGCTTTTGCTGCAGGAGAGGCATCATATCTTACTAGCAGTGCAACCGACTAGGATACACTTAGGGACGCCTTAGATGTATTAAACAGAGCACTATCTACCTAGTTATAGGGCAATCCTAGCAGGTCTAGGCAAAAGAGAAAATATAATAGTACACAAGGTACTAAATCTAAGCAGTTCTCTAAGCAGAATCCAGCGGCAGCTAGCGGTGATTGCCCTGCTTGTAGACAGCGCTACAATTTGTCAGATTGTTACTACGCTTATCTAGAAAAGGCCCCCAAATAGTTCAGACCAAATCAGATAGTAGCTAACCTAGTCGAGTACAATCTTAATAAAGACAGTGAGCTGCGAAGGTTAGTAAACAACTGTAGATCTACTAAGACTATAGCACAGCTAAGCAGCTCGTCGCAATTATCACAATCGACAGCAACCCCTTAAATTAAGATGTCGTCTTAAACACTAGACCTCCTTGCTAAATAACTACAAGGAAGAGCTGTAGCAAAGGTTAAGGGCAGGCAGGCAATAGCATGTTTTTATGTTAGCAACTAACAATACCTACTACGAAACTGCTTTATCCTTAATTCTAGAACAACAACGCACATATGCAATAATATTAAGCAGATAAGAGATCTCTGTGCACTAGTACCTAGAGATTTTATCTAGGCTAGCAATACGCAAGTGTGGATCTAAGGATACGGAACAGTACAAATTACAACTAAAGGTCAAACTGCTAAGCAAATAATCTAGCTAGAGAACGTTGCCTTCTGCCTAGATATCCTATGCAATCTTGTGTCGTTTAGACTGCTACAACTCCAGGGTATCTAGTAGGATAACAGAGGAGAGCTGACGATGCTGTGCTGCTAGGACGACTTAATAGTCGCTATACTAACAGAAATGCACCAATAATAGGTAGTTAACCTACAGCACGGCTATACCGCCTTCTACATACGTACCAGCTCAAAGACCCTAAGAGCAGTACAGAAGACGAGCGCAACACTATAGCATAAGCAATTAGGGCACTCAGGACTGTCAGCAATTAAACACCTTGTCTACTAGTCTTAGGGGGTGAGAATTAAGGGTGTTACTACTGTAGAATGTAACGCATGCAGAAGAGCTAAATTAAGGCGCTAAATCCGACGCAAACCACGTGTAATTAACAATAGACTAGGAGAATAAATAGCGCTCGACTTCTACAGCTATAAAGAAGGATCTACAAAAGAGAAGAGCTAAATACTGATAATTAACTAGTACTCTATATATACATAGGACCTCTACTTCAAAGACAATTAACTAGCCAAATTAATTATTCAACTCCTTAGATTATTTATACAATTCCTTAAGAAATAATTTAACATCTTAGTTAAAGTTATTAAAACTAACAACAAGATCGCTACTGTGAAAGTAGAAGTAGGAAGATAGTGCGCTACCTTAGGCATAAAACTTAAGCCTTCAGCACCAGATACTCAAGCACAAAACAGAGGAGCTGAACGCTTAGGGGGTGTAATTAAAGAAAAAGCGCGTGCAATGCAACTAGACGCTAACCTGCTATAGGAAATATAGCTAGAGATTACCAAAGCCGCAGTTTATCTGTACAACAGAACGCTAAACTATACTAATTAGTGGCAGTTACCCTACGCAAGGTTCTTTACACGAGTTGCTGAACTAAATAGGATTGTCCCTAGGTGTTAAAAACTAAATTAGGCATACCTAAAAGCGTATGGTTGCAAGGCCTTTGTAATAACTAATAATACACACCATAGAAAGTCAAGACTCTAGAGGCTAGATCTGAAGGCATAGGTAGGCTACCTTGTAGGCTACTCATCTATAAATATCTATTGCATCTAGATTCCCCCTCTAGGGAGAGTTATTAGCTCGCGAGACGTAGTCTTTAACAAATAATCTGTGTTTAACGGCAAAATAGAGAGCCTAACAGACAGTCTAATGCATAGTACCCTTAAAGAAATAGCTACATAGGTAAAGACAATAGAACTTCCAGCGCATTAAGCAGAACAACTAGAGACTAAGCGATTCTATAAAGACAATACAACAGAAGACAGTATATCTACCTGCAGAACTCTAAGGCGATACAAAGGCAAGGAAGCACTTAAAGCATACCTAACTCCTCTAGAAACTCTACCTCTAGTCGCGTTCTTAATACAGACTGTAGAGAACGAAGCGAGTAAATAGCAAGCTAACAACTATAGCACATTAACAACAGTACTGTAGGCAGCTGTATTTATAGCTAGGACCTAGGCAGGGATAATAGGCTAATACTATAGAAAACCTATTAATAAGGCACAGCTGCAAAGAATCCTATTAAGGGGAGTACAGCTATACTTAAGCTAGCTCCCTCTACTACTAAAAGCATTCTCTAATCTTAAGAACTATCTACTCTACGAGATATTCAAGGAAGCTAAAAAAGTTCACCTTGAGAGCTACTGCCAGATGAGATTGTGGGTAGAGGTGCTAACATCGCTAATTAGGAGAGCTGGACATCAGATACTTAACTGTATGTAGGTATACACATACAAACTAGACAAGCACTACTGTCTGCTTAAGTGCAAGGCCTGGCTAGTAGTTAGAGGGGATTAACAGCAAAACATTACCTTACAAGATACCTACGCAGCTACGCTGGCGAGCCGGTCCTTCTGAATGCTAGCCGCTATTGCAGCTAAAGACGACCTTGAGCTAAAACAGTACAACATTACTAACGCCTTTGTACATGCAACAGTTAATAGAGAAATCTATATAAAGATACTATACGGCTACTAAAAGCTAGGGACTACCTTAAAGATCTAGAAAGCGTTGTACGGCCTGTAGATATTACTACTACTCTAGCAGAAGGAGTTTATAACAGCTCTCTTTTAACTAAAATTTTAGGCAGTGCTGTACGAGCCGTGCTGTATAATAAAGGATAGAATAATTATCTTCTTCTATGTAGACGACATTATAATTGCGTACTACAAAACACAGGAGGAGTCTGCTAAACAAATTACTACATCCCTTTAAAAGAAATATACCCTAATAGGGGGTAACAACCTATAATAGTTCCTAGGGATTAAAATTATTCGCAACTGACAACAGAAGTTAATCTAACTGTCGTAACAGTCGTATATTAAAAAGATAAGCCAACTCGCTAACTAAACAGACTTAAGGCATAATATGCCTATGTCAACAATTAAACAAGTACTAAACAATAGACTTGCCACTGCATTAGAGACAAATAGATACTAGTAGAAGATTAGGTCTCTCCTGTTTGCAGCAGTTACTACACAACCTAATATTGCCTTTGCTACTTTAAGGCTAGCTAGATTCCTTGTTAATCTAAGTCACAAATACTATAAGGCAGCAGATAGAGTGCTGCTATATCTTCACGCCACTAAAACTAAGGCTTTACAGCTTGGCTAGGGAACAGGCCTTGAAGTGGCCAGCAACGCGTCCTTTGCGGACAACACTATAGATAGGAAGAGCTCACAAGGTTATGTCATTAAGCTCTTTAGAGGACTTATAGCCTAGAGAGCAAGTAAACAGGATACTGTTACTACGTCTACAACTAAAGCTAAATTACTGGCCCTATCTTAGGTCGCTAAAGAAGCCCTGTACTTAACTAGGCTACTAAAGGAGCTACAAATTACAGTACCTAGATTAGCGATTAATATTAGCTGCGACAACAAGCAAATAATACGCCTTGTTACTAAGGATGTCGCAAAACTACAAACTAAACTACAACACGTGGATATCTACAATTACTAGCTCCAACAAGAGGTCTCTCGCGATAAGATCAAGGTATTATATGTGTCTACTAACCAAATGATTGCCGATGGGTTGACTAAATCCCTGCCAGCGAACACATAGGAGACCTTCCTCAACCAACTTGGTCTAGTCGAGAGAAGACCAGTACATCTTAAGGAGGTTTAGATAGATAAGATTAAAGCCTAACTTGAGACCCTCGCATTATCCAAAACTAACTAATTAGTTAGCAGCTTGAGAGATGCTCTAAGCTGAGGGGGTGTGTCAGATTCACGACTATACAAGCTGAGGGCTGGCAATTAATGTGATTGACCTAACAAGACCGAGGCTGGCGTGCGACATAATTGTTACACAAGGGGCTCGGGTGTAACCACACAAGAACAAAAAGGCACCTGTTATCTAAACATAGAACAACAAGATAACACAGGGCAGCACACAACAGAATTCATCAATTATAACCCTGATTTTATTGCACTTATTAAAAGATCTATCAAATCTAACACTAATACTTAACAGCTATAAGAGCTATAAGTTGCTTGCCTCCTAGGATCTTTGTAGGAGAGCAAGATAATTACCTTGTGCATGCCTGCGCACTTATCTTATATCCTGTAGCTACTTAATGTAGGTTATTTTGCCCCTTAAAGCGGGTATATAGTAAGGAGATTAGAGTCTTAGTGCTTAACTATATTAGCTAGATTAATAAAAAAGCCTTTATTGCAACCCTTAGGGAGGTACTTAAGAAGGTATTTTTAAAGGCAAATATCCTCTTAAGCTTTAGAGCAACTAGCTTAGTGCCTAGTAACCTATTAGTAGTACTATTAAAGCTTAATGTTAAGCCTTATATGCTATTACTGCCTCTCTTAGTAAAGCCCTAATAGAACCCTAAGACACCTACTAACGTTAATAAGATAGAGGCTCAATTAACGCTGCTTCGTGATTGTATTTAAAGGCACTAAGGATTGTTACTAACTCTAATAGTTAAGATTATTAATTAGCTGCAGAGAGGCACTGCAATACGGCTATATAAGTAGATGTTATTAGCAGCCTGAGTACTGCAGCTTAAAGCGTTAAACAAGGCTGCTTCTAAGCGCAAATCACGCAAAAGGAAGCATATTTAGAAGGGTAGAGACCTATTAAAGGAAGAGGCAGAGGACTTAATTGCCTAATATAATATTAGGGCATAGGTTAAGGGGGAGACGCGTAAGGGTAGGGCATGAATAGGTGCAGGCAAGAGGGGTAAAAGGCACTGTAAGTGCTGTAGAGAGACTAGGTATAACTTGCGCACGTATAAGAAAGATATAGTAGACGTTAGTAATTAATAATATCTACTATAAGTTATAATACAATATTATAGTGTTAAGCAATTGCAGGTAGTAGGCCTAATAGCTTATTAGGGTACGCTACTCGCCTAGGTGCGCTACTTGTATAGGTTGCATGTTATTTAAATACTATTTTAAATAACGTAAGTATATAGCTGTTAGATTTAATAGGTATTTAATTAGTATAAAAAGATAGGTGTAATAACGCTATCTACTACCTTATAGCACACCCTACTAAAATAGCGTACCTTGCTAAGACTACACCTCTTTTAACTACTACTAACAATGCTGTAACAAATTAATCTTAGATTACTCCCTTATAAAGAGAGGATTAAACTTGCTATTAAAGCTATAATGTTATAGGCTAGGCCCTAGATACAAGACTATATACAGAGCAGACCCTACGTACAAGCACATAGGCTACTAAGAGACTAGCTTCTAGCTTAGCACTAGGATATATCTTATACGAGAAGAGGTGTATCCTTTTTTTTCTCTATCTTTCTGCTTCTGTAGTTAGGATAAATGCATACTTGTTAGCAGGCCTCTTTAACCCTTAATATAAGCAGAAAGATTATAAATAATACCTTATAATAAGCCTTTATATATACAACTATATAAGGAGAATTATTACACTAGCTACTAAGTAGCTAAGTAATATATAAATAGTAGATACAGTAGTAGTATCTATATAAGCAACAGTAAGACCTATTGCGTAACCTATTAGTAGACAAGCTAATAGCTATAATACAATCCCCAAAGGCTAACCTAGATAAAATAATAGCTAAGTAAGAAAGGTAACTGTATAAACAGTAATAATTATAGATAAACAAACTTAGGGGGATGCTTAACAACACCTCTAAAGATGCCTTAGAAAAAACTAGACAAAGTCTCTCCTCTAGCCCTACCTCTTTAAGCAACTACTAAGATTACACTATCTAAAAGGCTAAAAAGCTAAGGCTTCCTAATATAGAAGTATTTAAGAAGGGATTATATAAGCAATATCTCTAATAGAAGATAAAAGTAAAGGAAAAGCTATATAGGGACTAACTAGCGTACCCTAGTAAGAAGGACTAGGTTAACTATATAATCACTTATACAACTAATTAAGCCTTTAATACCCTTACACTAATAGTAACAGGCTTAATAGACAGAACTACTTATCTACTTTTAGTTACTATCTAGGCCTACCCTAACAACTTCTTTAAGGACCTAACAGTGAGGGAGAAAGCCTTTAAGTACCTCTATACAACAAAACAAGGCAAGAACAAGTTTAACACCTACATTCAGAACTTTAAATTAAAACTACAAGAAGCTGCCTTAGACAGAGTAAGCAATGCTTAGAAGATTAACTACCTTAAGAACAGCCTAAACAGCAAGCTATTAAGAGCCTAGGCTAGATACTAACCCTCTAGACTAGAGATATATAAACAGTTTGTATAGCGCGCTAGGGTAACCTAGGAGAACTTAAAAGCTGTAAATAGGATTATAAGTAATAACTATTATACCTAGACATATAATAACCTAAGTTCCTAGGAAAAACTATAAAGAAATAGTAATAAAATAGAATAGCAGCCTATAGTAGGCACCTATTAGCCTTATACAAGGAGAAGAGAGTACTAAGGCATAGATAAAGAACTATATAAAAGGAGAGCTATAGGAGCCTACCTAAAGTATAGTAATAAGAGCTATATAGAGTAAAACTGTAAGAAAAAGGCCCCTTTAAGATCATCTACTTATATTAATAAGCTAAAGTTAATCCTAAGGACCCCTAAGATAATAGCTATACAACTAGCTAAGGACACCTTATTATTAGAGGAAGAGGGAAAAGAATAGCCCTAGCTAAAAGTTATACACTAGGGCCTCTATAATAAGTTCCTAAGTCTGTATAGTCTAAATATTTACTACTCTATTAACTAGCTACCACAAAACAAATTTTAATTTATAGAGTTATTAATGCTACTTTCCTAGCTACTGCTATAATTAATAATAGCTATTATACCTATTACCTACTAAATAAGAAGTCTATATAGAAGATAAACTTACTACGTATTCCTATTATACTAATAACTATAGAGGGAGTTAACAACTAGGCAAGCACTATTACTACTATTACAGAATTTACCTTAAATATTAGTGGCGTATAATAACACTATATTACTACGTATATTACCCTATTAATGTATAACTATAACATAATTCTTAGAAAAATATAGTTAGAAGATGTTAGTAGTATAATTAACACTAAGGATAGAGTCCTATCTATAGAACAGTATAATATAGCTATACAAAGCACTAAAGCAACTATACCCCTAGACTACTACTAAGTATCTGTAGTTACCTTCTAGTACTACGTATAAAAGAGCTAGAAGAAAGAGCTTAAGCTTTAAGTCTTTGCTACTAATATAAAAGACATACAAAAGGCACTAAAACCTAAGACCTAGATAACTAAACAGGAAGTTAGGTAGTTACTACCTGCCTACCTACATCTGTACACTAACTTATTTGTCCTAAAAGAAGGAAATAAACTACCTCCCTACAAAGGCCTAACAGTAGACTATACTATTAAGTTAAATAAGGTAGAAGGGAAAACTCCTAAAGTCCTATACAGCCCCCTCTACACTATATCCTAAGATAAACTCCTAGTCCTACATCATACGCTACTAGACTTACTAGAAAAAGGATTTATTAGAGCTAGTAATTCTCTAGCTGCCTTACCTGTACTCTTTATACAAAAGCTAGGGGGCAGATTATAATTCTATATAGACTATAGGGCTCTTAATACTCTAACTAAGAAAGACAGGTACTCTCCCCCTTTAATTAAGGAGACCTTAAACATAATTAGATAAGCTACCTAGTATATAAAACTAGATATTATAGCTGTCTTCTATAAGATTAGGCTAATAGAAGGATAAGAATAGTTAACTGCTTTCTGCATATAATTTAGATCGTACAAGTAGCTTGTAAAACCTTTTAGACTAGCTAACGCACCTAGTACCTTCTAGAGGTATATTAACTAGGTATTAAGAGAGTTCCTAGACAACCTTGCCTTAGCATACTTAGACGATGTGTTAATCTTTACTAAAGTAAGACCTCTAGCTAATAATCAAGTAACAAGACAGAGACTAGATTTAACTAGATATAAGCAACAATTAACAGCCTGCAGAAGAAGCTAAAGGAAGTTAAGTCTAAGTAGAAGTTAAAAAAGGCCTACACTACTAGAGTAGTAGTATTAGGGTTATCTATCAATAAGGATAAGTATTAGCCTAAGGAAAAATGTTAAGAAGAGACAGCAACCTTCTGCAAAGAGAATATTAGTACTACCTTAGATACTTAGATATTAGACTCTAGTGCAAGCTCTTATATAACTAATAATCTTAGATTCTTTAGTAAGCCCCTACAGCAAACAGGTTAAACCCTAATTAAGGTTAGTAGAGGTAGACTATACTTAACACAGAGGGGGACTGTTTAAATTTAAGACAGCAGTAGAAGCTAGATTAAGCTAAAGAATATACTTTACGTACTAGGCTTAGGAGTTAACCTGCTATCTAGGAGGAAGCTCTATAAGGAGGGGCTAACAGGCTACTTTAATAATAAGAAGATGTATTACTAGAACAGGCTAGAGAATACTATTATTAAAGCTACTAAGAGGAATAGAGTATACGTCCTAGATTAGATTAAAGCAACCTATAGTAACGTAGGTATGCTAGAGGAGATTACTATAAGCTACGCCCTTAATTACTAAGTAATTAAGGAAGAGGCTAGTAACTCTAAGCTAGAAGCGTAGGATAAGAACGTAGTAGAAACCTACTAGCTATACTATTGCTACTTTGCCTACCTTAGACTAGCTAAGATTAGTTTAATCTATAAGATAACTACACACTCTAAGCTAGTTAAAGTAGTTAAGTGTAAGTGTAAGGTCTACTAGGAGACTAAGATAGTTAAGAGGAAGGGGAAGGTAGCTGACTAAGTAGAAGTACTACTTAAGTAAGTGTTAATTAATACCTGTAGGCCGTTCCCTGCCTTAAGAGAAGGGTATACCTAAGTGCTAGTTATTAAAGACAACTACACCTAGATGTCTTAGATAATCCTAATTAAAAATAAGAAGGACTGCCCTAAACAGCTCTAGCTCTAGAGGATTAAAGTAGAAAAGTAGTCTAGGTACAAGCTTAAGGCAGTACGTATTAACAATACAAGTAAGCTCGTAAGGTACTTCTAGAGCCTAGAGCAAGAGCTTAGAATTAAAGTACAGACTACAGTTCTACACATATTAACCTAGAATAGGCTAGCTAAGAGGGAGAACTAACAGATCTAGGTAGACTTACGCACACTGCTAAAGGATGCTAAGATGCTACCTAAGTTCTAGGTAGATGCCTGCTAAGCTAGAGTGTATATCTAGAACTGTATTAGAGCAGGGCTTACTGTTAATAATTACTTAATTAGCCCCTACAAGGCATTCACAGGCAATATCCCTACTATTAACTACTTCTAAGTATAGGGGTGTAAGGTACACTTATACATAGAGAGGGAGTTGATACTACAAGGATTATAACATAATAAGTTAATAGACAAGTTAAGAATAGGAGTATTTATTAGCTATATAGGAGATACTAGTAAGCAGTTCTTAGTCTGGGTACCTAACTAAAGGAATATTATAAAGTTAAGCAACGTTATATTCTATAAGGACTAGCTAGGTAGTAAGATTAACCTAAAATTCTAGAGCTAGCACGCTCCTAGTACAGTCCTAGACTAGAACGCTAGGGGAAGACTACAGCTAGAAAGAGAGACTAAACCTCTAGGACTACACAAGGAGCTACCTAGCCCTCTGTTGCAGAGGTTAGTAGGAGCTAAGGCAGAGGCTAGTAACCCTACCTAGAAGCTAACGTTAGTAGGAGCTAACGTCCTAACTACTAACTAGAGTACACAAGCTACTACTTAAGAGGAGAAGCTAGAGTAGGAAGTACTAGCTAACTAGAAGCTAACTTAGAAGGTTAAGGTAGTTGTACTATTAAACCCTCTAAAGCGAGCTAGAGAGGAAGATCTAGCTAATTAGGATAATAAGCAAGCAGCTAAGATACACTAAGCCCTACTAGCACTGCTTACTGCCTTAGGTGTTAATAGTATAGCTAAAGACGAGGTTAAGGATATCTATTAAGAGGTAGTAGAGCTATTCTAGCTTATAACCTGCAAAGTAGAGATAGTAGAAGCTGCCTTTAGCACTACAGGCAAGGGATCTATACCTATCCTACAGAACTACTACAAAGCTATTATAGATTAAGTCTAGGGAGAAGGCTAGAAGGAAGCAATTAATAAAGAGCTAATTGCGCTCGCAATAAACTAGACCTAGGAAGTAGTAACTCCTCTATTTAGGGCAAACCTAGTTACTAGCAAGTAGGTATTTAACACTAAGTTTAACACTAACGGTTTACTTAACAAACTAAAGGCTAGGCTAGTAGCAAGAGGCTTCTCCTAGAAGCTTAGGATTAACTACTTCTATACCTTTGTGCTAACTCTACGTTATAATATGCTTTAAGTGTTTATAGCAGTCTATATAATGCTTAACCTAGAGATACACGCAGCTAATATAAACAATGCCTTTATAGAGTTAGTCTTAAAGGAGGTAATCTATATAAAGGCTCTACCTAGAGTAGATATACCTGCTAGACAGTGCCTTAAGATTAATTAGAGCCTATATAGCCTAAAGCAGGCAACAAGATATTAGAATAAGACCTGCGTTGTAGAACTACAGAGGCTAGGCTTTGTTTAGTTAGACTCTAACCTGTGCCTCCTTACTTACCTAGAGTAAGGGATTATTCTCCTAGTCTATGTTAATAATATTCTACTAGGCGCTAAGAAGCTAGAGAATATTAGATAGTTTATAGAGGAATTTAGCAAGATATTCAAGATTAAGGACCTTAGTAAAGCTAAGAAAATTCTTAGCATACAAATTACCTAAGATTAAGCTAAGAGAGTAATTACACTTAATCAAAGCCACTCCGTAAGGGATATCCTAGCAGGATATTAGATAGAACAGGACAAGGCAAAGAAGACTAATATCCTAATAAATAGGTATAACTTATTAAGGCTAGTTAAGCCTTCTAACACTAGAACTAATTAATAGGCTTACTAAACGCTTATTAGAAAGCTCTTATATCTATTAATCCTTATATGGCTAGATATTAGCTTTGCTCTTAGAAGACTAAGCTAGTATCTCTCTAATCCTGCTAAGTTCTACATAATTGCTCTAAAGAAGGTGCTTAAGTACCTCTAATTAACTATAGACTACAGAATTACCTTTAGTAGAAAGAGCCCTAAAGGCCTAATTAGATACTCTAACTCTAACTTTACCTCTAACTACAGCAATAGGCTGTCTATCCTAGGCAACATATTTATGCTTAGAGGCGGACTAATCAGCTAGGCAAGTAAGAAGCAGAAGTTAGTCGCTACGTTAACTATAGACACTAAGTACATAGCGATATGTAAGGTAAGTAAGCAGTCTTAGTAGCTGTTACTTATACTTAGGGAGATAGGAGCTCTAGAACTAAAAGGCAATTATAAGTTTAAGCCTATAGTTAAGGAGAAGACTAAGTTTATAACTAGTTCTCTAGTACTTATATAAGGAGATAATTAGACTGCCCTAGGACTTGTTTAAGACGCTTAGATTACGCTAAGGTTAAAGTATATTAATATAGCATACCACTATTAACAAAACCCAATAAAGAAGAATTAACTAAAGGATAAATTTGTAGGTACTATAGAGATAGTAGCTAACAGTATAACGAAGCCGCTTCTAAAGACTAGGTTTAATCAATTTCTAGAGCTGCTAGGGATACGATCGATCAGCCTACGTGCCTAAGTAGGAGTGTTAAGAATAGCAGCTAACTCCGACCTCTAATCAGGAGGTCTAGTATACCTTACTAGAGGTAACTAACTACTAGTACGTGGAGGGAGAGTAACTAGAGCTACTTTAGGGAGACTAGTAAGAGTGCACGGATGTACAGTACCCCTTAGAAAACTAGACTATTGCATACTATACTAAAATTAATTAACTCTAGAGGTATTTACAATACGTCTATTATACACACTTTAATTCTAATTATCTCTAGGCAGCTTCTAATATTAGCAATTTAATTTAACTCTATTAACATATAACTATAATATAATTCTTAGAAAAACTTAGTTAGAGGATATTAGTAGTATAATTAATACTAAGGACAAAGTTCTCTCTATAGAATAGTATAATATAGATATATAAAGTACTAAAGTAACTATACCCCTAGACTACTACGAAGTATCTATAGTTACCTTCTAGTACTATATGTAAAAAAGCTAGAAGAAAGAGCTTAAGCTTCAAGTCTTTGCTGCTAACATAAAAGATATACAAAAGGCACTAAAACCTAAGACCTAGATAACTAAACAGGAAGTTAAATAGTTACCACCTACCTACCTATATCTATACGCTAACTTGTTTATCCTAGAATAAGGGAATAGACTATCTCCCTACTAAGGCCTAACAGTAGACTAACGTAAGTGCATAGCGAGTGACGCGGATAAGCAAGTGACGCGCCCTAATAAGCTGTTAGGCCTACCAACCTTTAAACCTTAATAGATTAACTAATAGACATTGAATTACTTCTAAATAAAGAGGGAGTTAACCTTGCACTCTAAGCAATTAAAAAACCTTAAGAACTGAGCGTGCGACGTGCTGCTGTAGTTTACATGGTCTTAGAGGCAACTCTCCGCCGCTGACGCGCTGGAACGCGATCAACACGCGATACCCACCCTAAATTATCAAACCTTACTAAGGCAGAAGAG
This sequence comes from Epicoccum nigrum, assembly GCA_002116315.1. Lineage (NCBI taxonomy): Eukaryota > Fungi > Ascomycota > Dothideomycetes > Pleosporales > Didymellaceae > Epicoccum > Epicoccum nigrum. Next base: position 3,160,988 of record KZ107839.1, read on the forward strand.
CAGACGCTTGCGAAGTACACAAGGAAGCTTAACTAGCAAGGATATAGCCTAACACTTTGTTAGGTTGAAGATATAGCTAATTAACTGCGCGCTGCACGCGATACAGGCCCTGTTGGCCTACGATAGGCCTTAAACTTTGTCAAACGCAAGCCTAGACTCTAATTGCGTATAACTTGATAGAGGGATTACTAGAAAGTCCTTTGCAGCGACCTAGCTATTATTAGGCCCTAGTTTAACCTAGTACAGAACATTAAGGCTAAGTATAGTATCTAGGACGAAGATACCTACAACTTTAACGAGACTGGCTTTACTATAGGCATCAGAAATCGCGTCAAAGTAGTTACTATATTAGAGAGACACACTAAGCCTATTAGGGTCCAGCAGGGAGACTGTAAGTAGGTAACATTAATTACTATAATTAACGCAATAGGCTAGGCAATTGCGCCCTACCTTGTCTTCAAAGCAAAGAACCACGACAAGTCTTAGTACCCTAATCTAAAGCCCTAATAGCGCATTAGGGTTAGTGATAATAGCTAGACTATAAACAACATTAGTGTAGCCTAGCTAAGGCACTTTGTTAAGCAGATTTAGGGCTGGAGGGTAGGTAGCCACGTGCTACTAATACTTAACAGCTACGAGAGCTACAAGTTGCTTACCTTCTAGGATCTTTGTAAGGAGAGCAAGATAATTACCTTTTCCATATCTGTGCACTTATCTCACATCCTGCAGCTACTTAATGTAGGTTGTTTTGCCCCCTTAAAGCGGGCATATAGTAAGGAGATTAGAGTCTTAGTACTTAACTATATTAGCTAGATTAACAAGAAAGCCTTTATTACAACCCTTAGGGAGGTATTTAAGAAGGCATTTTTAAAGGCAAATATCCTCTTAAGCTTTAGAGTAACTAGCTTAGTACCCAGTAACCTATTAGTAGTGCTATTAAAGCTTAATGTTAAGGTACGCATGCTAATACTGCCGCTCTTAAAGGAGCTCTAATAGAACCCTAAGACACCTACTAACGCTAATAAGATAGAGGCTCAATTAATGCTGCTTCGCGATCGTATTCAAAGGCACTAAGGATCGTTACTAACTCTAATAGTTGAGGTTGTTGATTAGCTGCAGAGAGGCACGGCAATGCTGCTGCATAGGCAGACGTTATTAGCAGCCCGAGTGCTGCAGCTTAAAGCGTTAAACAAAGCAGCCTCTAAGCGCAAATTACAGAAAAGAAAGCGTATTTAGAAGGGCAGAGACTTGTTAAAGGAAGAGGCAGAGGACTTAATAGCCTAACATAACGTTAGGGCGCAGGTTAAAGGGGAGAGTCGTAAGGGTAGGGTTTAAACAGGTACAGGCAAGAGGGGTAAAGGGCACTGTAGGCTCTGCAGAGAGACTGGTCACAATTCGCGCACGTGTAAGAAAGAAATAGTAGAGGTCAGCGATTAATATTCTGTACTGTAAGCTACAGTACAGCGTTGTGGTGTTGTACTGTTGCAGTTAGTAGGCCTAACAGTTTGTTAGGGCGCGTTACTTGCTTATCCACGTCACTCGCTATGCACTTACGTTATACTATTAAGTTGAATAAGGTAGAAGGGAAAACTCCTAAAGTCCTGTACAGCCCCCTCTACGCTATATCCTAAGATAAACTCCTAGTCCTATATTGTACGCTACTAGACTTACTAGAAAAAGGATTTATTAGAGCTAGTAATTCTCTAGCCGCCTTACCTATACTCTTTGTATAAAAGCTAGGGGGCAAATTACAATTTTGTATAGACTATAGGGCTCTTAATACTCTAACTAAGAAAGACAGGTACCCTCTTCCTTTAATAAAGGAGACCTTAAACATAATTAGACAAGCTACCTAGTATATAAAACTAGATATCACAGCTACCTTCTACAAGATTAGAATAATAGAGGGACAAGAATAGATAACTGCTTTTAACACACAATTTAAATTGTACAAGTAGCTAGTAATACCTTTTAAACTAGCTAACGTACCTAGTACCTTCTAGAGGTATATTAACTAGGTATTAAGAGAGTTCCTAGACAACTTTGCCTTAGTATACTTAAATAATATATTATTCTCTACTAAAAGTTCCTTATAAAAGCACTATAAACATGTATAATAAGTAGTTAAATGCTTATCAGAAGCCAGGTTAAACTTAGAGCTTATCAGGTACAAGTTTAACATACAACATACGAAGTATTTGGGATTTATCCTAGAAGCTAGGAGAGGTACATTAACAGATCTTAAAAATAGTATAAGCTGTCTAGGATTAGCAAGCACCTACTATAGTTAAGAGCGTATAAGATTCCTTAGATTTGCAAACTTCTACTAGAAGTTTATTAAAGACTTTGCTGCACTACTAGAACTACTTATAACGTAAGTGTATAGCAGGTTAGCTAGCTAAGCAAGTTAGCTACCCTAACAAGCTATTAGGCCTACTAACCCTTAAACCTTAATAGATTAACAACTAGACCTCTAATTGCTTTTAAAAGAAGAGAGATTTAAGTTTACACTCTAACGTAAGTGTATAGCAAGTTGGCTAGCTAAGCGAGTCAGCTACCCTAACAAGCTATTAGGCCTACTAACCTTTAAACCTTAATAGATTAATAACTAGACCTCAAATTACTTTTAAAAGAAGAGAGAATTAAGCTTGCACTCTAAGCAATATAAAAACTACAAGAACTAAGCAAGCAACACGCTGCTATCGTCTATAACGTGCTAAGATCAACTCTCTAAGACCGACGCGCTAGAACGCGATTAACACGCGATACCTACCATAAGTTATTAGCTTTACCTAAGGCAGAAGAGCAGACGCTTGTGCAGTATATAAAGAAGCTTAACGCGCAAGGGCATGCCCTAACACTTTATTAGGTTAAAGATATAGCTAATTAACTACGCGCTGCACGCGATGCAGACCCTATTGGCCCCTAATAGGCTTTAAACTTTGTTAAACACAAGCCTAGACTCTAATCGCGTATAACTTAACAGAGGGATCGCCAGAGAGTCCTCTGCAGCGACTAAAGAGTTATTAGGCCCTAGTTTAACCTAGTACAGAATGTCAAAGCCAAGTATAGCATCTAGGACGAAGATACCTACAACTTTAACGAGACAGGCTTTACTATGGGCATTGGAAACTGCGTCAAAGTAGTCACTGCATCAGAGAGACGCTCTGAGCCTATTAGGGTCTAGCAGGGAGACCGTGAGTAGGTGACTTTAATTGCTGCGATCAACGCGATAGGCTGGGCAATTGCGCCCTACTTTATCTTTAAAGCAAAGACCTACGATGAGTCCTAGTACCCAGATTTAAAGCCCTAATAGCGCATTAGGGTTAGCAACAATAGCTAGACTACTAACAACATTAGAGTAGCCTAGCTAAGGCACTTTGTTAAGCAGATCAAGGACCAAAGGGTGGGTAGCTATATGCTGCTGATACTTGACAGCTATAAGAGCCACAAGTCGCTTGCCTTCTAGGATCTCTACAAGGAGAACAAGAAAATTACCTTGTGCATGCCTGCGCACTTATCTCACATCCTGCAGCTACTTGATGTGGGTTGTTTTGCCCCCTTAAAGCGGGCGTATAGTAAGGAGATTAGAGTCTTAGTACTAGACTATATTAGCTAGATTAACAAAAAAGCCTTTATTGCGACCTTTGCAAAGGTATTTAATAAGGCGTTTTTAAAGGCAAATATCATCTTAAGCTTCAAAGCAACTACCTTAGTGCCTAGTAACCTATTAGTAGTGCTATTAAAGCTTGACGTGAAGCCTTACACGCTATCACTACCCCTCTTAGTAGAGCCCTAATAGAACCCTAAGACACCCACTAACGCTAACAAGATAGAGGCTTAATTAACGCTGCTTCGCGATCGTATTTAAAGGCACCAAGGATCGTTACTAACTCTAATAGTAGAGATTGTTGATTAGCTGCAGAGAGGCACTGCAATACTGCTGTATAGGCAGACGTTATTAGCAGCCCGAGTGCTGCAGCTTAAAGCGTTAAACAAGGCTGTTTCTAAGCGCAAATTGCAGAAAAGAAAGCAAATTTAGAAGGGTAGAGACCTATTAAAGGAAGAAGCAGAGGACTTAATCACCTAATGTAACATTAAGGCGCAGGTTAAGGGGGAGACGCGTAAGGGTAGGGTTCAAACAGGTGCAAGCAAGAGGGGTAAAAGGCACTGTAAGCGATGCAGAGAGACTAGGCACGATCTACGTACATGTAGAAAAGATAGAGTAGATATTAGCAATTAATAATTGTAAAGTTACTAAGTAACTTAGGAGAATGCTTTAGTAAAGCAAAGAGTATTCTTGTTTATTAATGTCCCTCTTTAGTTTAGCTTATATTTTAAGCTTGTATTTTAATCTTCTAATGTTAACAATTAAAAGTAGGCCCTATGTGTCTAATTAGGCCTAGTATTCGGGTAAAAGGAATTTTTAGTAATAGCATAGTTTTTAACTCTTACTATAAAAGAGGAGTAAGAAGCTAAAAAAGAGGAGAAACGAATAGTAATCTAGATTACTATTCTAATATTATAAATCAAAGGAGATAAAGGAGTTAAGCTGTTTAGTCTTACAAATCTCGCTCTTTACTAAGGCCGAAGAGCTGAGCACACGCAATATATATAGCAGTGCGATCTCTAGTATTTTAATAGCACCTAGCAACTCTAGTAATATACTTTACTATTTGCTCATGCAATAAGACTATATTACTATAACAGTTATTTATACTGTTCTTTAGCTTTATATGAAAGCTATACTTATTAATATCTTTTCTCAGTAATCTAGGTCCCTTACTAAGAAGAGGAAGAAAGTAGTCTATATATTTATTACGCCACTACCTACTTTCTTTACACTAAAGCCTCAGCGGAACGCCATAATAGAACATGTTACGTGTATTCTAAGGAATTCTATGATGTTCTAGTCTGTGTTAAATTAGAATAATACTAGAATAATAGAATAAGCATAGAATATCTCTAAGTATATAATACGTAGGAACACAACTCTTACAGTTTGTGTTTAACCTACTTATTTAAGTTTGTCTTTAGATCTTAACTAACCTTTGAGCTAGACTGTACCCTCTGTACTACCTATCGTTACCGTGCAAGCAAGTGTTTCACTCAGCACACCCTAATACCTTCGGAATCCCTGTCACCGTATTCATCCTCGAGAACCAACAGAATTAGTGCTTACGAGCTTTGCTTAAAGTACGACTTCAATAGGTGCCTAATAGTAAACCTATCTACACTAGGATTATTCAGCAAGCATACTTAGCTATTTAGACTAGATACTCTAGAAGAGAAGAAACGTACTATATGATTGCAAGAACATAGTACTAGCTAGGAATAAGCAAAGACAATTACTGTTTTGTACAGAATTACAATATTTGCTAATAGAGCATACCTTAGAGAGACAGCAAATATAGGTACTTGCAACCCCTACTAGTACCTAGCTGTACGTAGTAGGACCTAACTGTAGACTATATCATAGGCCTCCTACTCTCTGTAGGTTGTATAAACCTTATAGTAATAAAGGACTAACTTAGTAAAGGTATAATCCTAGTACCTTTAGAGAAGATTATAGTAGATAATATTGCCTAGGCATTTATATAAGAAGTATATTAACTATATAGGCTTCTAAGATTAATTACTTTAGACAGAGTTACTTAGTTTATTAATAACCTCTAGGGAGGAGTGTATAAACTCTTAAGTATATAACAAAACCTCTCTATAGTATTCTACCCCTAGATTAATAGACTTACAGAGAGAGCTAATAGCAATATTAAAGTAGTTACTTATACGTACGTAAACTAAGTATAAGACAACTAGGCTATACTTACGCTAATATTAGAGCTTAAACTTAACACCTATACAAACTCTACTATAGGAGTTTTATTATTCTTCCTGCAGTATAGCTTTAAAAATACACTATTCCTGCCTAACTTGCTTTATAACCTATCTAAAGAAGATGCAATATACTATACTACAAACCTAAAGGATTGCAATTAAGCAGTTATACAGATACTACAATAAGCAGCAGACTAGGCAGTTTCAGCTATGACTTACTCCTAATAACAACAAGAAGCTTAAGCAAATTGTATAAGACTACTAGCACCTAAGTACAAAGTTAGAGACTAGGTCTAGTTAAGCCTAAAGAATGTCTAGATAGATAGGACAAGTACGAAACTAGACTAAAAGAACTAGAAGTTCTAAGTCTCCTGCGTACAGGACCCCTACTAGGTAGAACTTAAAGTCCTATAGTAGATAAAGTCCTACTATATAGACCTTATAAGATCTGCTGTAAATAACCTACTACTCTTATAAGTAGTAAGAGAGAAACAACTAGGCGCAGTTATAATACAAGATAAAAACTAGGAAGAATACCTAGAGTACCTAGTAGAGGAGATTACTAGTAAACGCGTATAGAATAGATAGCTATAGTATTAGGTTAAATAGGTAGGCTATAAAGCTCTAACGTGAGTGCATAGCGAGTGGGCCGGCTAGGCGAGTGGGCCGCCCCAACAATCCATCAGGCCTACTAACCTTCAAACCTCAATAGATCAACCACCAGACTTTGAATTGCTTTCGAAAGAAGAGAGGATTAACCTTGCACTTCAAGCAATTAAAAAACCGCAAGAGCTAAGCGTGCGACGCGCTGCTATTGTCTACAACGTGCCAAAAGCAACACTCCAACGGCGACGCGCTGGAACGCAGTTAACACGCAATACCCACCCAAAGTCATCAGCTCTGACTAAGGCAGAAGAGCAGGCGCTTGTGCAGTGTATAAAGAAGCTTAACGCACAAGGACTTGCCCTAACACTCTATTACGTTAAAGATATAGCTGATTAACTACATGCTGCACGCAACGCAGACCCTATTAGCCCGCGATAGGCTTTAAACTTTGTTAAACAAGAACCTAGACTTAAATTGCGTATAACTTAACAGAGGGATCGCTAGAGAGTCCTCTGCAGCAACCCAGCTGTTATTAGGCCCTAGTTTAACCTAGTACAGAACGTTAAGGCTAAGTACGGCATCTAGGACAAAGATACCTACAACTTTAACAAGACTGGCTTTACTATAGGCATTAGAAACTGCGTCAAAGTAGTTACTACATCAGAGAGACGCACTAAGCCTATTAGGGTCTAGCAGGGAGACCGTGAGTAGGTAACGTTAATTGCTGCAATTAACGCAATAGGCTAGGCAATTGCGCCCTACCTTGTCTTTAAAGCAAAGAACCACAATAAGTCTTAGTACCCTAATCTAAAGCCCTAATAGCGCATTAGGGTTAGTGACAATAGCTGGACTACAAATAACATTAGTGTAGCCTGGCTAAGGCACTTTGTTAAGCAGATTCAGGGCTAGAGGGTAGGTAGCTATGTGCTGCTAATACTTAACGGCTATGAGAGCTACAAGTCGCTTGCCTTCTAGGATCTTTGCGAGGAGAACAAGATAATTACCCTGTATATGCCTCCTCACTTATCACACATCCTGCAGCTACTTAATGTAGGTTGTTTTGCCCCCTTAAAGCAGGCATATAGCAAGGAGATTAGAGTCTTAGCGCTTAACTATATTGGCTAGATTAACAAGAAAGCCTTTATCGCAACCCTTAGGGAGGTATTTAAGAAGGCATTTTTAAAGGCAAATATCCTCTCAAGCTTTAGAGCAACTGGCTTAGTGCCTAGTAACCTATTAGTAGTGCTATTAAAGCTTGACGTGAAGCCTCGCACGCTATCACTGCCTCTCTTAGCAGAGCCCTAATAGAACCCTAAGACACCTACTAACGCTAATAAGATAGAGGCTCAATTAACGCTGCTTCGCGATCGTATTCAAAGGCACTAAGGATCATCACCAACTCTGATAGCTGAGATTGTTGATTAGCTGCAGAAAGGCACTGCAATGCTGCTGCATGGGCAGACGTTGTTAGCAGCCCGAGTGCTGCAGCTTAAAGCGTCAAACAAGGCTGCTTCTGAGCGCAAATCGCGCAAAAGGAAGCGTATTCAGAAGGGTAGAGACCTATCAAAGGAAGAGGCAGAGGACTTAATCGCCTAATACGACGTTAGGGCGCAGGTTAAGGGGGAGACGCGTGAGGGTAGGGTTCAAACAGGTGCAGGCAAGAGGGGTAAAAGGCACTGTAGGCTCTGCAGAGAGACTGGTCACAATTTGCGCACGTGTAAGAAAGATGTAGTAGAGGTTAGTAATTAATAATATCTACTGCAGGTTGCAATACAATGTTATAGTGTTAAGTAATTACAGGTAGTAGGCCTAATAGATTGTTGGGGCGGCCCACTCGCCTAGCCGGCCCACTCGCTATACACTCACGTTAACTTAGGATCTAGAAGCAAATATTATTAAAGCTAAAGCCTATAGAAGATAGATAGCTTATACGATAAGCATATAGCTACTAACAGGAAGACTTACTAGAAATTAGAGGAAGAACCTTATAAGTACTATAAACAGCAACTATATAGAAGGAATATCCTAACCCTACTCGCTAAGATTAACAATATACTCCTTAGAATTGTTAGGGACACTAATAACAGAGTATCTAGACAGACTAGAACCCTTATTAGCACTATAAGTAGACCTAGAAAGAGCAGCTATACAAGAACAAGGGAAGATGCAACAAGCACTAGTATTACCCTAGACACAGTTAGAGTAAGCCCTGTTCTACTCCCTAGTAATAGACACGCAGCCAAAGAAGGCAGTAAATAGCTTCTCTCCTTAGACAGCACTAGCGCAATTATTAGTACAGCTAGTAAGGTTAACAGCACTATAGGAGTAAATAACAAAGGCCTTAAAATAAGACAGACGCTAGGTAAGCAGCTAAAAAGTATAGAGAGTTACGTAAGCAATAACTAGAGAATAGTTACAGACGCTAGTGCTAAAGACTGTGTTGTATAGGGACTAGTAATAAGGATATAAGAAGAAGTTAGCAACACGCTAAACATCTACCTATATAATAGGTTAGTAAGAGATAAGACGTAAGGACAAAGATCGTATAGGAGTAAATACAAAGATACAGCAAAGCTTATTAGCAATAGCTAGGTCTAAGATATACTAGATAGTATAGTGCTAGCTAAAGTTAGCAAGACCCTAGGGGACGCTAATATTAACTAGAATAACACTACTTGTAGACGTACAAGTTAACAACTAGTGTGCAATAGTAGTAAGATAGTTAGACGCCTAGGCAAGAGTGCTAGTTGCAAGACTACTAGTAGAAGCCTAGAGATAGTTTACACTACTACCTAGCTAGCTACTAAAACCCTACACACTATAGTTAATATTAGCTATAATAGCGTATAGACGAAGGGAGTTAAGATTTAAATAGAAGGAAAGTATAGAGAGAAGAAGAGATAGAGGTAGGTCTAGAGCTACTTATATAGTAGTGTAAACGCGCGCAGCCTATACTAGGCCTATCTTTACTTAAAGTAATTACAACTTATAAAAAGCTACTATACGTAAAGGAAGCTTTACTATAAATAAACTAGCTAATTAGAGGCTTAGCGCAAACTTAGACCTAGAACGTATAATAAGTTAACAACCCTAAGTTACGTTAGCTTATAGCCTTCACGTATAAGCAAGCAAACTTTTAGTAAGAGAGGTAAGTACTACTATAGGCTAGGCTCTAGATATAAGACTATATACAGAGCAGACCCTACATATAAGCACATAGGCTACTAAGAGACTAGCTTCTAGCTTAGCACTAGGATATATCTTGTATAAGAAGAGGCGTATCCTTTTCTTTCTCTATCTTTCTGTTTCTGTAGTTAGGACGAATGCAAACTCGTTAGCAGGCCTCTTTAACCCTTAATACAACCCTTAGGGAGGTATTTAAGAAGGCGTTTTTAAATGCAAATATCCTCTTAAGCTTTAAAGTAACTAGCTTAGTGCCTAGTATCCTATTAGTAGTGCTATTAAAGCTTAATGTAAAGCCTTGCACGCTATTACTACCTCTCTTAGTAAAGCCCTAATAAAACCCTAAGACACCTACTAATACTAATAAGATAGAGACTTAATTAATGCTACTTTGTGATTATATTTAAAGGCACTAAGGATTGTCAATAACTCTAATAGTTAAGATTGTTAATTAGCTGCAGAGAGATACTAAAATACTACTATATAGGTAGACTTTATTAGCAGCCTAAGTACTACAGCTTAAAGCGTTAAATAAGGCTGCTTCTAAGCGCAAATTGCATAAAAGTGTCAGATTTAATGGATCTTTTTAATGAGTGCGATAAAATTAGGGTTATAATTGATGAATTCTGTTCTGTGTTCTTTGCAGGCTCTCTGCGTCCTTTCTTATCCTGCCTTCGGATAAATGTTGCTTTTTCTCTTAGTGTAGTTACACCTAAGCCCCTTGTGTAACAATAGTGTCGCACGCTAGCCTTAGTCTTGTTGGGTTAATCACATTGATTGCAAGCCCTCGGCTTATATAGTCGTGAATCTGACACACCCCCTCAGCTTAGAGCATCTCTTAAGCTGCCGACCGATTAGTTAGTTTTAGATAATACGAGGGTCTCAAGTTGGGCTTCAATCTTATCTATCTAAACCTCCTTGAGATGTACTGGTCTTCTCTCGACTAGACTAAGTTAGTTGAGGAAGGTCTCCTATGTGTTCGCTGGCAGGGATTTGGTCAATCTATTGGCAATTATATGGTTAGTAGACACATATAATACCTTGATCTTACTGCAAGAGACCTCTTGTTAGAGCTAGTAATTATAGATATCTACGTATCGTAGTTTAGTTTGTAATTTTGCAACATCCTTAGTAACGAGGCGTATTGTTTGCTTGTTGTTGCAGCTAATGTTAATAGCTAATCTAGGTACTGTAATTTGTAGCTCCTTTAGTAGCCTAGTTAAGTACAGGGCTTCTTTGGCGACCTAAGATAGGGCTAGTAATTCGGCTTCAGTTGTAGACGTAGTAACAGTATCCTGTTTACTTACTCTCTAGGCTACAAGTCCTCTAAAGAGCTTAATAATATAACCTTGTGAGCTCTTCCTATCTATAGTGTTGTCCGCAAAGGACGCGTCGCTGGCTACTTTAAGGCCTGTTCCCTAGCTAAGCTGTAAAGCTTTAGTTTTAGTGGCGTAAAGATATAGCAGCACTCTGTCTGCTGCCTTATAGTATTTGTGACTTAGATTAACAAGGAATCTAGCTAGCCTTAAAGTAGCAAAGGCAATATTAGGTTGTGTAGTAACTGCTGTAAACAGGAGAGACCTAATCTTCTGCTAGTATCTATTTGTCTCTAATACAGTAGTAAGTCTATTGTTTAGTACTTGTTTAATTATTAATATAGGCATATTATACCTTAAGTCTATTTAGTTAGCAAGTTAGCTTATCTTTTTAATATACAACTATTGCGACAGTTAGATTAACTTCTATTATTAGTTGTGAATAATTTTAATCCCTAGGAACTATTGTAGGTTGTTACCCCCTGTTAGGGTGTATTTCTTTTAAAGGGATATAGTAATTTGTTTAGCAGACTCCTCCTGTGTTTTGTAGTACGCGATTATAATGTTGTCTATATAGAAGAAGATAATTATTCTATCCTTTATTATACAGCACGGCTCGTGCAGCGCTGCCTAAAATTTTAGTTAAAAGAGAGCTGTTGTAAACTTCTTCTACTAGAGCAGTAGTAATATTTGCAGGCTGTACAACGCTTTCTAGATCTTTAAGGTAGTCCCTAGCTTTTTATAGCCGTATAGCATCTTTATGTAGATTTCTCTATCAACTGTTACATGTACAAAGGCGTTAGTAACGTCGTACTGTTTTAGCTTAAGGTTGTCTTTGGCTGCAATAGCGGCTAGTATTTAGAAGGACCAGCTTGCTAGCATAGCTGCGTAGGTATCTTATAAGGTAATGTTTTACTATTAATCCCCTCTAACTACTAGCTAGGCCTTGCACTTAAGCAGATAGTAGTGCTTGTCTAGCTTGTACGTGTATACCTATATACAGTTAAGTATCTGATGTCTAGCTCTCCTAATTAGTGATGTTAGCACCTCTACCCACGATCTTATCTAGCAGTGGCTCTTAAGGTGAACTTTTTCAGCTTCCTTAAATATCTTTTAGAGTAGATAGTTCTTAAGATTAGAGAATGCTTTTAGTAATAGAGGGAGCTGGCTTAAGTATAGCTATGCTCCCCTTAATAGGATTCTTTGCAGCTGTGCCTTATTAATAGGTTTTCTATTATATTAGCCTATTGTCCCTGCCTAGGTCCTAGCTATAAATACAGCTGCCTATAGTACTGTTGTTAACGTGCTGTAGTTGTTAGCTTACTGTTTACTTGCTTCGTTCTCTACAGTCTGCATTAAGAACGCAACTAGAGGTAGAGTTTCTAGAGGAGTTAGGTATGCTTTAAGTACTTCCTTACCTTTATATTACCTTAGAGTTCTGCAGGTAGATATACTGTCTTCTGTTGTATTATCTTTATAGAATCGCTCAGTCTCTAGTTGTTCTGCTTAATGCGCTAGAAGTTTTATTGTCTTTACCTATGTAGCTATTTCTTTAAGGGTACTGTGTATTAGACTGTCTATTAGGCGCTCTATTTTGCTGTTAAACACAGATTGTTCGTTAAAGACCACGTCTCGCGAGCTAATAACTTTCCCTAGAGGGGGAATCTAGATGTAATAGATGTTTGTAGATAAGTAGCCTACGAGGTAGCCTACCTATGCCTTTAGATCTAGCCTCTAGAGTCTTAACTTTCTACGGTGTGTATTATTAGTTATTGTAAAGGCCTTGCAACTGTATGCTTTTAAGTATACCTAATTTAGTTTTTAACACCTAGGGACAATTCCGTTTAGTTCAGCAACTTGTGTAAAGAACCTTGCGTAGGGTGACTGCTACTAATTAGTATAGTTTAGCGTTCTGTTATACAGATAAACTGCGGCTTTAGTAATCTCTAGCTATATTTCCTATAGCAGGTTAGCGTCTAGCTACATTATACGTGCTTTTTCTTTAATTACACCCCCTAAGCGTTTAGCTCCTCTATTTTATGCTTAAGTATCTAGTGCTAAAGGCTTAAGTTTTATGCCTAAGGTAGCGCACTATCTTCCTACTTCTGCTTTTACAGTAGCGATCTTGTTATTAGTTTTAATAACTTTAACTAAGATATTAAATTATTTCTTAAGGAATTGTATAAATAATCTAAGGAGTTAAATAATTAATTTAGCTAGTTAATTGTCTTTAAAGTAGAGATTCTATATATATATAGAGTACTAGTTAATTATTAGTATTTAACTCTTCTCTTTTGTAGATCCTTCTTTATAGCTGTAGAAGTTAAGCGCTATTCGTTCTCCTAGTCTATCGTTAATTACACGTAGTTTGCGTTGGATCTAGCGCCTTAATTTAGCTCTTCTGCATACGTTACATTCTATAGTAGTAAAACCCTTGATTCTTACCCCCTAAGACTAGTAGACAAGGTATTTAATTGCTAACAGTCCTAGGTGCCCTAATTACTTATGCTATAGTATTGCGCTTGTCTTCTGTACTGCTCTTAGGGTCTTTGAGCTAGTACGTACGTAGAAGGCGGTATAGCTATGCTGTAGGTTAACTACCTATTATTAGTGCATTTCTATTAGTATAGCAACTATTAAGTTGTCCTAGCAGCGCAGCATCGTTAGCTCTCCTCTATTATCCTACTAGATACCCTAGAGTCGTAACAGTCTAAACAACACAAGATTGCATAGGATATCTAGGCAGAAGGCGACGTTCTCTAGCTAGATTGTTTGCTTAGTAGTTTAACATTTAGTTGTACTTTATACTATTCCGTATCCTTAGATCTACACTTACGTATTGCTAGCCTAGATAAAATCTCTAAGTACTAGTGCACAGAGATCTCTTATCTACTTAATATTGTTGCATATATATATTGTTGTTCTAGAATTAAGGATAAAGCAGTTTTGTAGTAGGTATTGTTAGTTACTAACATAAAAACATACTATCGCCTGCCTGTCCTTAACCTTCGCTACAGCTCTTCCTTGTAGTTATTTAGTAAGGAGGTCTAGTGTTTAAGATAACATCTTAATTTAAGGGGTTAACGTTAATTATAATAATCGCAACGAGCTACTTAGCCGTACTATAGTCTTAGTAGATCTACAGTTGTTTACTAACCTTCGCAGCTTACTGTCTTTATTAAGATTGTACTTAAATAGGTTAGCTACTATCTAATTTGGTCTAAACTATTTAGGGGCCTTTTCTAGATAAGCGTAGTAACAATCTGACAAATTGTGGCGCTATCTATAAGCAGGGCAATCACTGCTAGCTGCTGCTAGATTCTGCTTAGGGAACTACTTAGATTTAGTACCTTATGTACTATTATATTTTCTCTTTTGCCTAGACCTGCTAGGGTTGCCCTGTAACTAGGCAGATGGCACTCTATTTAATATATCTAAGGCGTCCCTAAGTGTATCCTAGTTAGTTGCACTGCTAGTAAGATATAATGCCTCTCCTACAGCAAAAGCGCTCTTCTGCTTGCCCTTTATAGGGTAGAATTAGTTTATGTAATCTTAGTAGATTTTTATTATCTTCTTCCTATTATTGCTAGTCCTTTTATAACTAGGACTAGCAAAGGTTGTTATCTACGTAGAGGCAACCTTTAAGACAGCTGCTAGGAAGTCTGTTGTTATATTATTAATGTTTCTTACCTTACTTACTTAGAGGACTTCTGCCTAAGTAGCTGCTTAGTTATATTCTGTTAACTAAGGTTCCTATTAGCTAGCTGCTCTTATAGGTCATAGTGCAGCGTAGTATCTCTTACGCGCTAACGTTCTTTCTTTGTAGGAGTTAATTCCTATAGTTTCTTGAAGTAGCACTACCTACTCTCTCACTAGCTTGCTTGACTTACAGCAGCTTGGGTAGAGGTGCAGCAATACTATCCTAAGTATATAATTAATTAACTATCTATATTAGATATATTCTTCTTAATATTCCCTTTCTTAAAGTTTGTACAATTTTAACTAGATCTTGTTATCTTCTTAGTCGTCTTTATAGTCCTCTTAACCTTGTACAGTTAAGTCTGCTATACGCGTCGGTACTGTTGTAACAGTAGATTGTTCTTGTCGCGGTGGCATAATACTGCTTTGTGTTCAGGAGCTTAACGCGCTACTTATAGATAGGGTAATTGTCGTAGTAGCTTCGTAATTAGCGATTTAAGGTAGGAGCGGTAGAGTTAGTTATTGTTTTGGCTCTACAGAGCTAATTAGATCTACAAGATTCTACACGCTTAGCGCTTCACACTTAATTTTGAATTAGCAATACTACGCTGTCTAGCTGCTGCTGTTAGATAGGATCACAGTCGCGTTGCGACTAGATTAGGTTATTATTTTGTTAATAGTTGTGCTCGTAGGAGCAGCAGTAAGACTCTTAATTGTTAGATTTAATAGATCTTTTTAATAAGTGCAATAAAATTAGGGTTATAATTAATAAATTCTATTCTGTGTTCTTTGCAGGCTCTCTGCGTCCTTTCTTATCCTGCCTTTAGATAAATGTTGCTTTTTCACTTAGTGTAGTTACACCTAAGCCCCTTGTGTAACAATAGTGTTGCACGCCAGCCTCAGTCTTGTTGGGTCAATCACATTAATTGCCAGCCCTCGGCTTATATGGTCGTGAATCTGACAAAAAGAAAGTAAATTTAGAAGGGTAGAGACCTATTAAAAGAAGAGGTAAAGGACTTAATTACCTAATATAATATTAGGGCGCAGGTTAAGGAGGAGACGTATAAGAGTAGGGTATAAATAGGTATAGGTAAGAGGGGTAAAGGGCACTATAGGCTCTGCAGAGAGACTAGGCATAACTTGCGCACGTGTAAAAAAAGATATAGTAGACGTTAGCAATTAATAATATCTACTATAGGTTGCGATACAATGTTGTAATGTTAAGCAATTGCAGGTAGTAGGCCTAATAGCTTGTTAGGGGGCGCTACTCGCCTAGGTGCGCCACTCGTATAGGTTGCACGTTAACTAACTACGCCCTGCCTCTAAAGATCCCTAGCTAGGGTAACGCCAGCTGCTGCTACTACCTGTTAAAGTAGACAGTATTAACTAATAGAAAGTTAAGGAGATTATTAACTCCTTCTAGAAACCTTGTAGCTAAGGAGGACTACATCTAAAGTACTTTATTAAGTAGAGAGGTTACAACTAGCCTACTACTAAACCTGCTAACTACATTATAGAAGACTGCACTAAACTAGTAATGAACTTTTACTGCTAATACCTAAACAAGTCTGCTTTTAAGTAATCTAGTCTTACTAGAGTTTTGACCTAAGAGAGGGAGTACTGTCACAGCGCTGCTGCGTTGTGTTGTTGTTTAAAGGATCACGTGCTTGTTAAGCCACTAAGGCTGTGCTGAGTAAGTCCTTCTCTGCCGCACTCTGCCGTGCTATGTAGCTCTTTAAGCTACGTCTTGTTGTAGAACCTGCCTGTAAGGCTACTGTCTGTCGTAGATAGCTATATTAAATCAACGCGACATCCTGAATAGCTGCTCCCCCCCGCCTGCGCCGTACCGACGTTGGTACGACCTGAACCCGATCCCGCCCCGTGACACAAAGGTGAATCTGCAACAAATAGCGCCATTCCAGTGCGCTATCCGGTGGTAGATAGCGTTAGTCTTAGCAAAAGTAGCCTACTAGAAGTAGTAGCCTATAAACTTAGTAACGCTATCTACTACTAGATGGCGTACCCTACTGGAATGGCGTACTTTGTTGCAGATTTACCTTTGCACCTTAATAGTACAATACTATAATAAGCAATTTAGACGTGTAATAGCTTAAATTAATCCTCTATCTCTGCTATATCTTTTAAGCAGGTGCGCTTGTTATGCCCTGTCTTGCTGCACGTCTTACAGCAACGTTTAGCTTTGCTGCTGCTACCTACCTGTGCACTTTCTCCCTCAGCCTTAGCCTCAGCGTCTTTCTTTCTAAGTAACTCCTCTGCCTCTACCTGCAAGAGAGTCCTACCTTCCTGAATCTGCTTCTTTTTGCGCTTCTTACGCTTAGAAGCAGCCTTATTTGCCTGCTTAAGCTTGGCTACCCTTGCCTTAAGTAGCGTGTGCAAATGCTCCCTCTTTGCAGACCCCCTTTTGACTTGTAGAACTATCTTAATAATTAAGTTAGGAGAGGAACTCTTATATTCCCTTATCCTCTTAACAATTAGTATTGTTTGGCTGTTAATTTTAATTGCGTTAGTTAGTGTCATAGGCTGCTAGTTAGTAGGCCCTAGTAGAGGCGGCGTTAGTGTACGAGGCTTAACTTTAAGCCTTAACAGCACTACCTCTAGGTTAAGTAGAACTAGGCTAGTTGCTCTGAAGCTTAATAAGATGTTACTCTTTGAAATTGCCTTATTATACACTAGTTAAAACGTTGCTAAGAAGGCTTTTTTATCTATATAGGTAATATAACTGTCTGCTAAGCTTTTAATTTCCTTCTTGTACGCCTGTTTTAGCAGGGCAAAACACCTAACGTTAAGTGGCTGCAGGATGTAAGAGGCGTGTAGAGGCATACAGAGGGCAATAATCTTGCTTTCCTTGTAAAGATTCTAGAATTTAAGCAACTTATAGCTCTTGTAGCTGTTAATAATTAGCAGCTAATAGCTTCCTATAGTAGCAGCCTCTGTGTAGTAGATAAAGTGCTTAAGCTAGGTAAGACTAAGCTTATTTGTAGTCTAGCTGTTCTTGCTAACCCTAATCCTCTAGTCTTTTAGGTTGTTGACGTACTAGGCCTTATCGTAGTGCTTTGCTTTAAGGATGAAGAAGGGTAGGATAGACCAGCCTATTGCGTTAATACAAGCAATTAGAGTTATCCACTCACAATCGCTAGGCTAGACGCTGAGTAGTGCATAACGTCTCTTAGATGTAGTTACTACCTTAACTAACCCTCTAACACCTATTTAGAAGCCTGTCTTGTTAAAGTTGTAGGTATCTTAGTCTAGGATGCTGTACTTAGCTTTGATATTGTGTATAAGGTTAAACTAGGGACTAATAATTGCTGTATTACTGCATAAGACTCTCTAGTAATCCCTTAGTCTTAAAACCTAAGACTTAATCCTAGATTTCTGCTAGATAAACCTGTAGACCCAGTTTTCTCCAACCCTGTCTCCACCGCGAGCAGCAAGCAGTTAATCAGCCATCTCTCGCACGTAGGCAAGCGTAGGGGCAAATCCTCGCGCGTTAAGCTTCCTTATGTATTAAATAAGCACCTCCTCTTCTTGCTTTGTAAGCTTAGAGCAGTTAGGGTAGATAACGCGTTAAGAAGCTAGTTTGGCGCGTTGCCTTCAAAGGGTACTTTCAGGCACGTTGTAGACAGCAGCAGCGCGTCGCTGGCTTAGGTTCGCGTTAGATTTTATAGCTTTAATAGCAAGCTCAATTCTCTCTTCACGAGGAAGCAAATCAAGATCAATTTGTTGCGACATTGTTGGTGGTGGTCAAAAGAGGTGGGGTCTTGGCAAGGTGCGCCATTCCGGTGGGGTGCGCCATCCGGTGGTGGATGGCGTTATAGATGTTACTTGCCTTTTAAATTATGTAGTAGAGAGCTAGCTTAGCATTGTAACTGTACAAGACGTTGAGCGCAGAATAATCCGACTCGATTAGTCTATCTAAACAAGCATTGTAGCCTGCGAGTCCTTAGCCTTGTCAAAATAGCCAACCTGTCTCTGTAGCTCAAACTTGGCGCTTCGATACAAGCTCAATAGCAAGGCAAGCGTGATGTCGGTGCAAACGCGGCGTTATACCTCATGCGCCGTGGTATTTGGTCAGAGCTACAGCCGTCTGTGTCTGTTTCGATAGCGTGGCGTAGTGTCGAGTATCTTGAGTATGCTACGGCGCAAGTAGCTGGCGGCCCATGGGCATAAGGCATTCAGATCAGTGAATGCGGTCATGATCAACTTGCGCAGACTTGCTGGCAAGTCTTGTTCAAACTCTGTATTGCGTGAAATTCAAGACCAGATTCCATTGATCCACCGCATTGCAGAATGGTGCCGAGCGATGCGAGGGCGGGCGCGGGACTCGGCGTTGAGTTGTCGTCATCGCCTCGTTAGCCGCAACTGCAAGCCGCAAGCTCGGCGCGCCAGGCAAAGAGGCCGCATGAAGCTGTCGGAGGTCAACCGTCACGATGATAGACAACAATCCACGGTTCCCCTCGCTGCATGCGCGTGCTGAGGCTGTCAGTGCTTGCACCCTTCATCTGGCTCTCGGGCACAACGTTGAGATCAATCTCTCCTCTCCGTGGCTTTGTGACGATCTGTCGCTCGTTCCCTCGAAGCTCCGTTCGTTGCTTGGCATCCGCGTCGCCCGTTGCCCCAGTGCGCGAGTCGCAATTATCACTCAACATTTCCCCGAGGCTTGGATGGACCGTCTTTACCGATACACCGCACACAGCACAGCCATTACAGCCTCTCAAAGATAGGCTGCTGGCACTGTGCCGACCGCAGACGCCCGCCATCAAATTGTAACAGGGGCGTGGGACGCGTGAGACGGTCCGGCACGTTACATTCCTTGGACTCTTGATCCGGAAACCGCGACCCTGAGGCTGGGATCACGAGCCACAAACCAGGAGCCAGGAGCCAGAAGCTAGGAGTTACGCGCCAGGAGCCACGCAGAGCCCGCCGAGTTCTCTCCTTAGATGCGCCCGTCCCCGCCGACAGGGCGAAAACCCGGACGCGGCCATACCGTCTCCGGACCCAGCATCGCGAACCCACAAACCTTGGAACATGTCGACTTAGTGGATGACGGATCAGAGGGTATAGCAGTAGCAGCAGGACCACAATCGTGGACCGAGACCACGAGGAGTGGCGAGGAAGGGCATGCGCATGTGCCTGTGCCTGTGCCATTGCAGCGGTCCGCAACAACACACCGCCAACCCAGCACCATGACGAGCAACGAGACGCTCCTCGCGCTGGGCCCGTCGGCAAAGGACATCACGTCGGACAGCATGGTGGAAGGGCACAACACCAGGCGAACGCTGCGCCTGCGCAATCCCTGGGCCTGCTCGTTGTACACTCTAGTCGCAGCGCTACTGGGTTTCGCCGCGCTGTTCCTGATGATGCAGTCCTTCATGACGCGTCAGCTTGACACCAAAGGCTGCGAAATGTCTTACATGCGCCCCATCTTCCACAAGTTTGATGACTTCGACACCGAACACACCCGCTTTGCCAGCAAATACTCGCTGTACCTCTATCGCGAGGGCGGCATCGACGAGGACAGCAAAGTAAGTTATCGTATAACAAAAGTATCTACTCTGCTAATTGGTTCCAGGTCAAAGGCGTCCCGGTGCTTTTTATCCCTGGAAATGCCGGCAGTTATAAGCAAGTTCGACCGCTCGGGGCCGAAGCAGCATACTACTATCACAATGCTTTGAAGCATGAAGAAGGCGCAAACCGCGCGGGGAAGAGGCCACTGGACTTCTTCACTGTGGACTTTAATGAGGATTTCACGGCGTTCCACGGTCAAACCCTGCTTGACCAGGCTGAGTATCTCAATGATGCCATAACATTCATCCTATCCCTATATCATACCCCAGGGCGCTCGATGCGCGACTCGAGTCTGCCCGATCCAACGTCTGTTGTTATTCTTGGCCACTCAATGGGAGGCATGGTTGCTCGTACCATGCTAACCATGCCCAACTACCAATCCAACTCCATCAATACCATCGTCACGCTCGCAGCACCCCATGCCAGGCCCCCTGTATCATTTGACGGCGATATAGTGCGGCTTTACAGAGGCGTAAACCATTACTGGCGGCACGCTTACTCGCAAAAGTGGGCCATTGACAATCCACTTTGGCACGTCACACTCATATCTATCGCTGGCGGAGGGCTTGATACAGTGGTTTCTTCAGACTACGCCAGCATCGCCTCGTTGGTACCTGAGACCCACGGTTTCACCGTATTTACTTCTTCAATGCCCTATGTTTGGACTGGTATGGATCATTTGGCCATCACATGGTGCGATCAAGAGAGGAAGAGCGTCGTGCGCGCACTGTACGATATCATAGATGCTTCCAGAGCTACGCAGACAGTACCTCGAGCCGAACGTATGCGAGGGTTCAAGAGGCAGTTCTTGACAGGCTTGGAAGACATTGCGGAGAAATCATTACCACACAAGGAAGCGAGAACGCTTTTGACGCTAGATGACCACAGCGCAGTAATATCAGAGGGCAAAAAGCTGGTGCTGCGAAGCCTTGGGAAGTCGCCTCAGAAACCCAAAGCGTACCTTCTTCCCATACCTCCCCAGGATGAGCAACGCATGAAACGATTTAGTCTTTTGACTAACGAAAAGCTGGATAATGTCGGCGAGAACGGAAAACTTGAGGTACTAGTTTGCAGCGTTCACATTCACCAGACTGGGCAGTCTGCAGCGCTGTTCTCCATGAACATGGATCTGTCTGGTGACAGCTCTGGTACTACCCGACTGGCATGCAAGAATGTTGCATCAGATGTCATTGCGCTTCCAGAGTCTACGCGGCAGTCCAATTTCCCCTTCAAGACAGATCAACGACCGTTTTCGTACCTTCAGTATGACCTCAAGGACATGACAGAACATCACTTTGTCGCTGTTGTCGATAAATCTGGGGAGCGCGGTACCGGCTGGGTCGTTGCTGGGTTCAGCAATGTGTCTGACTCTGTACACCACGTCAATATGGGTTTGCAACGCGTTTTCACTACTGGGTTGAATTTGCGACTTCCCGCGCGGCGCGCTCTAACTATGGACATCAAGGTTCCGGCCTTACACTCCGCTCTCCTGGCGTACAACGTCCATGTTGGCAAACAGTCGTGCGATCGTGGCGAATTATTTGCACCCTTGCTGCGCCAATACATCACTGATGTGCATGAGAGCAAGTTCTTTGTCAATGTCAGAGACGCGAATCTGAACCTCCACGGTGTTTCTCCTTACATGCCACCAGCATTGTTTCCTAAGCAAACAGCGAGCGGGCTATCATTGCAGATCTGGTCTGATCCAACTTGCGATAGTGCTGTGGAAATTAATCTACGGTTGGACGTGCTTGGGAGTGTCGGGAAGCTGTGGATGCGCTATCGCATTGTTTTCGCAGCTTTCCCTTTACTCATCGTGGCTTTGGTCATCCGTCAGCAGTTTCGGGTATATGATGAGACTGGTGTTTTCATGAGCTTCGCAAATGGATTCAATGAATGTCTCTGTTCATCATTGCCGCTTGCGTTGGCTGCGCTGACGTTTCTCTCAATTGCTTTAGCTGGCGCACGCAGCCAGACCTACAAGCACTGGCCACTACACGCGGTGGCAAGTAATACGACCACAGTCCTGGACGATGCTAGCCACGAGCTGCTGCTTGGATCGGATGACACATTTTTCTGGTTTCTGGTGCCTCTTTTTGGGCTCATGTGTATTGGGATATGTGTTGCTCTGAACTACGTCACACTCCTGATCACCTCCACCATCGCCATGATCTATGCGCTGGTCAGCTCAGCAGCTCTCCGTAATGAGGACGGCCACAGAACACCAGGAGCATTCGCGGTAACCTCGACTCGGCAGCGGACCATCACAACCCTGGTCCTATTGACTCTCGTCTCAACTGTTATTCCATATCATTTTGCTTATATGGTGCTTTGTCTTGTCCAGCTAGCCACATGCATCCGGGGTCTCAAACTCGCAAAGGAGACCCATTTGGACACGAATTACAATTTCTTCAACTACGCGCACTCAATCCTCATCTTAATGATCTGGATCCTACCAATCAACCTTCCGGTCCTTGTCGTCTGGGTGCGAAATCTCGCTGTTCATTGGTGGACGCCGTTTTCGTCCCATCACAATATCCTGTCGATTATGCCGTTCATCTTCCTCGTCGAAACCCTTAGCACTGGTCGCATGGTGCCGCGTGTACAGTCTCGATACTCATTCTTCACCAATGTCTTCCTTTTCTCAATCGCTGCGTATGCTGCTGTCTACGGCGTCACCTACGCATACGTACTGCACCATCTAGCCAACATACTGTGTGCATGGCTCGTCGCGATACATTTTGACATGCAGAATATCACAACAAGAAAGGCTCTGGGTTGGTTGCAGATAGCTGAGCCTATACGAACTGGCCCTCATACCAAGAAACGACCGTGATCAACGCTCGATTAATTTGCGTTGGCCTGCACTTTTCCTTTCTGCATTTCTGCTTACTGCGATTACCCCGCGCTTCTTGCGCACCGTTTGGATATTGGCGTTCGTTGGCGTTGCACTGACTGTTGAGCATTTCCAATCGGCTTTTAGACGTAGCCTTCGGGTGGTGTTGGATCCACATAAGAGCTTGCATACTGGCGCGTTGTGCATATCCACCCTTGGTGCATCTTACTCGGAGGACATTGACAGAGCTCACAGGCCTCCAAGAGCAGTGTTGTGAGGGTGTTAAAGGCCTGGAGCCAAATGACGTGTACGACTATAGAGCATATTGTCTAATCAATTTCCATGTCGCAATGATGAATGCTTTGCTGAAAGAGCATGTCATGTGTTGACTCGCTGTCTGTCATGCGTTTTGCAGGCTGAAATCCGTTATTGAGTGATTGATACCACAGGTCATTCCGTATGTACCACCCCAACACGTCTCACAATCGTACCCCTATGTGCACTGATAGTATCCGCCTTTTGCCGAATGTGTGTCGAGGTCGTCAAGTATGAGTCATGCCAGCTCTGCGAAACTGGATGATCTGTTGTACCTTTTCGTCTCAGTTTCAAGCGGTCGACACATTTAGTGCGAGGTGTTTAAGGACTTTACGATATCATTTGCATTTGATCTAGGTTGAAGCAAATATTCACTACATATTTTGAGAGAAGAAGGAGCTTTCAAACTGTTCGCTGTATTCACTCGTTACGTATCCTTAGTCAGATCATCCAGAAGTGCCACGTGACTCCACGGGCCTGGTAAGGTGCAGTATATAACGAAATACACTACAGCTATCATGTGTTTTGCCGTCTCATCCCGTAGATCTACTTGTTCACTCTTACGCACAGAACTACATGACACAGCCCAGTGTACACGCTTATCAGAGTTCTGCGTTCGAACTGGCCTATGAGATACTCCACCTTGTGGGTTGTTCTCTTCATAATGTGATTGCTCATGATCATTTGTGCGCATGAGCTCGAGAATTTCATCTGAATTAGTATTGAACGACAGCGTTCGACGCGCGGATAGAACGTAGCGCGCCTCATGAGCTTCGTGCAGCTTCCGGAGCTGTTTGAATAAGAGGCCCATTGAGTGATTAACATATATAGTTATTAAGATGGCACAAATTTTGCTTCAAGCGTCTTTGAGTGATGGTCCGAGTTTGAAGTGTTGGAAACGGACAAAGGAAATCTTTTACCACTACACGAATACCAACATTGTCTGGGTACAGCGTTGCATTGTGTGGTATGCGACTTTTTTCATTTAGTACAGAGTCGCTGGAAGTATACCACATTTATAATCACGATGTCCCCACATGACAAAGGAGCATACGTCACAGAACATTGTTCAAGACAGGCTAAGCTGGTAGCTGGTGTAACCAGTGTATCCTTCACAGTCCGCGCAGTGTTTTGTCCACCGGAGCGAACAGCATATGTATATATATATATGTAGCCTTAAAGGGAGTGTAAACTTACACCTCACATGCTGTATTTCTAGGCGACAGCATTCTGCGTATTTTACCCCTTAAAAGTGTGGTGGTTTTTACACATATCTTTACTGTACTGTAACGTGTCCAAATCTCACTCACTATAGGTTCGTAAGCGATGACAGGTCGCTGCTGCTACCGCCTGATTCCACATGCATCTAATATACATCAAATTTACTGCATATATCTAACAGACTAAAGGTCACAGAAGCGCAGGCGCATCTGTAGAGGGTGTTCATATCTTGAAAGATTTCCGCAAATGACGCTGCTACCAGTTCAAATGCTGAGAGCCATCAATGTAAGAATAACTTAATTTATGGACGCTAGGCCCTAGTTTCTTAGGCTTCAATGTTTTGATGGCGCATTGGGTAAATTTAGAGCGTCTGAGCTTATTCAGCGTAAGGTGGCATATACGTGTAATCACTTATATCCGCAACCAAGTGCACATGTTCGTTGATATTAACCACCAAACCAAAATTTAGACGCAATACTGCTTTTATGCACTGTAGCCTAATTGATTGGCGTATATAAGCAGATACCATAAGGAACTTAACAAGTCAGATAGTGATTGTGATCGTGGGGCATTCCTTGACTACGACTTATGGATAGGGTGGGGTATATCTACGAAAAAGCAATTGTATTGGACTATGAACCGCCTCCAAGAACCTATTAAAATACAGCTCAGAAGATAATATCATACCATATCTCTACAGTACTTCAAGCGAGCCTTTCTTCACCATACGTGGCGGATTGAACGGTCGGCATTTGCTCGCCGCGCAGAAGTACTTGTCAGAGCAGCATGGCAGATTGCCGTTATAGCCACATGTCGCTGATATTTTGTCAGTACATGAAGACGTTCCTCCTCCAGATCTCATTTTCTACTCACCATATAAGCCATTACAAGTAGGCGGTGGAACCTCCACCGGGCTTCCCAATTTTCCATCAGTACATGTGTACTCTCGCGGATTGTAGCATGCCGTTGTTGATTGAGAAGTCCCACCGCACGCGAGTGTCGCTTCACCATTCAATACAGGGCAAAGGAAGTTACCACCCCAACAGGTATAGGTGCCAGGACGATACGGTGCTGTCCCACAGTATTGCACTGCGCTGTCTGGTGTGATGAGCTGCAGCTGCGTGTTGTCGTCGCAGTAGTACGTCCCAGCATCGTAGCAGGCAAGACCGCAAGTTATCGTGGCCTCGCCGGTGCTGGTTTTTGGACAGAGTTGGGTGCCGAAGCAGGTGTACTTGGAGGGATAGTAGCGTGCACTGCCACATGACTGAAGGGACTCCGCGAGGATGAAGGGGAGGAGGGTGATGAGCGAGGAGGCTAGGATAGTGAGCTTCATGTTTGGTGTTGATCAGTGAGGGTTAGGCGCTGGTAAAGATCGTGCTAGTATGTGGCATCTCGGTAGGAAAAAGAAGTTGGTTTATATATTTAAAACTCAATGCCAGATTCCTAGGTTGTAAGGTACTCCCTGCCATTCTCGCTTTGCATTTACGATCATAATAATAGTCGAGCCCTAATGCATCAGACTCAGATAACCATTTTGGCGGTGCATTTTCCCCATAGCCCGTACAATCAATGAGTGCCAAGTCGATAGTCCACCTGTAGATCCTCGGGTGAGCTGACCGGTCGTGTTGCATGTTGCGTAGAACCCGTATATGTGATGTCAAGCCGTCGAGTATCTTTACTCACTTTGGAATCGTTCCTTATTAAGATTTCAAACGTCGGAATCTATAAATGGCAATTGTAAAAGCTGAATGTGGGCTGTATACAAATGTATGACGATCCTACAGTACAGAGTAGCTCTGTCTGATGGGCTCGTGACAGCTTCAGCCGTGTCAGCCGCACGGTCTCAGACACACGGCTAATCCGATTGGTAGTTCGAAAGGTACTTGTTGCCAAAATTGGAACCACAACGCTAACGATTGACATTTACTTTGACTTTCGCCTGCAACCATAGTATGTCACAATCATTGGCATAGCCTTTGTTTGTCTGAGCTCGTGTTAGGCGCATTATCGCTACACACTTCCGATGTGGGCATTGGAAGCGGCACCTCCATTCGTCCAACCACGGCCAGGTTGCTGTGATCCCATGCCATCTCTTTTCTCCTTTCTAAGCGAATGAGACTCTCGACCAAACGCTCAAGAAGCCACTCGCTTTCAGTTATACCAGCGACCATAGGACTATGCTCTCCCAACCAATCCCAGTTTACGAGGCCTTCTTCGTTTTCGGTGACGTTTGTAAGCGTGGTTCCGAGCAGGTTATTAAGCCGCTTGGGTGTCGTGTACCTGATCAATCGGGTAAATTCAACCCATTCTTCATAGGAATAACGTTTTGAATTTTCGAGACGTAGGTCAAAGGATACTTTCTTGATGCTCATAGCGATTTTGCGGGACAAAGAGGCTGGTGTGGGTGCTTGAGTGAGATCTGTTTCCGCTTCCTCGGCCAGGCTTGAGATGTTAGGGGCCAACATTTGTATCTCATCGACAGCAACCTCAACTTCTTCGTCAGCATTGGTTTCACGATTAGCATCCAAATTTGCCGTATCAAACCCTACTTTGACGCGCTTTCTGGCCCTATGGTCCTCGATACGTTGCTGTAGCCAGGGACTATGATCTTTCCATCGTTGCCAAATCCCTTGTTTGGGAAGAACAGTGAAGTCTGCCACGACATTACTCCATTGCTTGAACTTTGCAACTACCGTGTCCCCCAAATCGGAAACGAGAATTGTCATAGTTGGAACTGAAATCAGGCTCCAGATGACAAAAAAGCAGCGCCCAGGATTGGTTTTGGGAGATAAGTCGCCGTAGCCGATGGTAAGGAGCGATATGTAGCTAATATATGAGTCAGTAGGCGCAGAGAGCTACAGCCAGGAGGTGGGGGATTCTTCACGCAAAGTTTACAATACATACCAAAAGTATAAAGCTTGAAAATACGTCATTCCTTGGACGTTCTTTTCTGTTTGCCAAAATACGACAGCCCCAACACACCATAGTATTAAGAAGGTGGTGACCGACCAAAATAGTGCCATCCACCTCTTGAACTTCTTACTATCAGCCTGGATCCTACGCATGGCATCAAAGCGATCTTTCTCCTCTTTCAAAAGCATCAAACGTGGTCTGCGGTGGTCTAGTCTCTGTGGTATACTGAAGGTACGAGAGCGGACTTGATCACCCGGAGCGGTCTCGTGCACAGCATTGCGGAATGGCCGTGGCTCCAAGGGTGCGCTAATTCTCAGCTTGCCAAACGTACTACGTTTCTTAAAGTGACTTTGGCGATCCTGGTAGTCATCGTAGTTTGTTACAGTCACTTGTAGCACCTGCTCGCGTCTACGCCTGAGATCTTTCTGGACGATATTATCTTCGCCTAACTCTTGGGCCGCTCGATAAAGGGACGACACAATCAGCGCAAGCGTGACTATACCGCCTACAGAGTACGGAAAGAGCAATCCTCGGCCCAAATCTGTGGTGGCTACGAGATCACCAAACCCTGGGATGTCAGTATCTCAGGACAAAATCAGGTGGGAGTTTGCTGACGTACCTACAGTAAGAATTGTGACGTAACAACTGGCACTATATTAGCTGGGCTGGTTCGGAACATCTGGTGTAACTTACAAGTACATTGCATTTGGGAACGTCCACTGTCTATCTCCAGCAGCAGTCTGTATCCGCGAATATGTGGCTGCTCCGCCAGCGATCCAGATGAAGAAAAACATGGTCTGTAAGATAAGTGTACGCTGGCTATCGCTCAGAGCGAAATGATCTGGATAGTGGCCGAGGTAATAGCCAAGCATATTGACCATTAGAAGCATCGAACAGAGAAAGTAAAACACCGCGGCAGCAACTGCGTACCAATACCCCTGAGTGTAGCCTTCAAATGGTCTATCTGGCGGTGCGTATATCTCCATGCAAGCCGTAATTGCTGTCAACAGCCCAGAGCTGATGTACCACAATACTATTGTTGCAGGGAGTGCGATGACATAGCGAATCTTTTGCGTAAAGTTGAAAAGCAAGAAGACGTTTCCAAGGAAGCCACAGATCAAGGATACTACATTCAGCCAATAACACCATCGTGGATCCGTATATGGCACCCCGTCGAGATCCGATACGAAGCTTCCATTGATGTAGTTGCTTTGTCGCCAACTGGTGACGAGTGCCGCGATTGAAGAGACATTTGCAAGAGGCCCAAGTGTTGCTGCAAGTAGAGGGATACCGGTGGAGGCGAACCACCAGCTGGTGTCAGAGCCGTCAGTCCATCTCTTCCACAATTTCCAGGGGCGCCGACTCTGCTTCCCTTTGTGGAGTCTCACAGCAACGTTTGGCTGCTGACAGAGGTGCTGTAGCTGTTGCGGTTCGGTAGCTTCACGGCTTGCGGGAGTGTGCGGCTTCTCCGTCCCAGCCTCGTTGTCCGGCAGCACTGCAGACATGCCTGGACAAAAAGCTTGGACATGACACAAGAAGTCGTCGAGGTCCTTACAAATATTCAATGCCAGGGTCGATTCGGTCTTACACGATTCATTGTTGGGCGAATCTGACGCGGGAGACTGTGCGAGACGATAGCCAGAGAGACCATGGGGCGAGGGCCGAGAAAGAGAGCCGGGAGGTTTTTAACAGATCATTACTTTGGTTTGGAACCTCTTTTGGAGCAGCTGATTAATCAACGCGAGACGGCAGCGTAATTGATAATGGTGAAAGTGGCTGAGGAACGGTGGTGAGGCAATCATTCCAGAATTGTAAATATTGGGAGCAGAGGGTTCAAAGCCTGCTGAGCGATCGGAATACACTCCTCTAGTCGTTCTCAGCGTTCGACCGTTCGACCTCAAGTCAGCTGTGCAGGGAAGCCGCGCTCAACAACAACGCCACTAGCCTAACGCGCCACAGGCAGCTTTGTGGGCATGACGAGATGACAGCTGAGAAGCTAGGCATTCGGCAGAGCATGACAGCGGGGTGCACGTCAAGGATTCAAACGGAATCTTTTACATTTACATTTGAATGTACACAGAATCTAGGTATCAACGATCGACATCATAGCTACTGCTTCAGCTTCTCAGTCAACTCTGGCACTTTCTCGAACAGATCGCCCACTAGGCCGACATCTGCGACCTGGAAGATTGGCGCATCGGCATCCTTGTTGATGGCGGCAATGACCTTGCTGTCCTTCATGCCAGCCAAGTGCTGGATAGCACCGGAGATACCAGCGCAGAGATACAGCTGAGGTGCGACGTTCTTTCCTGTCTGTCCGACCTGCAAGCTGTTGTCTGCAAAGCCACTGTCGACAGCAGCTCGCGAGGCGCCGATGGCAGCGCCCAGCGCATCGGCCAGAGGGGGCATCAGCCTATCAAACTCCTCCTTGGACTTGAGTCCACGTCCACCCGAGACGACCTTGCTGGCTGAGCCCAGGTCGGGACGGTCCGACTTGGCAAGGTCCTCAGACACCCACTCTGTCGGCGATTCAGCCTTAGGATCTGTACCTTCCTCGACTGTGGCCGAGCCGCCTTCGGTCTCGGGGGCAGGGAAGGCGGTGCCGCGGACGGTGACGACCTTGGTGCTGTCGCTGGACTGGACGGTCATGATGGCGTTTCCGGCGTATATGGGGCGAACGAAGACTGCGGCTATGTCAGCGCTGAGGTTGCGGTTGCGGTTGCGGTTGCGGTTGCGGTTGTAGTTGCAGTTGCAGTCGAATGGTGCTGCACTCACCGTCCTCGCTCTCGATCTCGGTGATGTCGGAAATCTGCTGGACGTCGAGCATGGCGGCGACGCGAGGCATCAGGTTCTTGCCAAAGGCCGAGTGCCCCGTCAGGACGTGTGTGTAGCCTCCTTTCTTGATGTTCTCGACCAGCAGCGGTGCCCAGTTCTCGGCAAGGCCCTGCAGTGTCCGTTAATTTCTGTACCTAAACTCGTCTCTTGCCCGTCCACGGTCCTGACCTTATCGTATGCCGCATTATCGACGTAGATGACCTTCTCGATGCCTTTTGCCTTGCCGGCCTCCTCTGCGATGGTCTTGCCCCCGCTTCCAGCGACGAATGCTGTGATGGAGCCGCCGAGCTTGGTTCCGGCGGTGATGGCGGCGAGCGAGGCAATGTTGAGCTTGCCTTCCTTTGCCTCGAGGACGGCGAGTGTCGACGCCAGCCTCGACCAGGCCGTCTGCGACTGTGTGTGACAAAGCTGTGTCTGTGTGCGCAGAGAGCGCAGCACCGAAGTGCGGGCGGCGGCGAACATGACGGGCAGGCGCGGTGCTGTGCGATGGGTGATGTGATGCGAGGCGGGCGGCGGGCTACGGGCTAGGTGCTGGCTTTCTCGTGTGCAATTGCTGCTCCGGTATGGCGCGTGGGTATTCTGGTCGGCAGGCAGCGCTGGAAGGTCCCAAAGTGCAATGCTCGCGGCGGAGAGGGCAATGGCAATGACCTCGGCCTAGCAAACGCAAGGCTCGCACTCGCTCCGTCGACCGGCGCTATGCGATTCGAGCGCCAGCGCCCCAATTCCGATCAGCGCTCAAGCCTCAGCGGACCTCGCAATCACGTGACAGCCATTCCGCGCGACTTGCAGCTGTCGGTCTGGGCGCTGGAGCATCGCGAGGAACATGGAAGTTTGGACGCGCCATCCACCCATCGCAACTCCCACATCGCCCTCGAACCCCACGTTCATTTGCGGCTGCACCACCACCTGCAGACTGCCACACAGCGCGATCCGCGTGTAGAAGCTGCGCGACTCTGCTGCACCCCACGCGACTGCTTCCCTTCGCGCGCTGCAGCGCCTGCCCACCCCCGACGATACCACGACCTCCTCCATCGCAGCCATGTCAGACGCGACTGCGACCGCCTCCGCGCAGGACCCAGCCCTCGAGGGCACCGCATCAGCCAATGCGCTCGAACAAGGTACGTCACGCCCACTGCACGGTACTGCATTGCACTGCGCTGCGCTGCACCATCTTTATCCGCGCGCTGTGTCTGCGAGCTGTGTCTGCGAGCTGTGTTTGCGCCTACGTCTACGTCGACGCCATGAGAGACCAACCCAGGCCCCACGTGGTCGAAGGCTCTGACCATGACGAGGATGACACAGCAGCTTCCGCGAGCCCAGAGGGCTCTGCATTTGAACCTGAGCTTGAGCCCTCGTCTTCATCTCTACCACCGCCGCAGGCTGTAGTAACACCACCTGCAGACACCAACATGCTGGACGACACAGTAAAGGAGTCGTCGCGCGAGCCCTCGGCTGCCACTGCCACCCCCGCGCCCGTTTCGGACAATCCGCTTGATGCGCCAGACGGCCCACGACCGGATGCCGAGGACGCCGACGGCCAGGACGACGAGGAGATGGGCGGCCTGGACGACACCAAGAAGGAGAAGGACGGAGAGGGCACAGAAGCTGCAGACCCCGAGGCCGCCGCAAAGGCCGACCTGCAGGCTGCTGCGCGCTCGCATTTCGTTGCGCAAACATACGCGACCATCATTCCCAGCTATGCGACCTGGTTCGACATGCGCTACATCGACTACCGCGAGCGCAAGGCCCTGCCCGAGTTCTTCAACGGCCGCAACCGCAGCAAGACGCCCGCCATCTACCGCGACTACCGCGACTTTATGATCAACACCTACCGCCTCAACCCGTCCGAGTACTTGACCGTCACTGCCTGCAGGAGGAACCTGGCTGGAGATGTCTGCGCCATCATGCGCGTCCACGCCTTCCTCGAGCAGTGGGGCCTCATCAACTACCAGGTATGCAACAATGAGATTGGCAAACATCACATCGGACTGACACCCTATGCAGGTCGATCCCCAGGAGCGCCCATCTAACATCGGGCCCCCCTTCACCGGCCACTTCCGCGTTACAGTCGACACGCCCCGAGGACTGCAGCCTTTCCAGCCGGGTCCCGGTTCTAAGGTCATTGAGGGAAAGCAGAGCGCCGCCACCGATCGTGCCGCAAGCGCACAGCCTACCGCAAAGTCCGAGACCAAGTCGCTCGCGGGACGCAACATCTACGAGGCCAATGGCAAAGAGGCCTCGGCTGAGCCAAAGGACAAGACTGCTAACGGCGAAGGCGCAGCCAACGGCGGTCCAGCCGATGTCAAAGATCTCGAGGCTGCTGCCAAGGAGCCCCTCAAGGTTATCAACTGCTTCAGCTGCGGTGTCGAGTGCACCCGTGTGCACTTCCACGAGACCAAGCCCTCTGAGCAGCCTGGTCAGACCAAGAGCGTCGGTGGCCTGAAGCGTGATCTCTGCCCGCGATGCTTCGTCGAGGGCAATTTTCCATCCGGCACCTCGTCTGCCGACTTCGCCAAGATCTCGAACCCGGAGTCTTCGGCCATCTCAGAAAGCGAGGAGAAGTGGACAGAAGAGGAGACACTCCTGCTTTTGGAGGGTCTTGAGGAGTTTGACGAGGACTGGAACAGAGTGGCAGACCACGTCTCAACCAAAACCCGCGAGCAGTGCGTCATGAAGTTCTTGCAACTCGAGATCGAAGACAAGTACGTCGAGGCCGACCTGCCACAGGGCGACGCTGCTACTCCCTCAGCCAAATTCCTCCGCGATCTGGACTTCCTCAGCGAAGGCCGTGCACCTCTGCACCACGCTGACAACCCCATATTGAGTGTGGTAAGCTTCCTCGCTGGACTAGCACCGGCGAACGTCACCGAAGCTGCGGTTGCCTCGGGTCGCAGCGTCGGCGAGATGAAGCGTATCCTCCAGGAGAAGATCAACAAGGCCCCTGTGGCCCCCTTGGAGAAGGGCAAAGAGAAGGAAGGCGAGAAGGCTTCTACGCCTGCTGGCGGTGCGTCAGACATCAAGCCCGACGGCGATGATGCCATGGAAGTCGACACAAGCCAGGACGTTGCGGTAGTCAGCAAAGACGCCTCGTCAGACAGCAACCCCCTTGTCACACTACCATTCGCTCTGTCGGCGGCGCGTGCCTCTGCCCTGGCCTCGCACGAAGAACGACACATCACTCGGCTTGTATCCGGCTCAGTCAACCTGCAACTGCAGAAGCTCCAGCTCAAGCTCGCACACTTCTCCGACTTTGAGAAGCTGTTGTCAGCCGAGCGCCGCGATCTGCAGCGCCGCCGTCAGCAGCTGTTCATGGACCGGCTGAACTTCCAGCGCCGTGTGCGCGCGCTTGAGGAGGCGACCAAGAAGATCGGCTCGGGCATGCAGGGCCAGGGCTTGCCTGGATCAATGAGTACAGAGGATGCCATGGCAGCACTGACAGACGCCATCCGCACGTTTGGTGTTGGCAAAGCAGAGGACAGCATGGGGGTCAAGCGCGACAGCGTGGACGCTGGGGTGCAACCCATTGCAGAGGGAGGGGAGGGCTACGGAAAGCTGGAGATCTAAGGGGATGTTTGACGAAGACGCTGGTGTTTTGGCGCGTTGGGAGGTTGACAGGGTCCTTGATGGTCGAGGACCTGACGACCATGTTTTTTCCTTGTTGAGGATGGGTTGTAGGAGTACCAAATAGTAGTAGAAGGCCTCGTCTCGTGTGCCGGGCTTCCCAAATGCATGAAAAATGAAGTGCTTGACTTGTTTCCCTGTTTTGATTCTTGCACAATTGCAATGATGGAGAGCGGTTGCACACGGGCCTGCTGCTCCATGTTGGGTCCCGAGCTTAGAAATGCAGATGCAGGTCCCAACTTTTCGAAGAGTGACGACAGTAGCGCAAGTGAACCAGCAGCTCCACCACGCTCACCCCAGCTTTGTCTTCACCTCTCTTTCCTCCCCTCTGTCGTTTTCTGTTGCGTCACAATGTTCCGCAGCGCCCCCCGGATCATTGCCCGCCAGGGTGCCCTGCGCGCCGCCCCGCGCGCCTCGCTGTCGCTGCCCGCCCGTCGATTCATCAGCACAGCGCCGCCGGCGCAGAAGAGCAGGAGCTGGAAGAGCCTGGTTGCGCGGCTGGGTCTTGCCGGCGCCATAATATACTACTACAACACCACCGACGTCTTTGCCGACGAGCCGCGCCGTATGCCTCGCACCCCCGCCCGCGCTGGCGCTGCAGTGGATGGCTGCTAACGAGAGCCGCAGGAGCCGCGCC
The DNA here is from genome assembly GCA_002116315.1 of Epicoccum nigrum. Lineage (NCBI taxonomy): Eukaryota > Fungi > Ascomycota > Dothideomycetes > Pleosporales > Didymellaceae > Epicoccum > Epicoccum nigrum. Next base: position 3,195,591 of record KZ107839.1, read on the forward strand.
TGTCCTGCCCACAACAGAAGCCGAGTCGGAGCTTTTGCCCACCATCGAGTCCATCGCTGCCGAGCGCGCGCAACGCAAGGCCATCCAGCAGCAGCTGGAGCTCCAGCGCCAGAAGGAGGCCGCCGCCGCCGAAGAGGCCGCGCGCGCGCAACAGCAACAGCAACAGCAGCCAACAGGCAACGGCGAGCCCCAGGAGGGTGGCATTGAGGGCCTAGAGGCAGAGGCCGACCAGCAGGGCGCCTTCAACCCCGAGACGGGCGAGATCAACTGGGACTGCCCTTGCCTGGGTGGCATGGCCTCCGGGCCGTGTGGAGACGAGTTCAAGGCCGCCTTCAGCTGCTTCGTCTTTAGCAAGGAGGAGCCCAAGGGCATGGACTGCATCGACAAGTTCAAGTAAGCCCGCACGCACACCACCACTGATCGTGGAAAAACAGCACTGACGCCCGCACAGGGACATGCAGAACTGCTTCCGCCAGTACCCCGAGATCTACGGCTCCGAGATTGACACCGATGACGACGACGATATGACCGCCGATGCTGCCGCCGACGTCTCCGCCCCTGCCGCTGGCCGCGAGAACACAGCCAGCGCCGACCGTGCGACCAGCGCCACCGACGCGCCCGTGGAGAAGGAGTCGAAGAGCAAGAGCGCAGTGCCCGCGTCTGAAGGCCCCCACTCGCCCGAGAAGGTGGCCGAGAACAGGCGGGAGCTGGGTCTCGTGCCTGAGAACTACAGGCCCGCGGAGAAGGAGGTCAAGAGCAAGGAGCCCGTCAGCGAGAGCGAGAGCTTGGTGCCCAAGGCCGCCGACGACGCGCGATAGACTATGTGCCTTGATTGGGAGGTGACGTGGGAATGAGGGCTGATGGAGTGTGTGAGCAACGAACGAGAGTGGACGAGGAAGGCCAGGAGTCGCGTCTGTACTATATTGCATCCTCGGCGCATCTAAAACGCGGGCTGAATGCCACGGAAAGGGACGGCTTCACTCTACTGTACCATGTACCCAACTACCTGTACACCATTGTATCAATTCAAATATACGCCATGCATACATTGCAACACTAAGCAACTGCTGACTACACAGTCTTCGAATCGCGTCTTGAGCAAGGCTCGTGAGCCGTGGTGACTTGATCCTCGTGAATGAATACTGTAGTAAGCTTCTGGAGCAAGTGCTAACGTTGTGCATAATGCTGAGATATGTAGACTATTCAACCCGCTCGAAAATTATACATTTCGAAAGGTGAGCCCAACAAACTAGACTATAGTTGCAGGGAAAAGCTGCTTCATACAACAGCTGCATCCTCAAGTAAACTTTCTCCTAGCAAAGATAAAGACCAACTGGACAAAAAGAAAGTTTCACTAAGGAGTGTTGTTCAGCTCTGGTCTCAAGACCTTCAGCGTCTCACGTCTCAAGATCGAGCAAAAAGTTGGGTCCTGCCGCGACTCGAACGCGGGGCCTCTCGCAAATTGCTTAGTACCCTAAGCGAGAATCATACCACTAGCTGGGAGATTATTAGATGATGTTGAATGAACAGGATTGTGAATTGAACTTACACCACAGGACCTGCTATTGAAGCTTTGATGGTGGACTTATATAGTAATTAGAATATATACCAGTCAACTAACTGGAACGGCGCTATTGGTACTGCAAGTTCTCATGCTCCGCAATCGCTCACATCGCTGGCTGGCCGATGATTTCCAGAGTGGCCGAGATTGGCCTGACTCATATTCAGTACGACAGTTCGTGCCACAAACCTTCAGTGAGCATCATAAATTGAGACGCTAGCTCAAGTTCGGCCGCTAACACCAAAGTATACACAGCACTGTCGCCGGCCCTACCCAGGTGTACTCGATCGACTCCTTGATCAGATCATGGCTACAACCCCTCAGCCAAGCGTCCACATCCGTCCCGCCAAATTCCCAGAAGACAGAGAAGTCGTAAGTGCGCTCTTCTTAGCGTACGAGCAATTTATCCTTGACTTTGCATCTCTCACCCTCGACTTCCAGAACTTCGCCAACGAAGTCGCCAGCTTGCCCGGAAAGTATGCTCAAGAGAATCGTGGCGCGCTATACATTGCGTACCTCAAAGGACCCCCCTTGTTGGCGAGCAAGTCTGCCGGGGCAGATGTACCGATTGGCTGCGTGGGCCTAAGGGCTTTCTCCGAGCACAGCGCAGAGCTCAAGCGGGTATACCTCTCGCCAGAGTCAAGAGGTCTGGGAGTAGGGCGGATGCTGGTGGATGTTGCGATCGGGAAGGCGAGGGAGCTGGGCTATGGTGAGATTCTCCTTGATACCCTAGGGAGTATGACGGCTGCAAGGGGGCTGTATGTGAAGTGTGGATTTGTGGAGATGGAGAGTTACTATGAGAGTGTCTCCGACGCCGTGTTCTATCGACTGAGATTGTGATACATTGAGTTCAATCAGAGGCTTGGAGCTTCCAGGAGCGAGTTGAAAGTCAATTCCGGGCGCGATCAGCAATGCATCTGGTTCACAATGCAATATAGCTGTACGTTAAGTCTTTTCCGTTACCATCTCTGCGATAGCGATGTTCTAGAGAACTCCAGAACACACCTTTCGCTTGGTGGTGAACAATTTCGCGCTCTCCGAGTAAGTGGGTTGTACCAAGGATTCGGACTGCTATCTATATCCCTTGCTACATTTTCTTCGAGCAATCTAGAATCATCAAAGTTCATATGGCGACTTAAAGCGTTTTCATGCGAGACAATTATCGCTCTCAGTGAAGACTGATTAGGACAACGCTGATCCAGACAGTGACTTAGACCTCGAGAATTCAGTGGAGCATGTGATGAAAGACACAGAGTATAAGATATCTCCTCAACCACCGCTACCTTTACCCCTACACGAAAGATTATAACAGCTACCTCAACCATCACAGCTACAATGAAGTTCGCTCTCTCTTTACTTCCACTGTCTTTCCACGCATTCGCCCACGCCAAAAACTGTAGCAAAGATACGCGATGCAGCAGTTATACGACCAAGACAACCATTACGATGAGCACAACCAGTACTGGGTCCTCTAATCCATCCCTGACTGTCGCTACTGAGACCATCTGCTACTTGGGCTCGGCTAGCTATACGACGTATTCGAAAACCACGACCGAGCAAGTCTGCACTCCATCAACATGTCTGACGTTGACCACGAGCATAATTTATGGGAGCCCGAGTTGCTTTCCTACGGCTGTTACGAGACGAATTGGTTAGACCGGAAGCGATGCCCCATGAATCAGTCTACAGCTCCTTGCCACGGTCATTTGGATACCGAGTACTTCACACAAACTTAGTGGAGAGGATTCATCAAGTCAACGCGCATGGTGAGTTATACGGCCACATTCGAGAGTCATCAAGCCATATTTTTGCAGTAATCAAGAGTGAAGTACTCCAATTAAACCTTGTCTTTCGCCATTTTTATAACATACCACTTGACTGTTTGAAATTATCGAGTGAAATGATCAGTAGTATCTGTTTTCACTTCGAAAGTGTAGAAAAGTAGAAGGTCCAAAGCCTAGATCAAAGATCTTTAGCCGCATAATCAACCTTACGAGCCACAGCTCCACCATGGCCCCAAACACGTCAAGCGTCTATGAAGGATCAATACCACGAACTGTCGACCTTCTTACGCCTAGAACATCACCCATCATCACAGGTTCGCATACCTCAAGATTATCTGCCGTGCAAAAGACCAAAAAACCACAGATGGCACTGTCAGCATAGTCCTTACAGACTCCGACCGCCTCCACCCCTACCTAACTCACATCGACAACAAAGAAATCCCCGGCAGCATCGCTCTCCCCCACGCAGCAAACGTAACCCACCGCTACGTCATGGGCGTCGGCCTGGACCCGGATCTCATGTGGTCTCCAAAGCCCTTGCAGAACGGACTAAGGACCATGCAACCGAGACGGGTCTTCTTCTTTGATTGCAACCCTGATATACTGCTGACAAGGCCGGTCAAGGAGCAGAATGAGTATCTGGCGACGAGAGATGGACTCGGTTTGCCACCGTTGCGTTGGGCGGCTGATCTTAGGTTTCTGGCTGAACGGGAGGAGATGCTGAGGAAGAAGGGGAGAAGGTCGAGTATGTAAGCAGGGGGGATGAGGGGTGTGGTACTATCATCGGAGGAAGTTAAGTCGCGGAACCTTCTGGTCCTGTGTTTCGATAGTCGTATTTGTTGGATTCAGCACAGTCATAGGTGTCACACAAGCTTTCTCGTCGTGTTGAAGAACACTTCCGTAATAACTCATTACCTGTATAGAGTGGATCCTAACTTTTAGCCATTCTCTACTTCTCAGCACCCTTTGTGCACCATATTGTATCCAAAAGAGAGTGACCTGCAATGTCAATCCGATTTCATTAATGTAGTTGTGTCAAGCTTCTGACGGATCAAGCTCTTGTGCTGCAAAAGGTACGGTAGGCTGGCTGGAGTCAAACCGACGAGTCAATACATCTGGTGAGATGGGTGACATCGTGGGTCGCTTTGGTGTTAGTATCAGAGAGACCCCAGTGCTGTCTATGAATATACGTCGACGTTTGGGTGTGCGTGCTGACTCAATTGCATCGCCAGGCTCTGTCTGTTCTGCTGTGTCCTGTGGTGTATCTTCCCGCGCTGATACCGTGTCACGTGCTCGCTTCCTAGGTGTAGTTGTGCTGCTTCGTAGTGCCTTTTGGGTCTCAGCTTTGTGGATCCCCACTTTGAAAGCCTCGGCCACCACCCCATGAAGTGCGAGGAATGGGAAAGTAAGTACATGGCGGATGGGTATATCAACTTGCAACTCTAACCGTATTGGTTCTGAGCGAACATCAAGGGAAGTCTTTGGGGGTAGGCGTTGCTGAAAGTGGCCCTTGCTCTCTGCTGTAATTTCCATCAGAGCCATATGTTCGTTGCTTGGGAACGTTCCCCGCACTTTCCACTGATGAAGTGCAAACCGATTCTGATTAGGCTTGCCAATATGGTTACTCGGTTGTCTGAGCGCACGAATCAGGGCTTGTGCATGCAACACGTTCAACTCAAGCTTGGGGGTGAAGGCATTGCAGACGCGAAGATACCAGCTCAGGCACTGAGTGAGTGGACCCGCGTCTGACTCCTGGGACAGAGAAGTTAGACCGCGGAGGAGATCGTCAAAGGCAGGAAGTATGTAACCCTTTAACTTCTTCTCGAGGTATGCGCCGGGTTTGAGCTGGTCGGTGTAGAGATTTGGATCCTCCTTGCCTTCATAGTCGGTCGTCTTGAAATTCGGTAGAATACAAATGACGGTATCGCGTTGGATTTGGTTCATAGCTGCAGGCGACATGTAATATTGAGGTAGACCTCGAAAGAATTCCTAAGGTCACAATCAGTTCTCTAAATCTTTCACCAAGGTTTTTCATATCACTTACTTGAGTGCCGAGTATGTCTTGCCCACGACAGTCGTTCTGTGTGAGACGCAACATAATACCCTGCCAGCGGACGTGGTGGGGATAATATATACAAATCTATTTGATTGATAGTGGCAGACCGGGCGGCAGAAGGGCATCCACAGGTGCCGACCCATGTCGAATGTTGTTGAGGACGGGACCGACGGTCCAGTATGTCTTTGTGCGACCGGTATGTACCTCTATCGAAAGCACCCATGCTGATTAATTTCGAAAGCAATAGGGGGTTGAGCTACTAATGCGACTGCTCACGGCGAGTAGTAGACTACATTGTCCAAGTTGCGAGAGTATAAACGGTAAGCGACTGCAAGCGAAGGAGAGTAGCGTTCCTGCCGATTACAAACAGGCAGGCACAAGAAGTGAATGACGAGCAGTCATGATGAGACGACTTGAAGAAGCAAGCGACAGCAGGAAGGCCTGATCATAATGGAGCCGGGCGCGCAGAAAACGATAAGCCGTCTCGTACAGCCTATAAAGTACTTGTGGAACTTGATGTAACCTCGAAGCTGCATGGGTCTTGAACCGACATGCTACTCCTCGAGTTAAAAAAAGCCCTCATCACTTCTATAAGTCTAGATGGCTTCGACCATAGTTTCAGCATAGTCTTATGTTTAGGTCACCTCTTGTGTTGATATTGGAAGGGACATGTCCATTGTGTTGTGGTGCAATGACAAAGCGAGTGGTCAGCGCGTCGGATGACGACTGGTTGAGCGAGTTTGATTTACCGACGATTCGAGGAAGATAGTCGAGGTTAAAGCGCGAGCGGGTCGAAATTACCTGTAGCATCCATAAGTGTTCCAAGTCAACCTTTGACGGTCACGATTGTCGCCACGGGTGGTCCCGCCGATACGTCATCCCTGTCAACCGAGGCCGTTCTCCGCATCCTGCAGTATCCGATGATACTTACCTACATCCCGACCATGTAGGACGCACTTCGCACTCTCCTACGGCTGGCGAAATTTGTGAACAGCAAACCGATCATGTCTACGACAACCGTTCCTACGCTCACCCTCGAGGGCGCGCGCATTGCGCTGGCCGCTGCCGAACAACGCGCCAAAGAGATTGGCGTCCCGATGAACATCGCCATTGTCGACCACGCAACACATCTGCTTAATTTTGCCCGCATGGAAGGCGCCAAATTCACGTCAATCAACATCGCTATCGACAAAGCTTTCACGGCCGCCGGTCACAAGGTGCCGACATCCGTTTACAAGGAGGTTATATGGCCGGGTGGCCCTGCATACGGCATCAACCATACGAACGGGGGAAGATTCAACACTATCGGGGGTGGATTGCCCATCGTTCTGGATGGCGTGGTAGTCGGTGCGATAGGCTGCAGTACGGGTACCCCGGCGCAGGACGAGGATGTGAGCTCCGCGGGCAAGAAGGCGGTAGAGAAGAGTTTCGCTTTGAGGGCGAAGCTTTGAAGGCGTTGTTCGAGATCAGAGGGCAAACTGGAGAGAAGGTTGAGGTCCAACATTTCGGCAACTGCGAGGAACATAGAAACAGTTCGTGAGAGAAGAGGGTACAATGCGAACTCCCGCAGAAACCTGCTGGCAATTTACGTCGCAAAATCTCCTGTTAATCCAAGAATAGTGATTTGGGTGGAAATTATATAATCGTTGTGAGTGCCTTGCCCGCAAGTCCACGCGCCTGATACTCCTCACTGCCATGTTATCGCTCTCAAAGTATACCTCATCCCTTCGCCGAGCTCCCCTACTGCCTTTTTGATCGCTATCCCAATACTCAATCACGATCATTTCCTTCCGGTCTTGGCCGTGACCTCGAAACGAAAGCTCTTCTTACCAGTCCGTTGTCCTCGTCCCACTAACTCCTCGCCCTTCGTTTATCAGACGCAGCCTCAAACTCTCTTTTCGATCCAATTGCTAGGTCGTCTTTCAACTCTTCCCCCCACCTCCCTCCTAGCTCTGCATTGGCCTGCCTGTACGCGTCTTTTTGTCTGTCTTCTTTCAGTTCGATGTGTGAATTCTTAGCTAGCTTGATCATAGTCCGCGAGTCTTCTTTGTACTTCCTCTTCTTGAAGCATCGCTTTTGAGACTGCGCGCTACTATCACTGCCATAGCTCTCTTCGATCTCGTAGCAGGAACGCTTACAAGGCTTCTCATCTGTTGAGATTACCTCGCTGTAGTAACGTTCGTCCTGAGATTGCCGCCAGACGGTACGCTTGCAGTCCCACCAGTACTTAATGTTCCCCAAGTACTCTGTAATCAATCCGTGATCAAATTCGTCGCCGTAAACGATGCTTTTGCCATGACATGGTAAAACCTCCAAGACGCGCGACTTTGGCATGGCGCTACCGATTAACCATTCATCTACCTGGTAGCTTGTACGGAGCCACCAGTCGCCCCAGGGTTCGTCCTCGTATACCTGAGCCATCGAAACCCATATTTCGGGCTTGGAATCCATACTGAGGAACATCTCCAAGGTGATCGGGCGCCCATTGTCTGGTCTCGCCGTTTGTGAAACCCAAACAATGAGATCTGGGCGCCCAGATCTCCCCAGAATCGCAGGTACCACACCTTCTGTATGGACTTTGATGACAACGATGAGCCTTGCGCCGTTGTCATACCAATTAGGTACGCGTTGCTGAGTGGTTACTACACAACATCAGCGACACGACTGCACAGCCGAGAAACACACGCGCCTGGGCTATCGGAGAATGATATGAATGACGAGAATGGGAAATTCTTGCATCGCGGTAGAAGGTGACGACGAATTGTGTCTCCCTCAAAGTTGCTAGGGTCAAGCGGCGCGTATGCCGTGATAGCGTTTTCTTGATCTGGCGACACAGCATTTCCTGGGTGAGCGTGCGTACGTTCCAGCTCGGGATGGTATATGCAATAGTTGCCCGAATCTGCATGAGCTAGGCGATACATTGCTCTGGGTAGATGGATACGGTTTCGCTTCGTTAAAGGCGGCAAATCGAAAATCCTCGCGAAAGTTAGTCACCACGTCGAGCTCCGAGAAGCTAGCTTACAGTGACATCTTGTGCAGACCGTCCATGGTTGTTAGGCTTTGAATGTGGAGATGATGAAAAAAGGCGTCGAGGAAATAGAGTAGATTGTGAAAAATGAGACGAGATGATAAGCTAAAGTCTACTTATAGAAGACACATTGATGGTTTCGTAGCGATGCAAACGAGCACCATTAGTGATACTCTCACCAGTCGCCGCTAACAAAGGTGTCCGATGAAACTATCAGCTAATGGCGTATGGTGAAGCTTTTAGGTAAAGGTAACTGATCGGTTTCCTACACAACGTGAGCGATTGAGCGACAAAGCCAGTGTTGCAAGAGTGTTCAAAACCAATGACACTGAGAAAAGGAAGAAGACCAAATGGCAATATCTGCTAATGAATTCCAAACCCTTCCGGTACTCTATGCAGCATATGTTGCCTATAGCAATGCTTATGAATGCTCGGGTATCATGCGTCTCCACTATGTCCTTCGTCTTCAGGATAACTTCTCCTAACCAAGTAATGACTGCTTTGCCACTTCTGTGTTGTGTCAGTTATTGGCAGAGCAGAAATGGTGATTTAACTTACCACAACCTTCTGACCCTCAAAATATTCTTTCCACTTTGGCTTCTCCCCCAATGCAATGACTACGTCCCACGGCCAGTCTTCACTCTCAAGCTCTGCTAGCGTGAGATACGTATGCAGCTTCTTCTTCTCAAGTGTTGTGTAAGAGTCTGCCTGTTTTACAGTTGCGTTTTTGATCTTGAACATGCGAAATCTGAGGACATCTGGCGACGAAGCGATTGTTGGCGCTGCCTCGGCTTTGTAGAAGTCCAAGACTTCTTTCTCGCTGCCTTCCTCAATCTGCCACTCCATAACTGCTACGCTGACCACTTCTGAATGATCTGCGTCTCCGTTAGCAGAAGTGCCGAGAAAGACGATGAGACGTGTATTCTCTTACCTCCCTGCCAATCACCCTGCTGCCATCTCTGTATCTCCTCATACAATCTCACATCAAATCGGGCGAGCTCAAGACCTCCAGTCATAGCGGGGTGATTGCTCTCGTCGTACATGGCTTCAGCGGCCGAGACTGTATCTTCCATCTCGTATACGGTGAGCCATTTCCAAGGTGCTTCTCGCTCGCCAACACCGTCAAGTTCGGTGTCGAGTCCGGTTTCGTTCACTTCACAATGCAGCGATTGTTGTGATAGTTTTGATGTCATTGCCGGAATGTAATTTTCCTCGTACCATTGCTCTGAGGCCTCGGGGACATTGGCTGCCCATGTGCATAGGACGCCTGACATTGTTCTCAAGAGATAAACTGTCACGGGGTGTTATCAAGTACGTGACTGAAGACAGTTCCGATGTCGAGGAATAGAAGAAAATTTAGGAACTCAAGGATTCGCGCGTACGACGATCATACAAGTACTCCGCCTGTGCGTTTGATGTGCATCGGGCCTGCTATGCATCATATGCGAGTCAACAGGTGACAGCCATGTGGCCCATGCCGCAGCCGGCTCCATTGAACATTCCGTTCAGATTTGATTGGTTTCTGAATAGCCTTTGAATTTTGAACAGATCGACGGCGTCAATCTAAGCTTCGTTGAGTGTAGTGACGATCGACATTGTGGAGATGTGGAGAGATACACGAGTCGTGTGCCTATAGAGGAGTCACGCCAGAACACCCTGTACAGCGGGATCTAAACTAAACACATGGGCCATGCGTTGCCTGCATTTTCGGTCAGGTTCATTCTCCGTTGAGACTTATAACAACACTTCCTTTCGCCGATACTGCTGCTCCTGTGTGGCTCTCCACACCTATCTACATAGTACGCGCGATTGAGGTAGCGGCATACGATTTCGGCCCTTCTAAAGCGGGCCGATTGTGACCTGTGCCGTGGCGCTGGGTTCTGCCTCCAGGTATCAGCAGGGCATTTCGTGACCCCAGACGCTATCTATGAGTACATCGTATAACTCTGTGCCAACGCGCCTTGCCCAGCCCTACTGCAGGTTGCCCTGTCGATGATCACCGCCCTATAATCCTGGAGGATGCACATGGCGAGAACCAACATGCCAACTGAAGATATCATGTCAAAGAGCTAGTCGCAGTCGGACGTCGCACGCAATCGTCAAGGAAACAAGCTCTAAACAAAGCAGATTATTTTCCCTCATCGATGTGCAGGTTTCATTGTACATCGTCAAGGCCAACTAAAGCCGATATGTACATGCCTTTGTGCTCATGTCGTCTGTATATAACGTTGTAACACTGTGCAGCGACAGTACCAAAAATTGTGACAGATGGTAAGTCCTCTGCTCATTAAAATTCCTAAGTTCAATCAGCAGTGCGATCAACTCTACCCTTTCGAATCATTGACAAAATTTTAAATCCTCTGGAACACTCTTGTATACACCTTCAGCTGAAAGAAGTCATCAGCATGGCTTGTCGCAACGAAGATATGACTGGCGCAAAATTCAGCGATTTAATCCACAATATCCCTCTGGAACTTTTCTTGAATGTATCGCCCTCGAATGGCGCAATACGTGCTTAGAAAAGTATGAGCGGTCTTTGCAGATGGATACACAACTCCAAGCATTCGCAGCAAAGAGTGAAGCTTGGCGGCAAGAATGTATTGCCTTACAACAAGATCTGATTGCTCTGATGAACACGCTCTTTACCCCAGGCGGCACAACTCCGGCGGATTGGGATGCTGTGGCAGCAGGGAAGGAGTTCAAGGTTAATGCGATATTTGCACCATCTTATCCGCGGTGGAACTGGCCACGGACATTTCCTTACCTCAATCTAATCGCTCTTGCTCACCACCACTTTGAAGAGAGTACGCTTAGGATTATGTACTTGAAGCGATACCAAGATGTCGCCCTGCAGATCTCCAAGCGGGGTGCGGAGAACCTTGCTATGGAGCGATCAGCAGAAGATACGACAGATGGGCTCGAGCGCGTCGTATTCGTGGTCCAAGAGGAACTAAGCCCAGCAGCTGTAGAGAAGCAACTCTACTCGATTATCTTAACGCGCCTCAGAGGACAGCGAGTGCTGGGACGGGATTGGGATGCATACGCCTTTGCTGATACAATCTTCGAGCACACCCGTGTAGACCGAATTGACGAGGTAAAACAACGTGCGGTTGAGATAATCCAAGAGCTGGCGGAGCGGTGGCATGACGATAATGGGCACGACGGCGATTCTGATGACGAGTGGGATCTGGACGAGGTTGCCAACCCTTGCGGAACCTGTGACGGCAGCGCATACGAGTCTTCCTCCGACAAGGTCCTCGAAATGGTCATCGACTCGCATGTGACTTGTAAAGATGGTCTGTTTTTTTCACGCATAGATTGGCATTGAGATTTGTACCTTCTACATATAGCAATATTACATTTTTTTTCCCAGCATGGACATCCCCATAGAGCACTCGCTGTGATCCACTAGCTAGGCACACCCTCATACTCCCATCCATCTAACATCTTCCTCCCTCTTCCCCTTCTGTCCTCCCGTCTATTCGATGCGCATTTGATGAAGAACGTGAGTGCTGCGCAGACAAAGATAATGACAGCGGCAATTGTGGGAACAACGACAATGCGAGTCCGATTCGTATCTGTAGACTGCAAGTATGGACATGTTCCATTGATGCCGATAACCCAGCAGTCCGCAGTCCCGAGCTGATTGAGATTGATGAATAACGGTTCGCTTGGCTCACGGGAATTCTGCCAAGCTGCATGCAGATGTGCATTCTCAAGAGCAGTATGTGGGACTGCAAACTGCAATGGTGAACGACACAGTGTCTCAGCAGAGGCATAGTCAGAGCTCTCTGTTGATACTTCCCAGTGGTATGGTTCGTTAGGGTCCTGACAAGCTGCGTGAAGACGAGTAGCACAGTCAGCCACTTCCCATCGGCCTGAATAGTGGGAGTCTGTCATAACTACACAGCGATTGGCGGTAGAACTTTGTCGCGTCGCATTAAGAGGTTGGCCAGGCGCCCAGGACCATAGGGTCGAACGCACGTATGCAGCGTAAGGCAAAGCATTCTCGTCTGCTGTTGTTCCACCAAGACTCTGATTGAGGAAAGGAATTATTCCGCATCTTGTCAGGTTCGACACAGATGATATCGGAGTCATAAGATCGGAGCTCTGATCAGCGCTGATGGTAGGTGGTGGTGCTCGAGCAAAGGATGAGTTGGTCTGTGGTGTTATCGCGCCATCAGCGGACGGGAGGTAGCATCCAGAAATAACCTGCCCGGAAGTCGCAAATGAGATTTGTCTCTCCTGTGTGATCGTACCCGGTGGAAAGATGTCTGCCAAGTCACCGCTGATGTCGTAGGCTGTCATTTGCTCGTCGATGGCCCCAAAGCCAACAATGACTCTTTTAAATTCTTGGAATTCCATAAGAGCTTCAGTAGGCCACCCGCTTTCCGTAATGATGTTCCCTTCGGAATTTTTGGACGAGGGGTAATACCCTCTAGCTGGTATGTTATCCCACTCGACGTCGTACCAACTACTATTCAGGTCTGCACGCTGATCTTGCAAGGTAGCTGGTGTATACAAAACGCTTGACAAATTGCCAGTGACAATATCACTGAGCCTGTCGCCTGATTGTGGTGCTCGATCCTGTGTAAGCTGTGACGCCGGCTGGTCAGGGTCAGACAGAGATGCTGCAGCATGTATGTTGAGATTGAGGAAGGTGATAGTTGCGCCCGTAGTAGTTGCTGTTTCTTGTAAAAAGTCCTCAAGTAATCCAGTCAAAAGACCCAAGGTCATCTGTGACGTGCAGTTGTAGCGTCCAATCTGCAATAGAGGCGGTCCATTTACGGTTGGATAGCTGACGATAGTGGGCTGTGCAGGGGCACTTGTGGCTGCTGGGCTATTGGAAGACACTGGATCTGCCGACGAGGACGACAATGATAAGGTCAGGCTGGAGTGTGATTCAGTCTGCCGCATCTTCAAGGGCTGTGGCATCGTCGCCGTGGTCTCTGGTACCCTGGCATTTGCTGTCCCTGTTGACACCGAGACTGTCGGGCCAGATACTACATGCACATCGTCTTGCACAGCGTCATCGTCCCGCGGAAGCTCAACGGGACACAAACTCCATACTGAACGAAGTGCATCCCAGTACACATCAACTTCGAAACGTGGAAACCCAACCCCAAGAAGGTTCGAAAAGCATTTCAAGAAGGCATTGTGTTCAAACTGATTGTTAACAAAACAAGCTTGCGCCAAAGAGACAGCTGCGAGGGTATGGAAGTCGATTGGAACGCGTAGCCCTACATCGCGTTGCGCCTGCCAAACGTTAGTTACATTTGTGCGCCACTACACTTGCTACGGCTATGCTGCTCACTCTGAAAGCTTCGCTCCACGGTTGGATCCAGCGCGTGTTAACAGCATCCTGGTCTGGGTTGTAAAGGTCTCTATTTGACGACATTGCCAAACGTGATCATCGATGCGTGGGTCCACCTCAGGTTATAAGTTTATTAATCTCATACAGAGTATGATTCAAATGACATGTCACAATAACATTGCGCTCGTAGGAAGAGAGCGCGACGCAGGTAATGATGATATTGATGATGAAGATGATGACAATGGGTGGATATGCACCGCCCCTGCACATCAGGAGTTTAGAAACCGAAGCGCAAGGAGCTAGTGCTTATTTGACTAACCAATCAGAAAACATTATGTTCGAAGAACCTCGTTGTCTCGCTGATACAGAATATCTACACCTGCTTGGTTGCGAGCTACGTGATATTCACATAACCATATCTTAATTCCTCGTTGGTGAATTTAGTATTGAGATTACCCCTACGTTCAGATCACTGTTGGTCTACATCTACGGATTTACAAAAAGGTATTAATATAACAGGTCCAACGGAGCACCATTGCTCTTTCACAACACAGCTTCTCATAGTATTACCACAAGATATCTGCAAACGCAGTTCTGAGAACCTCTGTTCGTGTTTTCTGCATCTCTGGTGCAATGCCGACCAGATCCAAGATCTCCAGACACTTCCTCGCATCTTCTTTGGCTGCCATTAAAAGCGGGTCCGTCGACGGTGGTCCATTATGACCATGGCTCAACGACTGTTCCTGCTGCCCCAGAATACGCGCCATGAGAAGCTATTGTAAAGTCAGCATGCCGCAAGCATCAAGATCAGCGCAACGATGACTTACAGCCTCCTCAAATGCTCTGTGTTGAAAGACCCACCATACGCTAGCATCAATCCTGAGATACTCCCAAAAATGAAAGAAGCTTTGTACAGCCATACGCGCTGCCTCAAGGCAGCCTTTCACCTCACACGAATATCCTTCGTTTGGATTCTCGTCCGACTGAATCACCATGACACAATGCCAAAAATTACTGCGAAAGAAGAGATTTTGCCTCAAAGAGCGTGGATTCGTCTTGGCAAGATTCGCGATCGTGACTTCGTCGGATGCGGTGAGTTCGGGTGGAAATGATCGGTGTAAAGCAAAATACTCTTCAATGAGAGCCGCCTTGTGAGCGACAGATGTTGTCAAGGGCGTGGAAAGAGAACGCGGTGTGCAAACGGTGCGTGAGACAAGATTAGCCATGTGCCACATAGAGCGAATGTAACGGCGATCCGGCAGCTCGTAGGGAGGATAGACATCCTTCAGCTGAGCAATGTGTGTGATGCTCATTGGATTCAGAACCGGGTCGGTGGTGCCGTTGGCAGACCCATTTGGCATAGCATAATCGTCGAGCGAGTCATCAAGTGACTCTGGGCGGACGTCGGAGAATGTCGTTGTCGGTGGAAGTTTGAGCAGGACAGTAAGAAAGGTATCCTGGAAGAAGATGGCTTGCCAGAGTTTCCGTCGCTGTTGCTTATCGCTCCGTGAACAACGGGATGCTATGACATCTGGATCGCGGTGAAGACCCATTGCATATGCTTGCCGTACCAAAACACCTCCAAATGCCCATGCATCGGAAGCGTGGTTATCATTCATAAGGAAATAGCCGATCAGCACCATAGCTTGCAGAGTTCTGACTGAAGCTCTGCTCAAATACGACGAGAGTCTTAGTGCTTGCTGTGCGGCTGACACGTAGAACTCAGCAATCTGCGCCCTTTCTTGATTTGACGGCGTATGTATGAATTGAGTGCCCATGGCATACACGACAAAGTGTAAAGCGACCATCACGGGATCAGCGACCTGTCTCTCCTCTGGCGACATGGCCCAGAAACGCTCGTAGTCAGCGTAGAAATTCCGTCGGTGTATCATAGGATACACAGGGTCAACAGCATCGAAGTATTTTTCGACGAGTATATCGGCTTGCTCTTTCGCGGGCAGAACGCCAACAACTTCAGCGAGGCCGCCGCGGCTGGTCCAGTAGTTGGCGAAGGGATGTTCAGAGCCCAGGCCGAAGAACGGCTGCGGGGCTCTGCTCGAGAACGGCACATTAGACAATAAGAATGGCGATGAACCAGACGAGGACAGAGAGACACTGCGATGACTTGCCCTTACTGGAGTGGGTACCTGTGCTTGTACCTGTCTTGTGGGTCAGATATTGCCAGTAGCCGTTTTGGTCTGCTGGTAACGTGTTGCAGGATCGGGGTGGAGCCGAACAGAACACGAACACCTGTTTGACGGATTTGACGGGTGTGACGGGAATAACGAAAGGCGGCAATTACCTGAACAGGAAGTTGATGTGGCTGTGACTCGCCAAGTTGGAGTTGCGTGGGTTTCTGCTGTTTCCTGGGCCGCCCCGAGAGACGCGCGGCGCCAACTCTGTGGGATTGCTTAGCCTGCACCCGTCGCGCAATTGAGAAAGACAGCTGCTTACCCATCTGCACCTGCAGCAATCAGATTCGCAATATCAGAATACTTGCAAACTGACTGTCGCTTGATGCACGCCAGACAGTTGGGCCTGCTGCGATCGCACTGCGTGTTGGTGAGTGTCACGTTCACCTCAAATATCCATTGACGCATGTGTTCCTGCAACGATCGAAGCAGGGACAACATCGTACCTTGGTTTTGCGTTCAACGCATTCTTCACAGCTAAGAGTAGGCTTGTTACGCTTCTGCTTCTTCTTCGGTGGGCCGTCGCCTGGAGTGAGGGAGTTCGACGAAGCCTCAGGACTTGTTGAGCTATTAATTACCTCCTCCTTCATGATGCGCTCGGCGCATACGCGCCCCTCTTGCGGCGGGTGGGCCGGAAATGCTGTCAATTGCAGGCGATACAACGACCTGACTGAGGCTGCATGGATGTGACGTGAGGGCGCTGTGCGATGTGACGGGAATAAGTGAAGTGATGTTGTTTCCACGAGCCCCAGGAAGGTTTCCCAGAAGGAGCGGGGATTTTCGCGGGGCGATCCAGCCACAGTGCCAAGACGGCCCACGGAGAGAGAGTCTAGAATGCTGTCAAGGATGATGTTGGCCGCTAGGCAGACTTGAGTATGAAATTTCGGAATTGAAGATTGAAGTCTCAACTGTGACACGCAGAAGCCGTGTGGAGTGGGTGACCAGTGGGCAGAGGGCCAGGGAATAGCGACTGATGACGAGGGCATTACCAGTGCAAGCCGCCACCATGCAATGGAACGGCAGTTCCAGAACAAGGGACCACGATGTCGAAAACTGCCACGAAATAATATCCTCGATGCAGTGTCGAACATTGTCGGCCAACTTCTTTTTTAGTACATCCCTGAATCATTATCATGGTTTATGTTACGTGTTCGAGGTCTTCGAGAGTGTATCAATGTATTGTCGTGAGATGTTAGCTTGAGTATAGAGAAATATACAGTGCCACAGCATCTACGAAAGACTTCATCCAGCACAATCTCTTCATTCCTATAGTGTCCACAAATTGCTTTGTCTCCATCGCTTGCGTCGGCTCTGTCATAATCCTCTCTGGCTTCTTTCCATACGCAAGAAAATTCGCCACACACGAAGTGCCCACCTCAGCTGTAGTGCTGCATAGCATCGCGATAACCCTTACCACCGCGCATGTCATCCTCGAAAGCCTGTGCAACCTCCAGAACACGCTTCAGGTGCTCCATACAGAAGGCTGTTTCTTCGGACAATGCGATCGACTGTCCTGTTTTCACGGTGTTCTTGATCTGCAAGCGGGTCAACAAAGCCGATAAAGGTTAGGAACCGGAATGCACGTACCTGTCGACCGTTCATATTCTTCTTACTCAGCTCATTGAAGTCGTCGTCTGTGAACGGCTTCACCTTTGGCTTTCCCTTGCCATCTTCGCATCCATCGAGAGCCATCTTCTCTACCTTACTTACATGGTGCTGCCAGATCTTCTTCCTTGCGGCGGGCTTGAGGTTGTCGTAACGAATGCCCATATGTATCCGACTTTGGAAAGCTTCATCAAATGTCTCGACTCGGTTTGTAGTCAGGAATAGGATGCCTTGGTAGTATTCCGTAAGTCGCAAGAATACCGAGACCAAACTGTTGCGATGGATATCGTGCGCTTGTCGCGCTTCGAGAAAGACGTCAGCTTCATCAAGCAGTAATATCGCACCCCAGGAGTGCGTGATGTCCATGATGCGGTTTAAGTCGCGCTCGAGACTGCCAGAGTTGGTTCCCAATTCACCAGCCGAAACGGCATACAGAGGGCACTTTAGATATTCAGCAATTGACTCGCCTGTCAATGTCTTGCCGACGCCTGGTGGCCCGTGAAGTACAACATTCAGGCCTTTGCCCTTGCCTTGTATAACGTCGTCAATCGTGCGAGCGGCATTGAATCGGTGCGAAGATACAAGGCCCTTGAGGTTGGACTTGATCCTATCTGGAAGAACGAGCGACTCGAAGGCTTCGCCATTCCACTGGATCTCCTCGATACCAGACAGTGAGAACTCCAGCCAGAGCTTTTCAGAGAAAGCAAACCCAAGAACCACGGGGGAGGCAATCAGAAGTTCTTCTTCACTGAAGATATGATTGGCCATATTTCCGATGTCGTCTGTTTCGAGTTTGGTGGTCTCGTTGCCACCCACTCCATTCTCGGCATCAATCGTGCTCTGGAGCACTTGGATATGATGCTTCTTACCCTTGCTGTCTTTCCACAATACAACGCGCACAGGGTCTTTGATGGGTTTCTCACTCTCGGACACATCTTCGTCGTCACCTGATGAGCAGCAGCCGTCATCGCTCATTTCCTGCTCAGCTTCTTCTTCCTCTCGATCGAGCTCATCCGGTTTGATGTACGAGAGTGGATAATTTGGCTGTATCCGACGGAAGATAGCTGGATCAATCATCACTCGACCGTTGATGTTATACTTCGCAATTGTGTTCTTGATCTTCTGGTACGCAATGCCTTTCTGAAGACGGTAGTTCATGCCCTGCAGCGCAATGAATTTCTTGCCTCGTTCGATGAGTAATTTACGAATGCTCTATACGCACTGTGAGCGGTAGAGGCGGAGAATCTAGCGAATATGACCTTACCTTTGGATCCTTATGATACTTCAGAGGGTATGCTACCAGACTAGTGATCTTCTTATGACCCTTGAAAGCTTTGATTTCGGCTTGATGATCGCCCAGTCCGTACACCTGACCATCGTACTCGAGATACTTGCCATCGATGCAGCACGACTTCGCTCCACTCAACCAGCTTTCATATTCAAAGCATTGTTCAACTTTGAAACATCTGGGATCCTCTTTGTTGCCGTAGGTGGGTGTGAAGACGATCGTGTTTGGTTTGAACAATGCCCAACAGAGCTCGTAAGTAATAGTACCCGCCTTCAACAGTGGCTTTAAAGCTTTCCTAGTCGCCGTGAAGTCCTCATCGACATAGCTAAGCAGAAGTTTACATTGTGCAATCTCTTGCGCAAGTTGCTTCTTGTCCTTCGATCTTTTAGACCGCTTCAGCTTCCTCTTCAAGGTCTTCTTTGCGTATTTCGTGATCTCGTCGTAGTAATGATAAAGTATGTGAGGGTCAATCTCTGGTGTTTCCTCCACGAGACTGACGCACTTACAGTCCTTCAGGACATTTTGAAGTACGCCTCTGAGTGCCTTGGACTTGATATCTACCAGAGTATCACGAAGCTTTCCTTCCCAGTTGAACCTTCGTCGTACAGTAAACACGCATTCAAACTCGTCTTTCTGATCAGCTGTACTTTCAATCAGCTTGTAATCACGGAGCTTGGTATCCCACACTTGATCGACACGCTTGAACTCATGGGCGTTCTTCTTCGCTGATGGCTTTGGTATCGGCGGAGTGATTCCCGCAACCGCTGAAGCGGCCAGCTGTTGCATCTTGAGATTCTGGAGTATCCTGCTCACTTTCGAAACCTGAGTATCGATATCGTCACCAGGAGCAGGTGGAGCGCTCCCATCTGTGGTGGTGATCGTGACAGGACCATCGGAAACAGTGGGGTCATCCTCGAGCGTTTTCTTGACCTTGCGCTTGGCCCTGGCACCATCACGCCTCGACTTGGTGATGACAGAGTCGCTGTCAGAGTCGCTACTCGACGAACCCGATGAGCTGGCCGACGTGTCCGATTCACTGTCCGATGATGTATCGTGCTTTTTGCTATTCTTCTTTGACTTAGTTTTGGCTCCGGCTTTGGCAGCCTTGTGTCGACTCTTTCGCTTCTTGGCGCTATCAGAATCGGAGTCGGAGTCCTGTTCCGAATTTGCGGCCATAGAATCATCGGAGTCGTCGCTGCTGGAAGAATCACTCGAGTCCTCCTTTCTAGAACTTCGCTTGTTCCTCCGTTTCTTTGCCTTCACACTTGCCGCCTTATCTTTGATTGTCTTCTTCATGGCTGCCTTCCTCTTGGCTGCTGTTTTACGCTTTTTCTCGCGCTTCGCCTTCTGTTTCTCCTTCTCTTCATCAGTACTTTGCTCAGATTCGCTATCTGTATCACTACTTTCTGAAGTAGATGAGCAGTCGGCTTGCTTTTTGCTCTTGCGCTTTTTGCTCGGTTTTGAACTGCTCTTGGTCTTCTTGGCAGTTTTGGGCTTTTCGATAGCTTCGGAGCTCTTATGGTCACCACTGACTGGGTCAGGAGGAGGTGGTGGCGGTACGTCCATCGTCTCTGTCTCAACCTTAGTCGTCATGTCGGCTTTTGATGCCTCAATTTGACCTTGGCTGGACCCCGGGTTTGAGCCATCATCCAGCGATGTATGATCTGACTCCGATGTCATTGACGGGGTTGGCAAAATGACAGGAGAAGAACTTGAAGTTTCCGATAGCTTGTTAGGCACTGGTGGAGGGTGAAGAGGGCTCTTTTGAACGGACTCCGTATCCTTTGAGTTGCTCATGAATTTCGGTAGAGGGCAGAAGTAACCGCTCGGTCGGCCGCCGAAGTTATGGTGGAGTGAAGGGCGGTGATATCGTTACAAACGACAGGAGCTCACTCCCTTTGTGAGCAAACGCTCTAGGTGCCTATTCTATCTGCTTTACACAAGTATTTTCACTTGATGTGAAAGGGCGCTTCGATGCTGGGCAAGGGTCCAACAGATTCCGGTACAGTGCTGTCTGACAGATGTGCCAGCTTTATCACAACACCTCTCTTGTCTTATTGAGGGGTTCGTTGATTGAAAGAAAACATATAAAACAAAGTCGAAGAGTGCCGAAGAGCGCCGAAGAGTGTGAGCATTCTAATACCCCGCCTTGGGGGACGTCAATATACGTGCGATTGAGACTATATTCGGGCGTGCAGATACACGTCAGCTAGGCAACAGATGTCTGCAGGTTTACAGAAGGGAGTCTCCGGCCTGGATTGGTTCTTCGCTGCATATTGGCTTATATTAGTCATGATATACAGGGCAACCGGTGAGCTTAGTTGGCGAATCTGGTGAAGTCGCGTGTTAGTTGTTAGACGCCTTCAGCCTTGCCGGACCCGAGGCTGCAGGATCGCAGCTCAAGATCGTCGCAGGCCCGGGACGACCGACGAGAAATCCAACGGTCTCTAGCATAGAGTGAACCATTCCCGCAGCGTTCAAGATCACAGAGACACAAAAGTCTATCTGTATAGTATAAGACTCGACAAGCGATAGCGCCTTCTTGTGAGGTTGATCTGCAACATCGGGCACAGTGCGCGCCGCGATGAGATTAGATCATGTTGCACGCGGACACGTATCAGAGGCTACCGCCGACGGCTTTCTATTTCGAGATGAGAACCAATGCAATCGTTGTTGTACGGCGCAAGCATAAGAGTTGATTAAACCAAGTATCATGAGTTAGTGCTGCCAATCACAGGTGGGCAGCCAAGCGTCAGAGACCGCCTCACTTTAAGGCGGACTTCAGCGACGAGCAGGGAGGAGGAAAACCCTGTGCTCAGACGAACCAATCAAGGAGTGTCTATAAGAATAACATTGGCCGCACTGGTATATCTCAAGCATAGCAAAACGACGTCTTCACAAATAAACACGACAGCCCAACCAGCAAGACTCACTGACGCTGGCACGCGCACCCAATGCCAAACGCCTCGGAACGCACGCTGCAAGCCGTGGATTACGAAATGGAAGTGCGTCGTGCACAAATTTGATATGCTGCATTGCTCAATAGCAATTCGTTGCTCAATTGTTGATAACGAGAGCCAATTCCAAAGCTGTGCCGTACCCGTTCAGTCAGCCTAGGCCGGCTCAGGTCGACGTTTTGCTTTCTCCATCCTCGAATTGGTTTCCTTCGGCGTTTTAAGCAGTACTCTGGTCTCCCTTCGGGCTGTTCACTTGTTTACGTGGCACCAGAAATGTGATTCTTGACGTTATCAATCACTTTTCCAAGGTGGTGCGTGCCTTTATGCGATTCCCTAGATGCTGGTCTCGATCCAACCGCTGCGGTGCTCTCTGTCTGATTCATTGCTAGCGGCTGCGAGGCGTCCGTTCGTGTATTATTACTGCTCTCGGGGGCTTTCGTCTCGGCTTTCGCAGGCATTGGGTATTGAAGGATTTCTTCGCCGTTGGGACCAAGCGGTCGAACATCCTTAGTATCACTATCATCGCTGTCCCTTCGGTTTGGTAGAGGGATCTCAGTCTTGTTCTGTTCGTTCGCACTCTTGATGGCCCCGGTCTGATTCACGTCGACTTGCGAATCATTTGGACTTGAGGACCGCAGCCCAAGGTCCTTGCCCTCGCTCGGCTCGACGCCCTTGGTACCCTTCCAGTCTGTGGGGCCTGTCTGGCGTACTTCCTCGCCCTCCTTCGGTTCTGTAATGACAACACCTGGTTGCCCTTCTTCAGCACTGAGTGCACGCCAGACGACTGCGATTCGCTCGAATGCCTGTGTACCTTTTCGAGACGAGCCCTTGATTCCATCCATTGCATCCCAGTCGATCTCGAATACACCAGACTCGTCTGCAGTCCCATTCTTCTCTGCGCCATTGCCTTCGAAGAATGTGTTAAACCAAACGTGAGCAACTGCAGTGACCATTGTCAGGTCGAAAGCGGCCTTGTTACGGCGCTCAACGTCAATGTTGATGTCGTTCGTAGGCAGCACCACTCTTTTTGATGGACGGAAAACAACGTCGCCGGTGCCTGGATGGAGGCTCTCTTTGACGCCTGGCTGAGGTGTGGCGGGGCTGTCGGTGCTTCGTGGCGTTTCCAGGGAAGATCTACTAGCATTCTTGGAGTTGCTCTTGCTGCTCTCTTGTTGCATATTGGCTTTGCCAGAGGAGCCGCTAAGGCCATTCTTGTACATGACCTCGTGCACGGCCTGAGCCATGCCTGTAGTCTTGACCTCACCTCTGACAACTTCTCGCTCCTCCATTGTAAACGTGTGGAAGTTCTTGATGAGCTTGCCATCTTCAACGAAGCCCTCAATCTGGATCTTGACGCCATCTCTCAGGCCCCAGCAATGGACCTCCAGGATCTCGACCTGCCTCTCCACATACATCTTGCCGAACTTAGCCCATCGATCCACGTATGTGAGCCAGCGTAGCTGACTGGGGATGCTGACACCCTTGTAGCCCATGCCTGGGCGCATGCGCCGCTCCGTGAAGCGCTGTAGAGCTTTCTCCATGGGCCAGCCTTCCTCGCTCATGAGGTAGCTGCAGCTGGCTGTGCCGGACCTCCCCTTCCCAGCTTTGCAGTGCACAACGACTACGCGGCCTTCCTTGGCCTTCAGCCAGTTGCGCATGCTGGCCATGATGTTCGGTATCAGGGCGAAGGGCGGTGGATGATGGTCGGGGAACGGGTAGTGATATACGCGATTGTATACCTCGCTGTCCGGGTAGCCGGTTCCCTCGGCGCGAAACTCCCATATCGCCCAGTCTTCGCCATGCTTCGAGTCGAGGAACTTGACGAGCGCGTCAAGCGGGTTCCGATATGCGCGCTGGGGATAGGTGCCGCTTGGGCCCGACGTGGCGATGACTAGGAAAGGTCAGATGCGCACGTATGTGTGTCTACAGCAGGTCGTGGTACTGTTGTCTGTGACATAGCAGAGGTCGAGCCCAGCTTCTGCGTGTCGTGCACGTGGGCCAGCGACAATCTGACGCAGGATAGAGGCCTAGCAGCATGTCAGCCTTGCGTCGCGCAGCATTTCGTCATCAGCACAAACCATGGTGTATTGCGATGAGTTGTGTTAGCTCTTCAGGTGTGAGTCGCGCAACATGAACATGGCGGTCGACCTGACGGACGTTTCGTTTGCGTAGGATGCGCGCCTGGTTCCTGGTTCACAGACGGGGCAACGTCATCCTTGTTTAGCGGGACGACAAAGACAAGCTTTCAAGCGTGAACCCTGCATTCTCCAGCGACTCGACTCTCCCCACCAACCTAAACCCCACCCAGGACCATATCCTTCTTGCGCCGTTCCCATTCTGTCTAACCTTGCTGCTGATATATGTATGTGATTTGTCGGGCTCTGCGGCTCTGCTTGAGCAACGAGCTGTCCATATCAGGACTGCGCAAGATGCCGCTCTAGCCGGGAGCGTTGTTTTGTCACGTTCCGTCTGCCGTCCTACCCGCTTTGACATATACTTTGGCATCCACATCCTCATCATCCTCATCCTCTTCAATATTCAAACATCAACAACTTCTTGTGAAAGCGCCCCCTGGGGCGTTGAAAATTGGGGCTTCGATCATCAGCCTTAAGATCTCGAGCCATGTCTGGATGAGCCTGAGCGCATTCAACCTCCCATAAAGACAGGGATAGCAGTGACACTTCGCAGTCAAAGTGGCGTTCCGATTGCCCAGACCCAAATAAGATTCCTGAAAAACATACAACTTTGTCGTTATAGCCTTGTTCACTTTTAAACTCTTGCACAACACTGCGCCCTGTCCTCTCGTTCCCCAGGCCCCTTTTAGCGGCATACCTGTAATGGTTGTCCGTGTACTCCCCAATGCACCAACAGCGTTCATCGGCTGAGTTGCGGCTTGCCCTGAATTCGATAGACAGGACGCTACGTGACAGCAGTCAAAGTCGAGGATCCCCACACTGTGTGAGCCCAGATTCTCGCCAACATGCACTGTTCAACATGCACTGTTCAACATGCACTGCTGAAAATACATTCCAACCCCAGTATGCCTGTCAAGGCCGTCTCTTTAAAGTGCCTTTTCTGTTTACTGTCCCTCACAATGACTCGGTTTGGGATCCCACAACGGAAGGCCAGGTCCTAGTCAGTTATCTTTCGCATCGTGTTATTGACTGCCACTTATCACACACCACATTATCTTCTCCCCATCATGACCAGCAAGCAGGTGGAATCACATACAGCATCACCACTTATATCAAGGAATTCGCACAGCGCACTGTGAAGAAGTCAGGCACTAGCTTCTCTCTAGTGACAGTCGTACACACTGGATAGTAAGCAGGTGAAATCACATAGAACATCCCTGTCACATCATTTGCGCGTCACAGACCCCGTCAGGAGTGTATATAAAACACGGCTCCTAGATGTCTCGAACAGTAGAACAGCAACTAATTCCAACAGAACCACTATCTAGACTAAGATCAAGAAACATAACAACTCAGAACAACATGACTCTGGACGGTCAGCCAGTCAAAATCATAATCGGCTGTGTCATTACCTTCATCGTTATCTTAGCCTTGTTGCTTTGGTTTATCCGACATGAATTTACCTGTTGTGGTGGAAAACAAGACCCGGTGTGATCAAAGATTGGGGCTCTTCCCACCTGCAGTTTGTCCGTTACCTCTTTGATAGTTGATAGTACCTACGTAAAGCATGTTTATTGATCATTATCGTCACACACGGCTTGCATTTTCGATACAAGTACTATATTTACACTACAGTCTAATCAGGTTATCCACCCAATGACTCCAGTCACAAGCGCCTAAGTGTAGAAGAAGTAGATATGTTGATGGGCGGTTAAATACAAAGATAGCTATTCAACCCCTATGAAGGAAGAAACTAGGTTTAGATGATAAAGATACTATTATTGTCTTCTTCAATCTCTCTTGAAGGCTTTCGCATAAATAAGGGTTTTTCGTTGATGAAGGCAGGGAGATTACGTCATCGCTGCACTTTACCAGCTTAGAGAGTACCTAGGTAGCCACTTGGATGACACCGTCCACAACATCCTTGAGCCGCTCTTGCCAAGTGAAAGAAGGTGCGCTAGGATGCTGCTTGCCCCACTGCCCCGCATGAGCTGTTGTCGCTCAGCACGCGACTGACCTTCTGTCGATAGCAACAACGAAGAGATTGCATGTTTCGCTGCCTCGCCCGCCACGCAATGACAAGCGCTTACTATCTTGCGAAGCCACCTAGTAGAGCTTTTAGCGGCCAGACCAAGATGGCGTCCCCAGTGCAGCTCGACGAAATACCAACACTAACGCTGCTTTACAAGCTCAAGAAGATTGAACTTGCCGCTGATAGCGAACCCGAGTACCGCTCGAACGCAGTGTACAACGACAAAATCAGCGTCATTCGCCAAGACATCACCACTCTTGCTGTGGATGCGATTGTCAACGCCGCCAATACGTCATTGCTCGGTGGAGGTGGTGTGGATGGTGCAATTCACAGTGCGGCAGGGCCCGAGTTGTTAGACGAGTGTGGCACGCTCGGTGGCTGCGAGACAGGCAGCGCCAAGATCACAGATGGCTATGAATTGCCTGCTGACAAGATTATACACGCGGTGGGCCCAATCTATTGGAACAAGAACAAGGATGAGGCAGCAGAACTGCTTGCGGGTTGCTACAGGACTAGTCTGCAGCTGGCTGTTGGTAACGGATGCAAGAGTGTTGCTTTCTCGGCCATAAGCACGGGCGTGTACGGATATCCCAGTGGCGAGGCCAGCTTGGTTGCGTTGGAGACTGTGCGCAAGTTCTTCGAAAAGGGAGAGAGGGCTGAGGAGCTGGATCGCGTCATCTTTTGCAATTTCCTTGAGAAGGACGAAGATGCATATTTCAGGAACATCCCGTAAGTAGATCCCCTTCGATCAGACATGTTGTACTGACGGTCCTACAGGATGATTTTTCCGCCTGCCACCGCAAATGGAACCACGGCAGATGACAGTCTCGACTACGACACGGAGGAAGAGCTAGAGGAGGGACAAGAGACAGAGACCACTACCGAGATCCTCTCACAGCTGCCTGATGCCCCGACAGATGAGCCTGTGGACGTCGACGATGCCAAGCAGCCCCTGCAAAAGAAGCAAAGAACTGAAGAGGCACCCGAAGAAGATTTTGTTGTTGTAGATAAGGAGAGCACTGGAGAGACAAAGCCCAAATCAGGATTATAGCAATATCCTAACAAGAAAGTGCTTGGTTTGTTGGGTACCGACCGGAAACCTCGCAAGCGTTTGGCTTTGCGATTGGCAAGGGTGTTATGGAGGGCTTGAGGATTTTACCCTGGATACAACTAATCTGCTCGTAGAGAACTAATGCTACGACAAGAAAACTCACAGTCAATCTAATACGCTTTTCGCCCGCATTTGAGTAGGCTGACAACGGCAGACACAACGCCTGAGGAGAAGCCTTCTCCATAGCCTTTCGCGTGGGGCGACAGATAAATTGATCCAGTCTCTGATATCTGGGGTACCGCTAGTAGCAATGTTGCAGACAATAACCTCAACGATCTCGGACTAGACATACAAATCCGCAGTTGCACTATGTTCGGTCAGCTGCCGAGCCTGTGGGATGCACTGCCTTTACTATTCTTGGAAGATGGAAGGCTCATGCCTACGTCGCCAAGATGCAGCTATCGACACTTCATCGCGTCCCAGAGATCCATGCTGTATATTGATTGATACCAGACAAAGTGGGTCGAATATTTTCTCGATGCTTGTGGGTCTGCTGCTCACCGTCTCCTGATCTGCCATTGTCTCTGGAAACCTGACGGTGAAGGTCACATGCTTGGTTTGTACATACGCGACAACCATTGTTCGCTCGAAAGGCCGTGAGGCTCAAATTATGAAATTCGCCTCAAGGTTATCCTTTTCCGAAGACGTCCCGCAAGCCACAAACGCATGGCACTCCTACAGCGGGCAGGTTGCCAAGTCCTTCAGTGCGGAGAATCTGGGCAAGCTATCCGCGGCCGTGCTTTCTGTACCATCACGCCAGTCCTCGCTCGTGGTATTTTTGCCGCTCATGTTGTTAGTCCCTAATGAGGATGGGCAAGCGCGAAGATGTGGACGCTGGGCGGCATGAGCCGGACCATTTTCGTACAGCTCTTGTATGGCTGCATGTTCGGTCAGCTCACTCGAACGATGAGAACACCAAGAAGCTAGCCGACGTGCAACAGAATACCTTGCAAGCTGCGCTGGTCCTGAAAATGCGAGGGAACTCTGGAACTGCACATCTGACTTGGAAAGGCGTATACACAGTACAACAATTGCCAATTACAGGACAGGCATCAAGCTGGTCGTAATCACACGCAAAAACATATGCGAGGATTATACCAGTCTTACAGGCTGTGTTGATAAGCACACAGATAGCCTCCCATATGCCCTAGATTTCGACGATGGTCACCAATCGGGCATACCGTCCGCAGCCGGTTGTCCCCGCGTTGCTAGCCACCGACGTCGTGGGGTAGCGCAATTGCCGGCCTTGTCGCTCACCACGGTCGACAATCCAACGTTCCGCTCGCCAAGGACGCTTTGCTGCATGCTTCAAACGCTCCCTACCAACCACGATGCGCCTTGCACGCCAAGGCCCACTCAAGACCTTGCCCTTGTCAGCAGCCAAGGTACTAACCCCCAGGTTTTCCTTCGATGGTCAATGGTGTTGCCCCAACGCAGAAGGTGGGGTGGCATGGTATGCCACCATGTGTAACCCTCACGAGATGCACCCCGCGATTTATGACTCGGTGGTTTTGCAGGGTGGTATTTCTGGGGCCGACGTAGGCTGGTGCAAGACGTTGTTGCATCAAAGCAGATCCACTTGTATAAGAAGACCTTGTCCTGTGTTCTTCTTCGCATACAAGCTCTGCTCGCATCCAGCAACCGCTTTCAACGCTCACGCAAAGACCTTATCCGTCTCTTGAATACCCTTGGACAAGTCCTCCCTGGAATGGGCTGTTTTACTACTCATGCATCTGGCACGTTAGATCCTCCGGAGGTGAGGAACTGGCGCCTCCATGTCATCGCCTGTATCGCCTCTATGTCGGCCCTAGCCAGTAAGTCGCCCTTCTGATAACCTCGAATCGAAAAGCAGACCCCTAACAGCAGAACAGTGGGTTACGACACCGCCGTTATTGGCGGGACAATGGCTCTGGACTCGTTCAGACGCGACTTTGGAACTATTAACATCCCTCAGTCCCAGCGTGACACGATCCAGGGTAACATTGTCTCTACCTTTCAGGTATATGCAGACCCCCTGCCGTGCAAGCTACTGTCACTAATAAAACTCACAGGCTGGTTGCTTCTTCGGCGCCCTGTTCGCCTTCCCACTTGCGGAAAAGCTCGGTCGGAAGAAGACGATGATTATCGCCTCATCAGTGTTCCTTGTTGGAGGCACGCTGATGACGGCAGCGATGGGTAACCTCAACATGATCTACGCCGGCCGAGCCGTTGCAGGCTTGGGTATCGGCGCATCGTCTATGACAGTGCCCGTATACATTGCCGAGATTGCACCCCCATCTGTTCGAGGCCGACTCATAGGTATCTTCGAGATTGCTTCTCAAGGCGGAGGCATGTTAGGCTTCTGGATCAACTACGCCTGCGATAGGACCATCGATGTTGAGAGGAAAGCCCAGTGGATCATTCCCCTCGCAGTCCAGCTCATCCCCGGTCTCCTCCTTCTCCTCGGTGTTGCGTGGTGCCCCGAGTCTCCTCGTAAGTGTCACATCGGCGCCGACTTGTCGCTAGCACTAATTCGATACAGGTTGGCTAGCCCGCGGTGACAACTTTGACGGAGCTGAGAGGATCTTAACAAAGATCCGTAACCTCGACTCGTCTCACTCATACATTCAGCACGAGATGAGTGAAATACGCAGGCAGGTTGAAGAGCGTAGTACCAACCGCATGAGCAAGAAGGCACAATTCAACAAGCTGTTTCAGAAGGGTGTGCGGAACCGTATGGCTATCGGTCTTGCTCTTATGTTCTTGCAAAGCTTTACCGGAGTTAACATCATAACCTACTATGCCCCACGTGTTTTTGAAACACTCGGTATCTCAGGTACATCTCTCAAGCTCCTCTCCACGGGTGTCTACGGTATCGCCAAGACCCTCGGGATGTGCACCTTTACTTTCGTCGTCGTTGAGCGCGTTGGCCGTCGCAAGGGCCTCATCTGGGGTGCCGCCCTCGGCTGCATTCCTATGTGGTATATCGGCGGCTACGTGATGCGGGCCGACCCAGCCGCGGCAGCCGCTGCTGGCGCCGTCAACCGCGATGGCTGGGGCTACCTCGCTATGGTGTGCGTGTACATCAATGCCTTCATCATTTGCGCCACTTGGCAAGGAATCACCTGGACCTACGCCTCGGAGATCTTCCCGCTCGACATCCGCATGCTGTGCGTGTCGATCACCACAGCAGATACATGGTTGGGCTCCTTCATCATCGCACGAAGCACGCCTTACATGATCAGTGACCTGGGGTACGGAGCGTACTTTTTCTTCGCTGCTATTCTTATGTCCATGGGCATATGGAGTTTCTTCTTCGTGCCTGAGACTAAGGGCGTGTCGCTCGAGGAGATGGACGAGCTGTTCATGAGGCCTGTGCACAAGGCTGTGTGGGCGCAGATGCGCGGCAAGCCGCTTTTCGTGGACGAGGACCAGGCGGCGAGGAGTAAGGGGATGGAAAAGAGTGCTGTGGAGCATGTGGAGAGCGTACCGAATAGAAAGGACGAAATGTAGATGATACGATGGCTGGTGAGGTGGTCAAGGCTGGCGCTGCGTCTGCGAGAGTGGTCGTGGCGGCGTCGGTTGATAAGAACAAATCACTTCATTCGTCTCAATTTGTGGTCTCTGGTGAGATATAACGCATTGAGTGCTGTCGTGTCGGATTATATTGAGCTTAGAGCTCCTCCGCCCTCATCGTGAAGATGACACAGAACTCTCAAGCTACATCGCACACTCTTGATCGTTGCTTAAAAGAAAGTAGAGAATATGATTAAATTTTAGACAGAGAATACGTCTTTTAGAATCGAATATGTAGAGAACGCAGCGACAGTGATCCTCAAACAAGTCACTTCTTCCCCTGACTCCTCAAAAGCGAAGGTTCCTCAATCCGCCGCACCAAATGTTTCGAAAGCCACATGTCATCTTTCAACACCACTGGCTGGTTGCCATAAACCTCGTCATCAAAGTCCTCCACAATTCCTCATCACCCCTCTCCTCACCCCCTAGCCTCAGGTAGAAGAGATCCTTCTTCCAAAACGCCCTACAAGCCTGCTCAACCCCCGCCTCGTCCATAGAAATCGCCTCCAGAGCAAAGAGGACGAGGAGGTGCATGGAGTAGTCGTTGGCAAGGGGGCTGTACTAAACTCCTTGTTTGAGTGTGTATACGTCCACTACCCTTTTTGTGATTGAGCATTTTCCTCTTTTCAACGTTTGAAAAACTACCATACTGTAGAGGACGGCTCTGATCGAATTTGCGTTGACCGATTTTGCTTTGTAATAAGCATAATTATGTTCAATGTACATGCATATTTCGGTCGCAGTCGCCTCTCTTGAATGGCGCAGGGCCTCCGAAATTAACTCGTATAGTGCGAACGGCGGCTTAGTTTGTTTGTCTACCTTCCAATTGATGCTACGGTCTGTGATCATCAACAGCTCGAACTACCTATTTACATTATGTTAATCTCTTTCTTAAATGAGGGTAATTACATACCACTTCAGCAGCATCTGTCCCCTGATTGATTGCGTTGAATAAGTTGTTGGTGTTCAAAATACCCTGAGGCAGCGGCATTCCAGCAGGAAGTTCTCTAAAAAGGTTGGTGTACTTGTTGGGGTCCTCGAAGGGGAAGTCAGCGGGCAGCTCGAAAGGGAAGTCAGCAGGCAGCCAAGAATCCATCTTGACGAAGTTCTGACGAAAATGAAGGCAGGCTGTCAGGTCTATATAGTCTGCATGCGTTCGACTTGTACAATACAGTGATACAATGTGACGTAGCGTGGCTTCCTAATTGCTCCTCTGTGACTTCCATCTACGGGTCACCCCACTCGTCTTCCCATCCACAAACCACAATATGACCTCCCTAAATCTAGCCAATCTAAACAACCCCGAGTCTTCTCCCCGCCCTCCAGTCCGAGCTCGCCTGCCTCTGCAATATCCTTCGCAACGGACTCCCCTTGTCATCCACCACAACGCGGTTCGACACGCGCGTCTCATTACCAACTCCAACCTCGGTAACCGTGACTGTCGTCGCGCGCTTAGACTCATGCTTGCCACCGAACAAAGGAGTCATGCCTTGCTTAGATTTTGCCCAGATGCGCTCCTCGTACGCTCTTATATCTGTTTCGGCGTTGAGATGAACGCATGGAGGCGCTAGAATGAGAGAGGAGAGTGAGTTCTCATTGCCCCAGAGTGACTTCGAGGATGAGCCGAGACTTGGGAAGGAGAGGATGGGCGAGTTGGGCGAGATGACCGAGTCCGCGCGGTTGGAGGCTGCATCCTGCTCTTTCTCTTCATTCGGAGTGTCTGACACAATCGAGGTCTGACGTGCGAGAATGCGGCGCAGCGGAGTATTGCTACGTGGAACGAGCGGTGATTCGGTACTGTGAGGGGTTGAAGCGGGTGGAGAGGCGTATGTCTCGATGGAGTGCTTTGCAGAGGTCTGGTGCGAGAGGATGCGACGAAGAGGTGTGTTGTTATATCTTGCCTTCCTGGTCTCCGGCGGCTCAGGCTCGTAACCTCTGCTCTTCTGTGTACTACAATGTCCATCTGTGGTCGGACGTGAAACCGTCTGGCGAGACAAGATGCGTCGAAGAGGCGTATTATTATAGCGCCTCTGGATGACCCCCGGCGATTCTTTGGATACCTTGGCCCCTTCAACTTCGGTATTGATCAACGTATCGGTCTGACTGGACGTATCCTCTTCAGGCTTCACGGGGTTCCGCGAAGCTTGGTGGCCAGGAGCTTGCCGCGCAAGGATACGGCGAAGTGGTGTATCGTTGTACCGCTTCTTGATCTGAATGCGCTCCGAGATGTGTGCACTGAGGTTCAGTAATTCCTCCAAATCCAGAGCTGCGATCGAAGTTCTGGATAGACTGACGTTGTCGGTACCCACGGTTGATGAGGCCGAAGATATGGCGATGCTCACATCTTGGAATTTGTCTGAAATGTCTTTCGGTCTTGACTGCCAGCTCGCAGGATGACTCGTAGCGTGGTTTTGGTCTTGGTCGAAGGTTGCGCGGTTACGCTTTCGCGGCTGAATGAGTAGCATATCTGCTCCCAACTCGCACTCTCCCCCCACACTACCGAGATCTGCCTCTTGTGCTTTTAGGGGTAGTATGTTCCTAGGACCTGCGAAAGTCCTTGTATAGATATTCCGAGTGCTTGATAGCATGCCCTTCGCGGGGCTGACGTTGAAAAAAGAGCGACATTGTCGACGCACCGCCTCTCTATAAGCAAAACCATGGATTGTGAGAAAGGAGCTCGGAAGCACATCGTTCCTGCACGCTCCCGTCGTCCGCTATCTGAGAGTGGTTCGCGCTGGTAGTGGATTGGGTTTGGGTCGACGCGGCAGCTACGCTTCGATGATGGCGATTGGCTAACTCAACGCCTGGTATGGCGCAATTCGCTTGGTGGATAGCACCACCCCGCGGAGCTTTCCATTCTGAGATCTTGAATGATAACTGTAGTTGACACAATATGGATTGAGAACTGCATGCTGTGTGCTGACAAGCTGTAAGGACAGCAAGTCGTGGCTGCAGATGGATATGTATGAAGCTGAAATGTCCGAGCTGATAACCGGCTATACGCATGTACTCTCATTCCTTGCCAAGGGCGCTTCTTGTTCCACGTCCTCCCAACGCCCAATGCTCTCACCTACTGCTTCCCAGCAAGGCCACCCGGCGGCGGCTTCACAACCCCGTCCGCAGTATGCTCGACCCCACTCGTCTTCCCATCCACGAAAGCCGTCTCACCTACGGGCCCCGCGCGCTCTCCGACCCCTCCAGCCTCAGGCGGGCTATGCGTGCTGGGTCCGCCGTTGGCCTGCCAGTCGTTCCAGCTCCCCGGGTACTCGCCCACGTTCGTGTATCCAGCCTGTCTCGCGATGCTTGCTGCAGCCCTGCTCCTCACGCCCGCCTTGCAGAAGAAGATGACCTCTTTGCCGGTCGGCGGCTTCTGGAAGCCGAACTGGTCTTGGAAATCGTCAGGAGCGAGGAGGAGGGCATCGGGACGGGAAGTGATGGGCAGGTTGATGGCGGTGGGGATGCTGTCTTTGCCAAACTCATGCGGTTCGCGGACGTCGATCAGGAGACGGGAGTCGGAGGGGCTTTCCAGCACGTCGAGGATCTGCGGCGCGTTAGGTGGAGTCCAAACTGCAAGCCAAAGAGAGGCTGGGTCACGAGGTGGAGAGGGAGGGAACGTACATCCTCAAACTCGTAGATCTTGCCGCGGCCATCTGGGCGCTCGGAAATACATCTCTTCTGCGAGATTGCGCTCGCGATACTGATAGCTAGTGCTGGTGCTGGTGCTGGTGCTGGTGCTGGCCTCTGAGACTGCAGGCTGATGCTCCCTAGCGCAGTGGAGAAGTCGCGCAAGCCCGCCTGCACTCTTGCTTGTTTTGATGGTAGCACAGCAGCGCGTGTGGCTGTTCGCTGCGCAGTGCGCACGCCAACGCGCAGGGCCATGGACATTGGTTTAGATGCCATTGTTATGCTATTGTGTGCTAACAGATCCGGAAGCAGCCTTTGTGGTCATAGGCTCCAAGCACTTGAGGTGGTTTGCATCTTGTCGTGATGCTCCGAAGCTAGTCTAATGACGATGTTGTGGAGCTCGGAGATGGATTATCGCCGACGTCACTCCTACGCGTGCCTGACGTGCGCCCCAGGCCAGCACCTGCAGTTCACCGCGTCTGGTCACGGTTAATGATAGGCCTGGCGGTAGCCCGGGCACTCTAGGTCACAGGAATGTAGCCCTGCTTCTCTGCCGACGGGGCCATACAAACATCAGCAAACAAACGCCCCCCCCCCCTTTTTTTTTGCACTCTCAACTCTGACATCACGCATCAGACACAAGCAGCACAGCTAAGCAGCAAATTGGTATATATTCTCTTTGCGCCGAGGGGGAATCATCTCAATTACCACAAGCGCCAAAATACAAAAAACTAGCACAAAGCCTAACAGCAAGACAGGACAGCAATAACGATAGCAATGATATCATGCGCAGCACTGCAACACCAGCCAAGAGCAACGGACGGTATCGATCGCTTTTACACTTGACGCGCCAGTATAGAGAGGGGTATAATTCTTTTGTCGTTTCGCGAGACGCGTGTGCACCGGTACAAACGCGTGAGCTGGACGGGGTATTCTTCGTAAGGGTATGGCCGGCGCAGAATATCAAGTAGAGTGGTCGGAAATGGTGTATCATTTAACGAGGAGGCCCAATAGGGGCCGGGTATCCAGATGCAGAATGAGAAGTACTGGGGCGGCCGCTGTCCACGGAGCCCCGCGGGTCGTACCTGGGAGTGACGTCTCCAGGCGCCGCGGAAGAAGAGCCAAAAGGAAACTTGGATTCGTAACGGGGGGTCGGCATGGGTTGGGGCCAGCCGTTGGTGTGATGCTCGTCGTCTGCAAGGTTGATACCGCTGTCGTTCCACGGGTTGCGGTAACTTCCAGTCGATTCGAGGCTGACGAGGGACGCCTTCGAAGCGTTGCTGGAGGCATGCTTGAATAGGGAACCAGGAGAGTTGGTGTTTTTGCGGGTGTTGAATATTGAGGTGAACGATGACATGCTACCCGGCTTGCGGAGGCGGTCGAGCATACCAGAAGGACGGGTGGTGTCCTCCTCGCCAAAGTGGGAGCGAGTCGGGGAGTCGGTGCTCTCGACAGGCGGCTCGGCCCGCTGAAGCAACTTGGACTCGAAGAAGGGCAGGGAGTCTTCGAACGAATCAGACTTGGGACGCGGAAGGTTGCCGCTGATGGTGTTGGCATCCAGCCCGTGCATGACAAGGTGGTTGATCAGGAAGTCGAGCGCATCCTTGAGACCGCCAGCGTTGTTGCGAGTGAAGTTGAGGTGGAGCGTTTCAATTGTCTGCTCCTTGCCCTCGACACTCTCAGTAGTGGGATCCTTAAGACGAGCGTCAACAACGTGCTGGGTCTCGAGCTTGTCCAATACCTCAGTCTTGAAGTCGGCAGAGCGCATGTGCTCTGACAGCTCGGTGGTCGAAGGGAAGGACAACTCGTGGGCTTCGGGAACCATGCCCAAGAACTCGTCGACAGCCAATGGCACCTGGTACTCAGGGCCAGAAACCGTGACAGTATCACTCGCTTCCTCGGTGCTGGGGAAGGTGATCTTGCAGTTGAACTTCTTCTCGAGCTCATCAATCTTGTCCAAGCGAGCGATAAGCTCACGGTGGTAAAGACGGTTGATGTTGATGGTCTCAGAGACGAATTCAGCGTCCGCCTTCTCAACCATGTCCATGATCTCCTGCTTCACGAGGTCGAGGTTCTGCGCGTTACGAGCAGGTGTACGGCAGATGACATTGTCAACCTTAATGTCATCTTCCTCTTTGCCAAAGCCTCCGCGGTCCATAGCGTTGGAGAACTTGACGAAAACAGAGTACTTCTTCATGATCCGTTGGATGTGTTGACCACCAATTCCAATAATGCGCTTGTGGTATTGATCTGGCACGTGGAATGAGATAGCGGCGGGCATCTCCTGCTCCACAAGGTCAAGACCATTCTTGGTCGCCTCATACTGCGCACCACGCACTACAATGTAGAAATTGTACTCGTTGAAGCCGTCAAAGACGATCTGGACGCTGCTGTGGCTCATGATCTTGTTGATCTTACCGTTCTTCTTGCCGCTGACAAATTCCTTGTGCTCGTTGGCGAGCTCGATCTTGACACTCATGTTGTACTGGGACTTCTTCACGAACGGGATGTTGCTGATCACCATCAAAGCAGCTCTCACAGCGTCATCAGAACCATAGATGTGGAAGTTGAGCTTTTCGAAGCTGACCTCAGCACCAGAGTTGATGCAAATGTCGGAAAGCATGGCACGAACATCAGCTGCGGTAGGCGGGCGCTGCGTAGGGTCGGGGTGAGTGATGAACCACGAAGCACTGTAGAACTGTCCAGCCTGTTTGCAGTCAGTATCAGTTTCATGGTGTCCCTGGTTTCATATCAAGTCCACTTACAAGTGCCATCAGTTCGCGCACGGTGCGCTCGACGTGCAAGACATCAGTGCCTTGGACGCGAACAACACCGCGCTGGACGCCGAGCGGCGGGAGCAAGATGTAGGAACCGTTGTTCTCAATGATCTTGCGCACTTTGTCGAGGCGCTCGAGCAGAATGGCATCAAGCTTAGTGTCAGTCACCATCACAGGCTTCACGAAGACCTTTGTAGACATGACGAGATCATGCAGTCGTTGCTTGGCACGCAGGATACACTCTGAGTTCTCGCCTGTGATGTATACCAAATCGTCTGGCCGTCGCTGAGCGCCCGGGGGCGTGTATCCGAATAGTCGCGGGAACGGCGGGGGGAAGTAGATGGCGGTGCCGGTGGCCGACTCTATCATCTTGATGTTCTTGCGCCCGCGGCCGCAGATGAGGGTATGCATGGTCAGCTCGAGCTTCATGGTGTCGACGTATCGTTTCAGCTGTGGCGGGGGCTGTCAGCATGGGCTCGCAGTTGTAGCTTTCAGAGTAGTGGTGGTGGTTTGGGAGTAGCGTTGGTGATTTGAACGTAGCAATGGTGATTTGAGGGTAGTCATGGTGGTACTAAGGTAGCAAGGGTGGTTTGAAGGTAGCAATGGTGCTTTTAAGATAGCAATGGCGATTTCAAAGGAAAGGGACTCACAATCTGGTCTATCATGATCAACACACGCGTCTTGGCGTGCTCCATGGTCTCCAGGTCGCCGTAGATGGCGCAGCGCAGGCGCGGGTCCATGGTCGAGTCGAGGTTGCCATTGAAGCTGGCCGACTCAATGTCCGGCGTCTTCGGCATCAGCAAGAAGATGTCGGCCTTGGTGGTCTTGGAAATCAGGTCAAGCTGATTGAGCACGGCGCCCTTGATGTTCTGCGTGGGGCGGTCGATGATCAGGTCTGAGTCGATGTCGACAAACGACGACCGCTGTGCCAAGACTGTCAGCCACTGCATGTGTGTTCTGCTTCTACGTCTGCGTCTGCTTCTCTTAGGGGCCCTACCAGAGAGATTGGGGTCGAGTTGAGGATCTTGCACCGCATCGAGTTGACAATCTCCAGCTCGCCCGACAGGCACACGTTGGTCACGAGCGCCCGCAGTGGCCCCCGCTGCAGGCCGGGCAGCGGCTTCGACTCGGCCGACACGACCGTGGCAGCGACGCGGCCGTCGGTCTGCTCGCCCACCTCGCGACACAGAGCGCGCAGGTTGTCGACGTTCTGGGCGTGGACGGGCAGCTTGTGCGTGGGCGTGCCCTCGGCTGTGCCTTCCGGGAAGGTCCAGCGCGCCTTTGCTCCGGGGCTCGCCCACATGATGTCGTCGGGGTCGGGCCCTGCCAGGTTGCTGCTGAAGGGCACGTTGAAGCTCTGGTTGATCTGCGTGCCGGGCGGGATGACGGGCGGTGCCGACGTGGCCGTCGACGGGCGCTTGATGGGAGCTGTGACGGGCATGTCATGGTTGCTGCGCGAGAACGGGAAGCCGGCGGACGGCGTCATCTTTTCCCAGCCGTGCCGGGCCTGACCCGTGAAGTTGGATATCTTGTGCATGCTAATGGCGAACGGGCGCCCTGGGGGGTTGCGGGCGGGCGGTGGTGATGGGGGAGAGAGAGAAAGCACTGAGCAGTCGAAGCGAACGTAGCGAGCGACCACTGACCACTGACCACTGGCCAGCAACCACTGAGCAAGGCTGAAGGCTGACCCGTCACGGCCAATCGACGCCTAGCGCCGCACCACCACATGCACCTGGGCCTCAAAAAGCCGTGGGCCGCGCCGGCAGCGATCACCGCTATGATGTGATGTGATAACACCCAGCCAGGCAGTT
Organism: Epicoccum nigrum; assembly: GCA_002116315.1. Taxonomy (NCBI): domain Eukaryota; kingdom Fungi; phylum Ascomycota; class Dothideomycetes; order Pleosporales; family Didymellaceae; genus Epicoccum; species Epicoccum nigrum. The sequence continues at coordinate 3,234,421 of KZ107839.1, forward strand.
GCAGTTGCAGTCATGTTGGCAGTGCAAAAGAGACGCCGGCTTGCGGGCAACAATGTGGTCCACCTCAATCGGAGGCTCCATGTCATCCTCACACCTATGCAAATGGTGAGTCTGTTGCAGTCGTGTGCCCTGCCTCTCTCTCCAGCTGGAGCCTCAACGAGTCAGCGCTTGCTGGGCGGTCCGTGGACGACGTCTGCACGTCCGTCACCCTCACCAGACTATCAGGTACGAGCGACAGTTGGCGAGAGACTCGAGCTGGCTGGGTGCAAGCCTCTCTCGTGCAGCCACGGCCATGTACCTAGGTACACCGTGAAGCAGAATATCTTTGCTGCATACAGCACATCGAGACCCCACCTTGTTTCACATCACTCGCCTACTGTTTGCAGCACTGTTTGACACCCTTCCTCGAAGCTTTGAGTTTACACTTCTCACACCCTTTCCCCGTGACCTCAACAATGGCCTCGAAGCATGTCCAGTGACACCTGTGCAGCGCCGGCCTGCGGGCCCGGGCGCTCGATGCAGGGCATGGTGACACGTCCCGTCTGCGGTGTTATGAGGGCGTGAGACATTGGGCCTCAGGCAGGCGTGTCTTGCAGGTACAGCCGAGAGCGTGATCATGGCCCACCTGCAGTCTTGAATTGACCGAGTGAACATGGGTGCTCTTATCTGCTGGGTACTTGCCTTGCTTGAAACATTGACCTTCCACAGTTGCAGGCCAACAACCTACCCAGGCATAAAACGTGGTTGATTCAATCTTCGTTTGCGCCAGGCCATCCGCGTAGCCGCAATTGCTGACGTACGCTTCCAATTTCCCCCGACCTTTTTCGTATACACTGCTGTCCCAATCCAGAACAAGATTGAGGCTGTGTAGAGGCTTGTGCGCGGGGAGGGTGGGAGAACGCCTGCAAGGTAGCAGCCCGGGGAATTGATCCAGCCACAAACACCTGCACGTCAATGCTTGCCTGCTCTACCAGCATATTCCCAACTGTATAAGCCAGACTTCAAGCTCTGTCGTTCGGATGACGGTCGTGGCCCCCCAGCCTCACCGCCAACGTATCGATAGGATGTGCTATCGCAATCGATAGACGATCAACCCACAAATGCCGGCATCTCCGCAATGATGTGAGAAAGAGCCAAGCCACCTGCTGACACTACGAGCTAGCTGCAGTCTAGCTTCCGCCTGAGCGTGTTTACATCTGAGCTGTATAGCGGCCAGACGAGGTTTAGGGGGTTTCAGCACAAGCCAAGCTATGATTAATTACTGAGCCATTGTTGTAAGCAGGCAAATCAGTCTCTGTATTTCATCTTATACAACGAACTAGACAACAATAATGATTTTCACAACAACACTATTGTTGCCAACGCTCAATATCTGTAACTCACATGGCGTGGAACAGCTGAATACAACTCCGGCGCAACATCCTCTTCAACATACCGCCGACTCTGTGGGGGAGCCATAGCAAATCGCTCTGCCGGCTCCTGATGCGCGAGGCTGACCTCACGGTAGCGTGGTTGAGCTGAAGCACGGATGGAGCCTGGCTGAATGCTTTCATGTCGCACGTATCCTTCTGGCACCTCCCTCCGTACCACCTCCGGACGCACGCTGTACGCACGGGATGGCATATACTGTGGCGGTCCCATATCTTCATATTGAGGCATTGGCCGCCGCTCCATGATCTCCTGAGGTCGATACTCTACCTCTACAGGTCGCCGCGATACCTCACGCGGTCGGTATGCCCGAGCATCTATGAGCTCAGGCTCTGCTGCCTCCATGTATCGTCGAGGTGGTGGCGGTAACATCCTCTGTCCAACTTCGTCGTCGTATATCTCAGAACGGGCAGGTGCACGCATTGTAGGCTCGCGTGTCACGGCCCGTTCGTAGTAAGGGTCAATCTCGATGCGCCGACTGGGTGGCGCGGCTGACTCCCGCGCATCGATGGGTGCTGCATAGTACTTGTTGCCATATTGATCTACAACAATGCGGCGAGGAGGGGGCATAGGCTCGTAGACGGGTGATCGAGAGCGTTCACGCACATAACGGGGTGCCATTGAGGCGCGAGGGGCTTCCCTGAAAACAGGTGCTTCCGATCGTTCCGTGAATGCATGAGACCCGGCGCGAATAGGACGATACTCGGGCGGCGGTGCATACATCTCGCCACCAGTTCCGCTGGGAGAGTACGGACGCCGAGCATGCTGAAGGCTTGCAACCCTTCGAAGATCCTGCTCCTGGGGTTGTGCTCTCCGTTGAGGTGTATGTATAACAGTGGGCGATGTCGGTTCGTCATACTCTTGGTAGTAAACTGGTCCTCGCGGAGACAGCACTTCTTCATTGGCGAGAGGTTGTAGAGCTCGACGCTTGGTTGGCTGCGGTTCCGCAAACGCAGGAGGCGACTGAGGCTCTTCTTTGATGTAGGGCTCAGGAGATCGGACGACGCGCTTGTTGGCCTGTTGTTCGTGCCGCTTTTTCTCTTCCCTTCTCCGTTTGCGTGGGTTTCGGAGCGGCTGTGCTGGGCCGGACGGGCTGTTGCGACGAGATCTATAACAGGTTAGTCTACAGATCTTCTATCAAATCTATTCAACGTAATGTGGCTCAACGGTGGATCTTGAGATGTTCACCGAAGTAAGACAGGCGTGCGCTATTACACAGTCTATCAACAAGCAACGCCCCTATGTATTCCCATTCCGCAAGATCTCTTCAGCCGAAGTGGCCGTTGAAACGTAGCATGCTTGTTGCCGCTGCACACGATGCAATAGAAGTTCTGGGGAATTCAAGTTGAGGAGGGGGAAAATCGTACCCATTTACGCCGCCGTTTCGTGCGCGGCCTCTACTGGGCTCATTGGGACCAACCTCGGCTGGCGGAGGCGAATAATCTTCCTCGTCCGCATCGTCGCCAAGATCAATATGCTCTGGCTCGTAGATCTCAATGTCATCTGCAGGCTCGTACGTCTCCTCGTCAAGGTCGATTACAGCAGGCGCAGCACGAGCAACGTTGACAGTTTGTTTCCCTAGCGAGACCTGTGAGCCTACAGCATCAGCATTAGAGGTTTGGTTGGCATCAACATCTTCCGAAGACCAACTGTCTGCCTTGCTAGAGTAGTACGAATTCTCATCAAAAGACTCAGCGCCATCACTGTTGTTAGTCGTGGATCGCAGGCCAGATACGGGGGGCACACGTAGATGAGCCTGCATCAAGCACTCCTCCACGTTGAAGTGGGCCTCGCGCTCCTCATTGTCATTGCCACGACCCTTCTTGTCGAATTGGTCCTTCAAGATCCTTTCTATCTGTTGTCGCTTAAGCTGCAACTCTGCCCTGATCAGATGGTCAGACTTGGTGAGTAGCACCGGGTCGATGCCAGAGGACGCAGACTTGGCAGAAAAGGGTCGCTGTATAGGTTGAGCGGGGGGAGCAAATTCCGATGCTTGCGAGGTCTGCTGGTACGAGCCATCCGGGCGCGGTGGAAGCGACTGCACGGCGGTCAAGCCAGTCGCAATGCCGTTGTTCGATGGCCTGCTCGGAGGCGTTGTTTGCGGCGGACGCGGTGCAACCTGTTCAATTACTTTTGGTGGAAGATGGATACGTGGATGTTTGCTAGCGAACACCTCATCGCGTATCTGCAGAATCTGTTTCAGGAAGTCAACCTCGCGGCGAACCTCTGTCGACAACAGTCCCGCGCCGTTGAGGTGCGGCAGTGCGGATGCGACTGTCGACATTGCGCGGGTGGCAGCAGGCAATCGGCCTCGCGACAGTCCACAGCTAGAGCTCAGAACCAACGACTAGCAGATGAAAACAACCTAGAACTGCAGACGCGCAGAGACAAGCTAATCGCAGGTCAGGCTACTGTCTGGTGGTGCGGTGATGGATGTACTGTAGGAGTTGGGGAGCAGACGCCAGCGAGGTCGACGAAGCCGCGGCGAGCTTGAAATTCGGCAACGCGCTAGTCCCAGATAGTATCGGGCGCCTTTCACACCCCCACGCGTCATGACTCGACTACATAGCTACAAAAGGGCGCAACTACACAATACAAAAGCCATCGATATCTATAACACTCAAACCACCAAAATGAAGCCCGAGAGCGAGAAACCAGTTTTCTTCTTCGATATCGACAACTGTGTAGGTAGCAGCCTACCAATGTATGGGTCGAAGACTGCTAACCACATCGTAGCTTTATCCAAAGAGTTCGTTACTCTCTATATCATCATGTAGCACAAAGACTGACCGTTGCTAAGGCCTCAAGATCCATGACATGATGGCTGAGCTTATTGGTGCGTCTCTGAACATTTTAGAAGACTTCTATTTACCAATTGCGTAGACAAGTACTTCCAGACCCATCTCGAGTTATCACAAGAAGAAGCCAACGAGCTTCACTACAAGTACTACCGCGAGTATGGCCTTGCTATCGAAGGCCTTGTCAGACACCACAAAATTAACGCCTTGGATTACAACGAACAAGTTGACGATGCGTTACCTCTGGACGACGTGATCAAGCCTGATCCAGAATTGCGCAAGCTCATCGAGGACATCGACACCAGCAAAGTCCGCCTGTGGCTGTTCACTAATGCATATGTCAACCACGGCAAACGAGTAGCCACGCTCTTAGGTATTGACGATCTTTTCGAAGGCATGACCTACTGCGACTATAGCGCCGACAGATTTGTTTGCAAGCCGCAGGCAGAGATGTTCGACAAGGCCATGCAGCAGGCCGGTGTGGCCAAGAACGAGAACTGCTACTTCGTGGGTATGTTAATCTCAAATGTGGTCTTGCATTTTGCTTCACGCTCACCAAACCAGACGACTCGTACATCAACTGCAAGGCCGCGCAGGAACGCGGGTGGAACGTGGCTCACTATCTGGATCCAGGAATGGAATCACCGCCTCAGCAAGCTGCGAAGCACCAGATCAGAAGTTTGCAAGAGCTGAGAAAGACATTCCCTGAGGTGTTCAGGAGTTCCTAAGAAAGTGGGGAGATTGCATTCAGCGCTTGCTTGGTTATGGTATGGAACGATTCAACATAGTGCTTTGTAAACCTAGACTAGAATATAGAGGCAGATCTACTACACCTTGTCAAGGCCGACCAGCACCAAGCATTCTGATAGGATTCGAATTCGAATGTTCGAACTCGAACCCAAGAGAAGCGAAAAACGATTACAGCCAACAAGGTATCTTAGAGATCTTGCCTTCAGAAGTTTAACAATTCTGTGCCAGATACGAATCAAACCCCGAGGGTGAGATATCTCCACTTGATCTTGCTCTATGCTCGGTGGGCGAGTACGAGGAGCACTAGCGTGTGGCGCGTTATCGATGGAGCCTCTCCCGCGTCGATGATGCCAATGCCAACGCATCTGCCTTGCGAGTGCCTAAGATCTGCCTAGCAACGCAATACTTGTTCCTTTTCTAGCTTATGTCAGTGCTGTTAAATACTGCCTTGATATCTACATGCCATCGTCAACATGACCTCCTCAGCAACGCCGAAGCTGTTTCAAACTATGTCTACAGCCTCAATGTCCTCGACGTCAAGCTCCCCGCCTGCCCCACAAGCCTCGGCGCTGCCCCCTACTATCAACAACGAGCACACCACACCACAACGGAGCAGCACAGCACCGGACGAATCGTCGACGCATAAGGTCAAACCCCCGCGCAAGCCTCTTCTCCGCCTCGAGCTTCGGGACTTGTCCTCGGACGGCACACGCGCATTCCTCCGCCTCGTCCACGCCTCCTCAGCCCTCGAGTCTGCCGTCGATACCGTCCTGCGTCTACTCTACACTGACGTTGAGAGATCATGCATACCGCCCACGCGATCCATCACGTTGGTGCTGCGCGACATGGACGGTGTGGCGTATACAACGGGCCTGGATATCGATGACGACCACAAGGAGATACACCTCAGCACCAAATACATCGAGTATATCTCAGAATCGCGGCAGAAGGAGGAAATCAATGGCGTTTTGGTTCATGAGATGGTGCACTGCTGGCAGTACCATGGCGGTAATACTGCGCCTGGAGGATTGACCGAGGGCGTGGCCGACTGGGTACGCCTCAAGGCAGGATACGCGCCACCTCACTGGAAACGCAGGGGCGACTGCAACTGGGACGCTGGTTACGAGCGCACCGCCTACTTCTTGGAGTGGCTGGAGAAAGAGCACGGCTGCGATGTGGTTAGGAAAATCAATCAGTCCTTAAGGGTCTGCAAGTATGACGCTGACAAGCTGTGGCACAATTGTTGTGGGAAGAGCATTGACGAGCTGTGGGAGGGATACAAGAAGAGCCTGGAGTGTGACGACAAGACCGATGGAGGCGACTGAGAATCCGCAAATGATTGGGAGTAGCAGCAGCCGCAGAAGGAGGGCGATCCAGCAAGGACATATCGAGTGCCTCCTAGAGAAGGCACGACGCAGTCTTGTGCACCCGGTTAGATTCCGAGCTCACAGATGCGTGATCCACCGTCACAGGTCGAGGTACCCTTGCCAGGTTGTCAGATGAGTATATCTGCGTGTCCAATCACCAGCAATCATGGCCGCGACCCAACGTCTAAGAGGTGGAAGCCAGCAGAGCTCAGCTGCGGGTTAGACTTATGGTACTTAATAGATAATTGAATAATACTGCCAGGACACGCTATGCGGCTCAAGGAGCCCCGAATTTTGCAATGCTCCATTGTATCCCTTCTAATGAGGCAGTAGCACAATGCAGGCTTCGTCAGTAAACAACAACTACATCCTTTACACCAGGCAACGATCGAATTGTCAATCAATAGGGGTATCGCAGCGCAAGATGCAAGTGCGGCTCAAGAAAGAGAACGCACAATGGGCTTTACCAGGAATAAAGAAGAGGTAGTTTCCCGCTGCGCAGTCAAAGGACTGGCACAGCCTCCCCTGCGCTCTTGCCAGGCATGGCAGTCATGTGCGCTAGCGCCCGACTAGCGCGCGCATCGGCCTTCACCACCTATCCGATCGAGATGATCTCTGGACAAAAAGAAAGCCTAACGAGGAGCTCGAACCAGATGTCCATGAATCTGAAAGTAAATCACAAACATAGTCATTCCCCATCGTCGCATTGTTCAGAACTGGAGGACTCCGGTTTTTCCCAGCAGGCATTTTCCAAATTCCGTTGGCAACTAAATCATACAGCCATTTCGATTAACGCCTTATATATGCGGAGTTGACCAAACCAAACCAATGACTCTGATCATTCTTGGCGAATCGTTTTCTGCAAAGACATCATCGGCAATGCGAACTTCGCATGAACGGACTGATATACGTACTATTACAAAGTCTAAGTGGCGAAAGTACAACCAGGAATAAACTCTACAATCTACGCGATTGTTCCCAACTGCCATACCGAAGACAATTACGACAGCTTCACCAAGCGTCTGGGTCTTATTTGAATTTATCTTTCAAACCATGCGACGCAGCACTATCGGTCCAAAGCCTGAGCCTGGCACTGTCTACAGTTAGTACAGTTGGTACAAAAATTCGGACTTCCCGACTCACCATTTGCCAATATACTCCTCGCTTCTTCAGCAACTCCTGATGGCTGCCTTGCTCCAAAACTTTCCCGCTACCCATGACAAAGATGACGTCCGCCTTCTGAACCGTTGCCAACCGATGAGCGACCGCAATCATGGTCCTCTTACCGTCGCCAGCGGCTCGCTCGATCGCCGCCTGCACAAGCTTTTCGCTCTCGCTATCAAGCGACGACGTGGCCTCATCCAGCAGCAGCAGTCTTGGCTTGCGTAACAAAGCTCGTGCGAGACTGAGGCGCTGCTTTTGCCCACCTGAGAGACTCATACCTTTCGGACCAAGACGAGTGTTGTAACCATCTGGCAACGAGACAATGAACTCGTGGATTTGCGCATCTACGCATGCAGCCTCGATGTCTGTATCTGTAGCGCTATTGACAGACAGGGCGATGTTGTCTCTGATAGTGCCTTCGTAGAGGGTTGGTTCTTGTGCCACGAGGCTAAGCTGCTGACGGTAGAGCGCTGGATCAAGCGACTTTATATCCTGACCGTTGTACATCACGATCCCAGAGCTCGCGTCGTAGAAGCGTTCAAGAAGAGAGATGGTAGTCGACTTACCGCAGCCGCTCGCCCCGACAAGAGCAGCGAACTGCCCTGGAGCGACGTGCAAATTCAAGTTCGACAAGACCTGTGTATCGCGGGACTTGTAGGCAAAGCACACATTCTTGAACTCAACACTCACGCCACCTGAGGGATTATGCAAGGCTGCATAATTTGGAACAACAGTGTTCTTCGGTGATCGCATACTGAGAATACGATTTGCTGCGCCGGTCGCCTGAGCCATGTCTACTAAGGGTCAGTCGTGTTTTGAAGCCAAGTCAACATGGAAACTTACTGGGTGCAAAGCTGAACCACATTCCAGCAGCAATGGCTCCCTGTATAACTGCAGTATAAATCACGAAGAAGTCAACAAGCCCATACTCTCTTTTCGCGAGTAGCGTCCCGCCGTACCAGAACGCCAAAGCCATGCACCCCAACTCAAGACTGTCGCTTGCTGCGAATACGATAGTTGAGTATTTTGCACTGCCAAAGGCATGTTTGACATGACTAGATAGCAAACCCTCGTACCGGTTACCTATCATGTCTTCCATGATCAGACTGAGGACTGTTCGGAATGCACCAACTGCTTCAGTGGCAAATTGACTGCTTTCCTCAAATACCTGTGCATTCTTCTTCTCGAACTCGATCTCGAGCCGCATGCGCATGTATCCGGCACCAAGGATGATTGGCATAATGGAGAAGAGTGCTACAAGTGTAAGCTTCCAGCCATAGACAAACGAGATTATCAGCGATCCAAGCAAGTTGACAACAGCAATGAGTGCAAGAGACATCTCAGTGGTCATCAGTTGACGAAGCTGCATGACGTCGGAACTCAAGCGAGAAGTGAGCGATCCGGGGCTATGTCCTTGTTCGTCGAACCAGGTAATCCTTTTGCGCATCATATTGTTGAGGTATTCCTGGCCGTAGATCGCCGTTACGATAACCTCGACGTAGTGGAGAGCATAGCCAATGACAAAGTAAGCCAGACCGACGGCTGCGGCCTCGACTCCAAACATACCGGCCCAGAAGTTACCTTCGCTTACCAGTCGATCTCCCGTAAAGGTAAAGACTTCGATAATCTTGGCGAAGATGAAGGCTTGTACGGGATAGACGGCTCCAGCGACGAGGATGCCGATGGCTGAGATCGAGTAGAGAAGCCACTGGCTGCGTTGTTCGTAGAGCAGACGGCCAAAGCTAAGCACAAGGCCTTTTTCCTTATATTCGGGATCAGCTTCAGACGTGATGGAACCCGTTTCACCAACGAGGGCTTGCTTCGCATTGCCAGTGTTCACTCTTTCCAGCTGAGCCTCCTCGGAAACCTCTTCAGTGCCTTCAGAGTCCACTGCCAGCTGCTGGGCGTACACCAGTCCACGATAAACGCCAGTTTCAATTTCGAGAAGCTCATCATGCGTTCCTTCCTCAACTAGCTTGCCTTTGCGCAGGACCACGATTTTGTCCGCGCGTCTGATTGTGGACAAGCGGTGGGCGATTACGATTGTAGTTCGATTCTTTGACACGCGATCCAAGGCCTGCTGGACGATCCTCTCGGTACGCACATCAATGGCGCTTGTGGCTTCGTCCAAGATAAGGATGGTAGGTTGCTTGACGATGCTGCGTGCGATAGCGATGCGCTGACGCTGACCGCCTGAGAGCTTGACACCACTTTCGCCTACTAGGGTATCATATCCTTGAGGGAGCTTACTTATGAACTCTTCGGCGTACGCCTCTCGACAGGCTTCTTCGATCATCTTCATTTTCTCATCTTTTGGAAGATCTTGCATGCTGGTTCCACACAGGCCGAATGCGACATTGTTGAAGAGAGTGTCGTTGAACAAGAATGGTTCTTGTTGTACCAGCCCAATCTGAGAGCGCCACCATTTCAGGTCAACATCGCGCACATTGGTTTGTCCAATCCGTATTGTGCCCGTGCAGGTATTAGGTTCCAGTTCGACCTCCTCGTCTGTCTTTGGTTTTTCAGATGTTGCAGTTTCAGACTCTTTCTTATCGTCTTTGCTCCTTTGCCAAAACCTTTTAGGCTTCTGAACTTGCTGCTCTTCTATAACCGATGAAGGGGGAGAACTAGCAGCCTTCTCGATTGCGGTTGTACCCGATAGCTCGTACCAACGATTTACGAGGCCCACGATAGTACTCTTCCCTGAGCCGGACGGTCCGACTATGGCTGTGACTTTCCCAGCCTCAAGACTAAGGTTGAGGTTATCAAGGATCTGTACATTGGGTCGACTCGGATAGGAGAAAGCGACATTCTCGAAGGTAATATCAGCGTCTGCAGTGATTTGGGGCTCTTTCAACCCGGAGATATCGGACAAAGGGGCATCGATAGTCACGAAGAGTTCGTGCGCTGCCGTAGCAGCCTTTGCAATAGCCATTATGGGACCTGCAAGCCGACCAATGTTCGTTACTGCCATCATGACGGAGAACAGGACACTGTCCATATCAGAACCATTCCTGTAAGCGTCGAACGAAAACTTACACTGTGATATCCCCGATATTACCTTTGCCTTCGGATGCTCGTTTGATACCGTACCAAAAGACAAGGCCGAAGCTCCCATACATTGCCATCATTTGAGGGGCCATCATAAGCCCCAATAATGGAGCAGCCTTCTTTTCATTCTCCCCAGCCTTGCGAACCTCGAGCTCATACTGCCTGGCTAGTTTAGCCTCCGCGCCGAAAGCCACCACTACGCGCACAGACGAGAACATCTCGAAAGCCATTGCCGAGGCATCCTCCATGTGCTTCGCTGTCACTTTCTGGATCTTTATGAAGGGTGGCACGATGCTGCCGTAAACCACCAAGATGAAAGGCAGCGACGCTGACGCTACAAGCGTCAACAGCCAACCCTTCACAAAGGACACAACGTATAGTCCGATTGTGAACGCAAGCGACTGGAAGAGCATTGCGAAGTGCTGTGATATGGCAAGCTGGACTGTGTTCGAAGAGGTTGTGATTCGAGTCGAGACCTTGCCAGGAGATATGGTGTCGATCGTGGCGACAGGCTGGGCGAAGAGGGCGCGCAGGTAAGCCAGACGAAGAGCAGCGGACATTCGAAGACCGCTGATACGAATGCAGAGCTGATGCTAGTCAGATTGCTGATTTCGGTATGGAGAGATTGCTTACCATTGACACGTAGCTCAGTACGAATTTTGCGATGAACAGGTACACGATAAACAGCGCAAGTCTATTGATCTCGGCCTGGAATTCGCCTCTCGTAACTTGTGTGCCTGGGACAAAATACTCTGTAAAGTTGCCAACAAGCTGTCCTGAGCTGGATCAGTAATCGGACATAAAGACGAAAGACACTGTACACGTACCGAAAACTATGTTCATTAATGGAAAAGCCTGAAGATTGTCAGTCACCAAGAACTTAGGAATTGGAATTCACCTACTATGCCCGAGCCAATCGACGTGACGCAACACAGTGCGATCAAGAAGAAGTCCAGTGCCGTTCCGTAGCTGAAAACACGCTATTTCAATGTCAGCTAGCAGGATCCAGTCTTGAGACTATACTTACGATGTAGTTCTTCATTCCCTCGCCCGTTTTTGTCTTTGTGGTCCCCTCATCTGTGTCTCTTTTCGGACCACCTTCTGCGGTGCTGTGTTTCTCGAGTGTACTGGCATTGATGATCTCTGCTTGCATGACAGCAGACTCTCCTTCTGCTAGTGCAGAAGGAGGCATTGGTTTGGGATCCGCCATGTTTGTATGGTTTGTTACTATTGATGCATGAAGGGCTGGGCCTTGATAAGTATTTCAGGCAGAAATAAACAAAACGACGCGCGTTGATATAGGTACGAAAAGTAGATGCCTGAAACGTGGATGGTGCAGTATAGCGTATAGTATATTTACGCGAGGGCCAAGTGTAAGATCAGACTTTCGTACAGATCACTGGAGCAATCGAGGAGGTGGTTTGAAAATTGTCAAGCGCAGTCGGAAACCATGAGGCAATGACTTGACATTATATCTATTCTCCCTTCCGACGTAGCAAAGGAGTGCACTGCTGCACACGAAGCTTGCAGTAGCGGACGCAGCCTAGCCCTGCAGATCTGACGCGCTAAGGTGCGCCTCCCAACTTTTGTCCTAATTGAGCGACAAGTGCGAACGCATTACACACCCATGATCACGTGTCCGAATAATCGCCCTGTTTGAGCGATGAGTGCGAGCGCTGATAATGTATGTACGACAGCATGTGACGCATGGCCAAGGAATGGTGCAACGGGAGCTGCTTGCCAAGATGGCGGAAAGATCCCAGGCAACAATGAAACGAGAATTTGTCGTTGAAATACCTAGGTATAGGTTTTTGAGAGCACACGTGATACGGACCGGCGAAGGGAGAAGCCGATGGCAGCCTCCGACTTTGCGACGGTGACAACCTTGCCCACGCCACTTCTTCTTCTGCACCGTTTTCATCTCAGCCGCTTTACTCGCATAGTCGTTTATGTCATTTTATTCGCCTAAAAGTCTCTGACATGAATTAACTAATTCAAAATAAAGACAACTGACTAATTTCAATTTACTACGATATCGTCTCCATGTCCCTGTCCCATTGTCGCCGACAAACCACGGCCTTGACCGGCTGTTAGTGTCAGCCACAATTGTGATGGCGGCGAAGTGAAATATACGCATACTGCCGCGTAGCACTATTTACGATATTCTACAATCTTAATTGAAATTAGGAACAGCAGTTTCAAACAACTTTGTCTCGATGTCTTATTTTTCTTCTGCTGAAGAGGCTCTGAGTGGTCGGGAAGTCATAGGCGAGGATATGGACCAGCCCGGAGTGCTTGAGTCACACTCATCAAGCCAAGCACTGCCCTATCAAGCATCACCGACTGCAGGCGGTCCACCACACTGTAAAGGGGCCCGTCTGCTGATCTCAGATATCTGTACCGCACTGTAGATCAGACGTGCTGATGCTACGAGTATTTCAATCGGTGGAAGTGGTACACACTCGTGTATATTGAGTTAGGCTAGAACAGTACGATTGCACGAACTTAATATTGTTCTGAACTTCTAAATCTAAGTGTCCGAGCGCGCGGTCGCGGCCCCGTCTCAACAACTTCAAACACGTCGTCCCAAGTCCCACCGATCTCTACCTCATCGCCAAAGACCGCAATGCCCATCTTTGATGCGAAGTATCTTACTTCCTCTATCACCTCATCGGCAGTTGTATATCTCCTATTCCATGCGTTTACCAAGACCTTACCTAGTCTCGCCTCCTCTAGCTCTTGCCACATACAAGTCAATAATCTTTCGTCGAAGATTGCCCTATTCTCGTCATACAGTTTAAAACCGCCCTCGACCGGGCAGCAAGGTTCCCAACATGTTGCAACCGAGGGCGAATTGACCGTGTAGTCGTTTGTCATGAGTCTCCACACAAAGGTCGCCCAGTAGTAGATGTCTTCCTCTGCACATCCGTGCAGCGCTCCCTCATCAAATTCCATTAGTTCTTCGCGCACGCGACCGCATTCTCCATAATCAGTCTCATCATCGGTGATATCAGCGCCAACAAATCCAGTCAGCGCAAGGGAATAGTCAGAACGTAACCATATCATTTGAGAGGAAAAGGTTCTGAGATAAATCCCACGGGAGTGTAAAGCGCTAAGCGCAGAGAGGCCCTGGATACCCCACCGGTAATACAGGATCAGCATCGACTTGTCGTTACGACCAGGATCCGCAGGTACAGGCACTTTCATGACTGGCAGCGTCAAGTTGAACGGCCCAGGCCATAGTCTCTCGACGAGTAGGCTGCCGTCTTGAAGTGCACCACCGTAACTTGGTCATCTCAGTTAGATCGGCCCTGTGCTCGCTAATGTCTACTACTCACTGAACAATTCTGGCATGATCTCCGCCCAAACGCTGATATACATTCTGAATCTTGATCACGGGCCAGCCGGTCAAATCTCGCCCGTAGTCATGCATGTGTCCACGTGGTGGATGTGGCCAGCGAATGATGATATGTTTTCCATCCCGATGCGGCACACATTCTGCGTGCTCGAAGAACACCGCGTACCAAGTTTGCGAATCGTCATGCTCTATGCTTGCCTCCGCAGGAACAGGGAGACCGTGATATGGGCGATGTTTTGGTTCTCGAGTAGGGAGAGCATCTATTGTCTGACCGGTGTGTGGTTCTTCTTCTGTCGGCATACCTGTTATCGAGATTGCAGAACCCATCTTGAAGACCAAAACAGGTGGCTGAAGGAAGTAGATGCTTCGGGACTTGGAGGTCTATATAGTTGCCTGAGTACCCCTGTCAATTCCGGTTTTAGTAATGCACGCTATACCGGTTGTGCTTGACATGTGGCGTTGTCGCTGGTCCCACAGCGAGATAAATTCAACAAGAACTAACAAGGAACAAATATCCTGAGATATGATAACTTATATGCAAGTACTTCAAATTCGCGGAATTTTGTGCTTGTAATTCATTGCAGGTGCGCACACTCCAACGATATAAGTTTGACCTCGTGAACTCTTCGTCGTCGATCAGGCTTCCGACCTCCTGACTATGGAGCTTGTCTTTGAGAGTGGCAAGTGTAACTTCTGAGTCCTAGCAGTGATAATTGCAGCAGATATGGCTCGGAAGTGTTGTGAGATGAGCGTGAGGTGCTCGTGAGGCTCTTGATCGACCCTCAGTCCAGGTGGTACGTTTACTGCTAGGACTGTCCATAGACCTTGCGGGTTTCGAAGTAACTCCACACGTTCGGGGGAGTTATTAGTCAATGCAGGTACCACAACCGTGAGCATGACGGATGTCGATGCCCTTACGGGATAAACACCAATCGGGCTAGGTGCTGTGTCTGGATTGTGAAAAGGGAAGACTGGAGTTTAACCGAGAACATCTATGACGGGAACCGTTATATCATGTTTGTTCAACACCATGTAAGTGAGGTGACACAATATCGAGACTCGCTTGTAAGTTCGGTGTTTGATAGTGACCAGATCAGCAAAGGTGAGATGTAGTTTTGGTGATTTATGGCGACATACGGTATCTTCTTTAGGACGAAAGGACTCCTGACTAAGTTACGTCCCTAGTTAGAGAGGTATACCGTGTGCTAAAACAGTTTAGCGGTTCAGAACTTCGGCAACTCTACCTTATTGCCCTGCCCTGCGCTTGCTTGCAAAGCAACTCAGATCGGGATCGCTGGCAGAGTAAGCGTGAACTTGGATTGTCAGCTCAAGATGATATTTTGCGCGAACACCACAAAACTAGGTGGAGATTTTGACATGCTGCGGAGGGGTGGCTCACGGTGGCTCTCCGGGCGTCGCTGGCGGGGACGGAGCTCCGTGGCCGCCTGCCGGGACCACCAATGCTGTGCCTTGCACGACGATCTCCTCCACATACTTGGTTCCTGACGCACGAAACTTAAGGACAGACCATTCCTAGAACCCACTAGATATGGTACACCGGTGGTCTTGATCCGTAGGAACATACCCCACGCTTCTTACTGGTTCGACGGTAGAGAACTATAAATCAAGTAGTGCCATACCTAGGTAGTTCCCAGAGTAATCAGGTTCGATATCTGGAGTTGCTACAATTCTCACTTCTGCACTCACTTCCTGCACCTCCCTCGTATTTCCAGTTCCTTTGGCTCCCGATTCATCCATGGCTATAGCCAATACTTCTACTGCAGATGGCCCTCCAGTCTTGTCAGTTGGAGTTCCGAGACGCAGGTTTAATACGGGCCTCGACGTGCGTATTGCCGCCCGGGCCAACGATTTTACAACATTCACATCCGGGCTAGCACCTTCTCATCTTCAGGCCAACTTGATCGTTCTTCCCTCACGCTACGCGTCCGACTTCCGAGATCTCTGCGCACGCAATCCAGTGCCGTGCCCCCTTCTGGCCGAATCTTACGTACCCGGGGACTTTTCCAGACTCAAGTCTCGCCTTCATACTGTCCCTAGCGGAGCTAAGATCGCAGCAGATCTAGATCTTCGAAGCGACTGTCCTCGCTACAATGTATATGTGGATTCAAAGTTCACGAAAGACGGGGTCTTCAACATCCAGTCATATTGGACGTCTGATCACATCGCATTTCTTATCGGATGTAGTTATAGCTTCGAGTCAGCCTTATGCAACGCAGCATTGCCACCTCGACACTTTGTCATGGACCGCAACGTGTCAATGTACCGTACGAACATCCCTCTGAACCCGGCGGGTGTTTTCACGGGAGCCACATACGTAGTTTCCATGCGTCCGTACAAGAAGGCCGATATCCCAAAGATCCGTGCAATCACGCGAGGCTATCTAGCAACTCATGGAGAGTGTCTGGCATGGGGCTGGGACGCCCTGGAAAGACTTGGCATCGCTGATATTGATACTCCGCAATGGGGCGATGCTCCTCTTACGCTAGATCGGCGACCTCTAAGCGAGATGATGGGTGATGATGATCATGTTCCGGTGTTCTGGGGCTGCGGTGTGACGCCACAAGAAGCGGTTATGAACGCGGGTCTGGAAGGGACTGTAATGGGGCATGCACCTGGCCACATGCTGGTGCTTGACTGTCTGGAGGAAGCTATTCTCGTCTGAACAGCGGCATTAAGATCTATCTTATTACATTCAAGTCATGCTATACATGAAGTCCCAATCTCATATATTGATAAATGACGGCTACAACTCACGATAAGTGCACGGCTATTGGTTTCCGTATTATCACAGTGACTGGTGAGGTGACCCGCAGGATGGGTAGCTCCACGACTGTTCCAAATATACTAAGAGCAGTAAGCTTTACTCGTTATGATATGACATACACTCAGAATACCCCCTAGCATCCATAACTTAGGCTTTCTTCTCTTTCGTGAACTTGGCAGTGGACTCAACGATGGTTTCGGTCTTAATATGCTCGACACCTTCATATCCAATGTACGGACCACATGATTTGAGAATTGTGGGCGAGAAAAAGTATCAACGACCGTAGAGCGAGAGTCACATGTAGTGCTTGCGAGATTACTGAAAATATTGCACCCCACTGCAAAGGAGAAGAGGACAGCATTTGAAGCTAAGGTTCAACCATCCAAGAATTTCCAAGGGCGGACTCAGAGCGCCGCTCAGCCATATCATGTGTCCTCGAGTCCTTGTCTTCAGCTTGCACGGTTTACATCCCCAGTACTGTTGTTGATATCGAAACAAGGGGAATCGGCAGCTAATTTGACATTGTCTTGTATCATCGTTCCTAGATTGACGTTATTGCTGAGTCGGTGGGCCTACGATGATAACGGGCTCGGTGCTCCGTCTCCGACATTGGCTACCGACCGCCCAGCAACCGTAAATCGGTGTCAAACCACCGTAAGCTGATGGATTTGTAGGGTCAGCTCGATATTGAGCGTTTACACATGGTGTGTATCAATATACCAATGCATCTGTAGCGCTACTAGCCGCGCTGCCAGTTTACCCGCAGGTTTCGGCCTATGTCCGCACCACTGCATTATCTGCGCTGGGAGACAGATATGGGGAATATCAAAGAAATCGCCGATTTTGTGGTCGAAAAGGCGGTTGCCATGCATGCTTTGCACGTCAAATGACGAAGATCATGGTGCAGGGTGGGGCAACCTTACCTAGTTTGCTTACTAATACATACGCTTATCGCTGAATGCGACCTGTGCCGAGCGCAGCAACACCGCCCCTTGTACCGTATACTTTCATGATCAATGGACCCCTCGTTATTGACAGACAACGGGTCGCAAGTCTCGGAACAGACTCCACCCGTTGAAGTAGGAGTAGTGATCGTCTCGTACGTGTTGGAACTTGCTCGACCTGCTCTTTACAAACCTTTACACCTCGAGGCTATTGATATGCGTTCATAACACTGTAACTAGCTCGGGTCGCTGATGTTGTTTGTACAGTTGTGAGCGGTGTCGTAAACGCAAGGTGCGCTCCAGCGAGTTGCCCAATGTCAGATGACGTAACCCGGATTGACAACCTACGTTCCGAAGGTCAAGTGCGATAACGAAAAGCCCTGTTCGAAATGCTCGAAAGCAAAGGCAGAGTGTATTACCTTGGGCAATGGAGTTCGATCAAAGTAGGAACCGCACCAGACCGCGTTCACCTTTTTCATACTATTTGTCCCTTCTTGACGACATCTCCACAGCTGACACAGTTTTGTCCTCTAGACCCGCCTCCAGAAAGCATGTTAAGGCTCTCGAAAGTAAGGTTGGCCGTTTGGAAAATTTCATCCGAGACCTTGCCGCCGCGGACGAGCACACGCGCGTCTCGTTGCTAGAGAGCTGGCCAGCGTCAGATCTGCCACCAGAATCGCACACAGCATCACATGAACGAGTAGTCGATGATCGGAATGTTGTGGTCCCATCAGATTCTTCTCCAGCCTCAGATAGCGTTGTATTTGCTGAGGCACGACAGGGAAGAATATGCAAACGCACTACCCGGTCATGTACACAATTCTATGGCGGCACATCCCTATTTCAATTGAATCTGGCCAGCACTGCAACGCTACCAGTGGGGTCGCTTGACCACCGTGCGAGTATAGATCACAACATGACCATGCCAAAGCCCATCGATCTGGGGTCGCTGCAGTTCCGCCTCGGACCTAAAGACCAGACATGTCGACAACTTATGGCAATCTTTTTCAAACACTGCTATCCGTTTCATATGTATGTCTATCGCGAGTGGTTTCTCCGAGACTACGACATCGGCGAAGGGCCTTACTACTCAGACGCGCTCATGTTCGTCATTTGTGCCGTGGGCGCCCTCGTGTCGCCTGATAGGTCGCAGAGACATCTCTCCGAAAGCCTCTCGCGCCAGGCTGAAGCTATAATTCTCCAATCACTCAACCTGCCCAACATTACCATCCTCCAAGCCCTTATCATGCTCGGCTATCTCGAGATTGGACACGGTAGAAGCTCCAAAGGCTGGCTCTACTGCGGCATGGCTTTCCGACTCACACACGAGATGGGGCTGCATCTTGACCCCAGCAACTGGACAAGGAGCGGATCAGAATCCTCTACAGATAGAGAGATCCTCAGACGCGTGTACTGGGCCGCTTTCATTGCCGATAAGCAGCTGAGCGTCTACTTTGGCCGCCCACCAGCCCTGCACCCCCACGAAGCCGACGTCAGAAACACAATCCGCATCCCGTACCCCGCGGAATTCGAACGCCTTCTCGACATGTACATATGCAAGGGCTCGTCGCCTACGGCCTTCGAGGACGGTGTTCCGCTTGTCGCATGCTTTGTGCACCAGGCCGAATTGGCAAAGATTCTACACAAGATGATTGTAGAAGTGTTTGAGAACCGCAGGCAGCAGCCTAGCAACGCAGCAGCAGCGGCAAAACCGGCGCAGCAAGTTCACAGGGACCTCGTGCACTGGCTTTCCTCGTTGCCGCACCAACTCCAATGGAGCCAGTGGACGTTGGACGTATTACCCCCATATGTTCTTCATCTGCACATGCTCTTCCACACCGCGATGATCATCCTGCACCGGCCGCCGCGGCAGTCCCTCAACGATGAAACCGTCATCAACGGCGAGGGTGTCGAGCTCTGTCACCAATCTCTATCCGCGATCTTGAAACTCCTAAAGACATACGGAAAACACCACCGCTTCAACATCCTCCCGCTGGACACTGTACAGACCCTTGCCTCGGCCGCCGAGATCGTCATGATGCGGCGCTACATGGAAAAATTGTCGTGGGACAACAGGGCGATATCCCAGCCCATGACGCAGATCCTCGAGGCACTGGAGGCGATGAGAGATGTTTTTCCTTGCGTAAAGGAGTTCCGGGATAGTATAGTGCATAGTATGCAGACGGGCAGCAGCGATGAAGAAGAACAGCACGTGGAGTGGGAAACCGATCTGATGGGTCTATTGCAGCCTGGCATGGGCCCATTTTCCGAGTGTGCGTGGGGCGTAGTCGACGAGCCCGGGAGTGGTCATGACGGGGACTTGGGGTTCCTTATAACAGACGATTATCTTAACAGGCAGTGGTTGTAGGATATAGGTGCATGGGATTGTGCTGCTCTATAGCACTTTTGCAAACATCCTAAAGCAAGTTGGTAGAGTGCAGTGCATCGCTCTTGACAGCTGCGCCTTCCGTGCAAAGATTTTGTACCAGCTTTGATCAGTTAGGGTAGTGGAATGCCAGTCTGAATGAGACCAGTAGTAACATGTGGTTACGGTACACTTATTGCATTAAAATCGACTCCTTCCTTAATCACTTCAGAGCTGTATGCACGCCCCGCTCTTCATGATGTAGCAATTCGCAAACCAACCAGTCTTACACAGCATCTACCTCCGCCCCCTAACCGAAAACGCCTCCCTCGCCAACCCCACCTCCTCGCTCTCCGCTGCCGATCTGCGCCGTGCAAGGCGACCCTGCCTATCAAACTATTTCAACTTCCCAAGCCACTCCCTCCTCAGTATTTCAAACTCCCTAGAATCGTATCTCTCCGTCCCCCACCCAGCCTGCCGGTACAACATCTGCAGCGATCTCCAGCGATTAATCACTTCCCTAAGTTTAGACACTATATGCTCACTCTCGTTCCGTCTGACCTGCGCCACAGCCAATGCCGGATCCCGTGGCAACCGAATACCCCCGGCCACCATATTCTGCAAGCAGATGGGATTCTCCAGGATCCGACGCGAGTTTGGAGACGCCTCATCGAAGTAAAGCACCCACTCCAGACTATTGAACTTCCCTAGTATCTCACCAAAGACTTCTTCAACCGAGCGGCTGGGAGCCTGATCCCACATCTCTGCATCTGCGTAACCCCACTCTATGATCCTTTCTGCGCCAACTTAGCAAACTGAACCTATCCCAACTAAAAACCATCCTACTCACGCGTTCTCATATCGTAAATCAAGTCCACCCCATACTGGCCTGGATACATCCTTCCAATCGACAACCGCAACATCCAGGGATGAAGCAATCTGTGATATGATGACATAGACTCGTCGCCCCAGCGCAGATACTCGACCTACTCGGTGTCGCGCTCGATGGCGTAGCTGACAGCTTGCGATCGCAGGAGGATCTCGGTGCCATCGTTTTGAAAACCCCATGCCACGTCTCCACGTAAGAACGGAATCATTCTGACGAGTTGGATGGTTTCGGCTTCGTAGCCGAGCGGTTGGAGAGTGGCTTCGGGAATGGTCTTGGTGCTGTGCGGTGGTCTGAGCACTTCCTTTGGAGAGATATGGCGCATGAACATGAGCATGTTGTATATCTTGTTCATACTCGAGATCAGCGTCGCATGTTTTTCAGCGATGTCTTCCATGGTGGCAGAGTAGTCTGGGGTGATTTGTAGCGATGAGAAGGAGGCGGTGTGTTCGAACTAAGCAACGGTGGACAGAGGATTGGCAGAAACGAAACTACGAAATCTTATATCTGCAAAAAGCATAAGCCAACCCGAAACAACAGCTGTACTCCGTACGATGTTCAAGAAATGAGAAGCGAGTACAAAAGATTGGCAAAAACATACAACAGCGGGTATTCGCTAGTGGTCACCCACCTAACTACTAATCCGCCGGTACGTTGCTTAAATAGGGCTGAGCGAACGGGAAGCCTTGTTTTCAACGTCCTATGGTCGTATGTGGGAGAAATTACTTGTTCTTATATTTACATTGCACTTTAGTAACGGGTGTTAAGTAAAACCAACTACGTGATGGGTCCTGACTTTTTCCGAGTGAGCAACAACACTATAAACATAGGACGTGGCGAACAGAGGTGTCTGTCGGAAGCGCGGTCATCAAAGTGTTCTCGCATCGAATGAGCTGTCATACTCTATGTTCCGCGGATATGGTCCCACCTCAACTCATCATCAGATCGCCCTCTCTACTTTCCTCCACCCCCTCCACACCCGCCCTGAACATCGTCCTCACCGTCGTTTCCAACCTCCTCGTCACCACCGCCCCACTCTCTATAAAGTCCTTCAGCACACCCACGGCCCGCTCGTCGCCCTTGTCGCACAGCGCTTTGATAAGCCCCTCGTAGGTGTTCCTCCTGGGCCGGTAGCCCGCGGCGCGCATCTCCTCGAAGTAGCCGAAATGGTCGTCCAGGTCGCCCGCGCGTTCGCACACCAGCATCAGGCGGTCATACGTGATGCGGTCGGGCTGCAGGTTGAGCGCGAGCATCTCGTTGGCGAGGAACATGGCCAGGTCTTTGCGGCCGGCGACGGCGCAGGCGCGGAAGAGCAGGTTGAAGGTTTCGGTGTTGGGGCCGGCGGGGGAGACGGTGTGCAGCGCTTTGTAGATCTCCAGCGCGTGCCGGATCGCGTCAAGGCTTACTGCGGCTTGGATGCAGCAGTTGACCGCTGCAGTGGGAACACGGCGGCCTTGGGCTTCGAAATCCTGGAGCAGCGAGAAGGCGTGGAGGTACATTGGTGTTTTTTCTTCTTTCTGTTCGCCACGTTCATCGAGCGTGGTGGCGGGTACAGGAGGGGCGTGGCGGAGATACCAGTAAAGGGGATGGCAAGTGCCTGCGTCCACTTTGAGGTTGGCGTCGGTCATGATCAGTATGACGGAGAGGGCGTCGGAAAGGGCGTTAGCTTTCAGGTAAGTAGCAATGAGGAGCTCATAATGGTGCGTCGTGAAGATGGTCTCGCGCTCAGTGAGGAGACGGAAGACATCGGTTGCGAGCTGTACGTCGCCGTGGCGGGCGGCGAGCGAGAGAACAGCCACGCAGGTGCCAGTTGCAGGCTTGAGGAAGCCGGGCTGGACTTGGTAGTTCCATACTATGCGCGCGGCATCGTGCTGGCCGTGGTCAGCATTTCGTTGAACATGTTGCGCAACAGATGGAGTACTCACCAGCTGCTTGTTTGCAGCGGCGTCCAGCAAAGCACCCCACAGCGCAGTGCTGAGCTTAACACCGTACACGTCGCCACCAGCATTCCTCTCTGTGGCACGCTGCTTCAGGCCCAGTACATGGAAAGCCTCCTCGACCTCTCCAAACTCCAACAGCGTCCACATGGCCACACTCCACACCCAATCCTCGACCCTCACTTTCCCACACATGTCCTCCAGCATCTCCAGTGCCTGCTCAAAGCACCGGTCCCTCAACAGCCCCGCGACCACAAATCCCTGCGCACGAGGACTCAGCGCGAACCACTTGGCGCGCATGTACTCCAGCACCTCGGCTCGCAGCAGATAATCAGGGTGTACACTCAAAGCCTCGAGCACATTCTCGCAGCCCCTGACATCCAGCTCGACTTTCTGTCCCGCAGCCATGTCCGACGCATCGCTCCAGAAGCCCATTTCCTCCAGCACCTTGCGCACCTTCCCTGCTGTGCCCTGATCGCTCGACGTGAAGCTGTGCAGGATGGCGGCGTACATGTCCTTGTCGGGCGCCTGCCCGCGGTCCTGCACGAGCACCCTACAGATGCTCATCACCTGGTCGAAGTTTCCCCTGCCGCCCTCGATGCGCAGGTCCTCGTACAGCATGTGTGTGGGGAGCTGCGTGAGGGGGACTTGCTGTCTGGGTTTGGCGTTGCGGGCGAGCCAGCTCGATTGCGATTGTGGTTGCTGGGCTGACGGCCGGATGTGTGGCTGCTCGAAGAAGGTCATGTTGGTATTGGAGACTGTGCTGGCTGCGGCGCTGTAGAAGCGCGATTGGCATTGTGGGCGCCCGCGCGGCTTGCTATGTTTGCGCAGGGCGGTGCGCAGCGTTACGGGTGCTGGTGCCGGTGCTGGTGCGCGAGCGAGGTGGTTGGCTGTGACTGTAACTGTGGCATTGGAGGGGAAGCCTGGACAAAGACATCGCCATAGCGCATCGTTGACGAAGGGCCGTGGTGGCATTGGCAGATTTGGTCGTGAGAGTCGGAGGGTTGGCGTCGTTGGCGCCTTTGAATGTTCGGGCGGCATGCAATCACGTGGTCCATGCACGGGGTGCCCGTTCCGTAGGTAAGGCTGACTGAAGCTACAATAGTACGCTCTACCATCCCACTCATACAAAGAGTGTCGCTTTACACACGCTTATCCACTTTTCGCTCTCTTGTGTAGTGTCATGTCCTGTTGATCAAAAGAACGCGTCATTCAGCAACCCTTGTGCCTGAAATCACGAAGCTCTGTGGAGTATCGATACAAATTCAAGATCATATCAATCTTATTGAATCCAATCTAGTTTCATTACTTTTGTACGGTTTGGACATACAATTCCCATTCGGTACGCTGTCAACGACTCGCGTCCATTATAGCAAGGTAAAAGCTAACATGTGCCTTGCTCTAATTGATACCCGCAAGCATCCACAAGTTCCCACAGCACATGAATCTACTCTACTGAGTTCCCTGTCCTGTACATGGTCAGTCTTCAGATCTATGAATGAATTCAGACTGTGATACTTCGTACATACATTTTTGTGCGCGTCAGAGGTCTTGGTAACAAGATTCTCGAGGCCCGACACTGCCTAAGCAGCATCGTCGTCGTCGTCGGAAGAGTCACTATCGGCGGGAGAAGCCGCGTGGGTGGGAGAAGCAGCCTCGGTGGAAGAAGCAACCTCGTTGGAGGAACACGGGTCGATGGTAGAAGCAGCGTCAGTGGCAGAAGCAGTGTTATGGTAGAGACCGGTACTAGTCCAGCGCTCCTTGCAAGCTACAGGAGGACCGTAGTTGCAGTATTCGCCAGGAGCGCATGTCTGTAGATAAAGCGTACCAGACGTGCATGAGATAATTGCGGGCTGCTTCTTGTCTGGGTTGCACTTGACCTCGTTGTCATTGCAGCTGACAGTAGGGCTACCGAGCACAGTGAAGGGCAGACTCGTAAGAGCCAGGAGAACGAGAGTAATTTTCATGATGTCATGTTGCAGATGTGCAATTGTAGGATTGCTTGTAGTGAGAAAAAGTGAGTGTGAGAGTGGAGGATCAAAAAAGTGACGGCAGAAAGTTTCTATCATGACCAGGCTTGAGGTGAGAGTGAGGGTGAGAGAGTGGCTGTGCCGTAGCTCTTTTTCTGGGCGAGCCTCCTTCACCGTGAGGCTGGCGGTGCGGTCCACTTTTTATCTAGAGGCGCAATAAAGATGTAAAGCGACAAGACGACAAAGAGAGTATGTACGAACAACTGGCAAGAGGACATCGTTCAAACTGAGACAGGGCAAAACCAATGAAAACAGAACATAACGCCGATATACCTCACCTTAAGTAAGAAGAAAATTGTTTTGATGTTAAATGCATGCGTATGCGAATGAATGAAAGACCAGGTGGCAGGCTACTTGTGTAGTTTGGTGCTCATGATCTGTTTGACATGCTACGACGACGAGCGAGAGAACGCAGCTGGTTATTAGTGAAATTATGTAAGTCAGATTACTGAGCATTGAAAGTCAGCAGCGGCGTTCCTCGAAGACAAAGTCTTGAACTGTTTCTAGACTTCTAGTGAGGTCCTTTCGACCTTTTCTTACTGCGAATTGACCGCTTGGAATGAATGGTGTACTGGTCGCCTTAATTAGAGGACGCAGGAATCGAATTGGTTTCTGGTTCTGACATTTGCGAGTGGCATAAGCAGTAGTAATAATGAACCGCTTCTTAAAGTGGCAATATTCTGACTATGTGTTCCCTCAGCTTCCATTGCAATTTGTGGAGTAGAACGTGCGGAGAGGAGCATCCATTGAATCTCGGGGTATCAGTCGGTCGATCCCCAGAAATTCACAGCATAGACGTGCATTTTACGAGGTTACATCGGTACCACTCTTTCTCCACGGGGTAACGATCTCAAGAACGTGCAAATCTCAATGTCATCGGCGTTTGACAGGTCGGGTGTTCCTGGACACACCCGGTGTATCCTCTAGCGTGGCTCCGAAAGTTCCCGAAAACGATCGTGCACGACCGCGAAGCTGGCCCTATACCACGGTACGAACGGCTTCAGGCGCAACCGATTATTCTCTAGGGCGTCTATATCCCTCCAGGTTTTAGCGAAGCTGTGTTTGGGGTAGTTGAGCACGAATGGGGCCCCGATGTCGATAAATAACGTGGAGTAATGTGTCGCGTCCTTCACGAGCAAAAGGCAAATGGAAATCATTGTCCCGAGACAGTGCTGTTATGACGCGGTCTTAAGGCCCATGTATTGAGCATCGGGTCCCGCTTGCAGTCATCCGCTGACCTCGATTTCCAGCGGATTTGTGCGACCAGTGTGCAGCAGGCGCAGAAGTATTTGCAGGTGCAGAAATTCCAAGAGCGACCCTCAGCTTCCCTCTGCGGCACTATATGTGCATATCTTTGCGCCTCCTGCCTCTTTTGCGATTGTATGCATGTTATCACAGCATTGGAAGCAATGATAGCCGTAGCTGTCGGGGCTTAATGCTCGCAGATAATACCAAGACTGGTCGACGCCTGTTGATAGTGGTGTTCTTGCTGGTTCACCGGAAACCAAACGTACGCTCGAAACTCAATCTGAGCCATGATTCAGCCTGGAGAGTCGTTGTGAGCGAGATATTGAGTCGCAGGCATCTAAGAGACTGTTCCAGACGATTGGGTTGACGGTCGAAGATAGAGATGGAACTGTTGGGACTGTGGACTGCAGCGTTAGCTCTAAAAAGTTCCAACTTTCCACGCGACCTCGCGCAACAGAATTTCTCCTTCCTCACTTGGCGGCTCCTTCCTGTCGCGAAACTCCCTGTTTGCCAAGACAGCAGTGAGGCTTGTTTGTGAGAGTCATGTTTTGCACGTAAGAGGTTGCTGACCCAACCATCGCTTAAACACAAACGTGTCGTACGCCCCGGCAATGTTTGACATTAAACAATATCGGACCTTGGCGACGGCAGAGACCTCGGTGGACGTGTGAACAAGCCTGGAGGCTGAAGCCAAGATGTCTTATGCATGCGCGGCCGTGTACATGTCTCGTACATGCGGCTCTAGCCCGTCCGCTATCTCCGGACAGATTTTGCGTTGCCATTCGAAGGGCATGACCAGCAGCAATGATAGTTTGTAAGTGCGAGAAGCGGAGCGCAGTCAACAGCAGTTCCATGTATGTTGTTTGAAATCTCTTCACAGTGATATCTCTGCAATGTTAGAATTTCCAAAATGAAAGTTGTAAGACGGCCTCCGGCAGTCGCCCGTATCCACAAATATCTCAGGCGATGCTAGACAAGCAGCCTATAGAAAGCTAGTCTTAGTCAAGCCTCGTGCCGCTGGCCTGAGTGGGACCTCGAAGGCCCTGAACACCGACATTCGGTCGAAACAGGCGTGGGCGTGCAGGGAGGACGCGATTCGTTTCGCGGCTTGCCAGCCAAGATGCTTGGAGCCTGAGAAGCGTCGCAATGCAAGTCAGAATGGATTCGACGCGTTCATGAAGATGTGTGATCGAGTCGTGGAGGTCTCCAGAGACGATGTTGACGAGTCGCCTCGTTACGGGTCACCAGCCTCGCGGCACTTGCAGCTTTTACGGTACGCACGGGTTGATGTCATTGGAAGGCGCAATGCACAGGGCAGAGAGGTGTACTGGAGCGCGGAGAATCCATGGATGCAATTACCCCGAAATTCTCAAAGATCATCATTGACATATAGAAACAGGGACGTGATCAACGAACAGAGCGTTAGGTGACGGCGTCGCCAAGCTAAAAGCTTGTCAGGCTTAGGCCTCACCACAACACGAGTCGAGATGCGACGAAACCTACGCCGGCTAATGTGTGGGATGTCGGGAGCATCTCGCAGGAGGAGTGCTTGTTCCTTGCGGTGCCATTGGAGGCGTAGGTCCGACATTCAATAGACGTAACGCGTCCTGGTAAGGCATCACGTATCATCGGAGGCAGGAAGGCTTGTCATCTGCCGAGGCCGCAGAGCCGCAAAAGCATCTAGGGGGCCCACCCAAACTTATCAATCCAGTGTCGATAGCGCTGCAACCTGGTCGGCATTTGACATCACCTGCACGCTCAACAAATTCACGCACACCCCGGGTTTCGCCATCCGCTCTCTGGCGCGGCGCTCCTGCCGCCTGCGTGAGAATTGTGCTTGTTTTTCCCCACACACCGGTGAGGCCCTGCTGTGGAGTCCAGATGGGGGTAGGTCTCGTTTTTGCCTCGGACGACCTTTGTTTCCAGCTTGAACGAGACATCGGACCGCGCTTCAAGATCCATCTCCGGCATCCCCAAGGTGGATCCTCGAAGATAGCTAATGCCCACACACTCCAATAATGTGGGGGCGCGAGAGCGAGTACAAGTAGCTCTCGCTGTCCCTGAGAGTTTGTCTTCAGTCATTCCGTCTCGTTCATACAGGCATCTCTAGCGTCTGCCGATCGACGAAGTCTCTGGGCTTCCCATCAGTACCACTACTCACTCTCATATACCCTCAACAACCATGGGTCTTACTGGAAAGTCACTCCAGATGAGCCAGCTTCTGCTGGTCGTCTTACCCGCTTTCGTCCTCTTTGGATACAACCAATCTGGTGTCGGCGGTCTCTTATCCCTGGAGGATTGGAACAAGCACTTCCCCGAGATCGACACAGTCCACGTTAAGGGTGCCTTGAAGAGCGAACACTCGACCAAGCAGGGTGCAGTCGTTGCATCCTTCACCATCGGTGCCCTCTTCGGTGCCCTCTCATGCTCCTGGGTTGGCGACTGGCTCGGTCGCCGCAAAGTCATCTTCATTGGCGCCGTCTGCACTCTCATCGGCGAGATTCTCCAGTGCACTTCCTTCCAGCTTGCGCAGTTCGTCGTCGGTCGATTTATTCTTGGCTGGGGTGTTGGCCAGCTGAGTGCTACTGTCCCCGTTTGGCAGTCCGAATGCTCGTCCTCCGCCAACCGTGGCAAGCACGTTGTTCTCGACGGCTGCTTCATTTCTCTTGGTTACCTCCTTGAAGCCTGGATCAACCTTGGTTTCTTCGAGCAGGACAACCTTCCTCTGCAGTGGCGCATTCCCCTCGCAATCCCCACCGTTATCTCGCTCATTCCGATGGCTGTCGTCTTCACCATCCCCGAGTCCCCACGTTGGTTAGTCGCCAAGGGCCGTGTTGAGGACGCTCGCAAGAGTCTGTCCGATTTCAAGGGTGTCGACCTCCACCACCAAGATGTTGCAGCTGAGATCAGCGGCATTGAGCTTGCTTTAGAGGAGACGAAGGGTAGTGCCGTTAAGCTTAGCCAGATCTTTACCAACGGCAAGGACAGGCTCTTCTATCGCTTTTCTCTCTGCATCTTCCTGCAGTTCCTCCAGCAGATGTGTGGTTCCAACCTGATCTCCACTTACTCGACCATCATCTTCCAGCAAGGTCTCGGTCTGGACGGCGAGATCTCTCGCATCCTGTCTGGTGGTGCGCTTACCTGGAAGTTCCTGTCTTGCTTTGTCGCCTTCTTCACAATCGACCGCTTCGGTCGCCGCAAGCTCTTCATGTTCTCCGGTGTAGGTATGGCGTCGTGCATGTTGGCCCTGGCAGTCGCCTCCTCGTACCCTAAGACGGATAAGGCTGCACAGATCGCTTCCGCTCTGTTCGTCTTCCTCTTCAATTTCTTCATCCCGATCGGCTTCCTCGGCGCCAACTTCCTGTACTGCACTGAGGTCGCACCTACCCGTCTCCGCGTTCCCATGGCTGGTATCTCGACCGCCAACCATTGGCTGTGGAACTTCGTCGTCAACATGGTGACTCCCGTTGCCATCGAGACCATTGGCTGGAAGTACTACCTCGTCTTCCTTATCATTTCCGCCATCATTGTCCCCATTGTGTACTTGTTCTACCCCGAGACCATGGGCCGCTCGCTCGAGGAGCTCGAGATGATGTTCAGCAGTGGCAAGAGCATTCCCGGCATCGTGCGCGAGTCGAGGCGACCGCTAACCGGCGGGTTCTTGGACGATGTCAACTCGATCGAGAAGGGTCACGAGAAGAGTGTCAGCGAGAAGGAGTCGATCCAGGCCTAGACAATAGGAAAAGAAAAGTACGAAAACTATATAGATGAGATGTGAGCAGCGTAACGACCGAATATGAATCTTTTACGACCTTCCAAAACACGGGTGCAATCGGTGACAGGTTTTCTTTTCTGCAACGTGAGATCCACTTCTGAGGCTCTCTGAGGCTGAAAACGCCTGAAAATACTTGTAAGGGCCTGAAAAGCTCCGGTCGGTCCCGAGATTCTTCACATGTCTGCCCAATCTCGCCCTGTGCTGTAGGGCTGGGCCTCCGACTCCGACCGCTCCCGTGCATCGGACGCCGATGGACCCACTTTGAGCCGCATCGGAGGTTCGAGAGTTCCATCTACATACAAGAAGGGTAGCAGCGGTGCCAGTTAGAAGTGAAGAATTGTTTATATATCTCGCTGTCAATTTACAAAGGGTTGAGTTGTGTTGTTGTTGCTGTCACAATAACTCGTTTATGATAGGAAAGGTCGAGAGCCCCAAGAGGACTCAGCTTCGCATAAGCAACAAGTCATCTTTTTCTCTCGATAAATCCTGTAACTCTACAATATACACTGATTGACACATAAGCCTTGGTTATCCTACTGAATCTTGCAGTCTGCTTGGTAGCCGGTCAGCCGTGACAAGGTGCGATATCTTGAGCATCAAGTGCGCTTGAACCTTTTGCGGTATCGAATTTGTATTGAACTCGAGTGAAGCTTCACTTAAGTACAGCACCTTGTCATGGCCGACTAACCTCCGAGGCCTCCTAGAGGATTCAATCAAGAAAAACAAAAGAGAGAATGTAGCCAATTAACAGTGTAGCTATCTTAATTTTTTTCTCTAATTGCCTAGCACCAGCTAATAAAACCTAAAGGACTCCTGGGTTTTGCCAATCTTGCAGAGTGCTCGGTTTTCAGACGGTCGTGGCAAGGTGCTTTACATGAATGAACATCTCCCGGTCGATTGTGTGGTTCTAATACGAGAATCAATTCACGCTTCCTGCCTCTGGCAAGTCAAATCCAACAGTTGTGTTACTTCCCTTGGTTCCAATCAATATGAGAGTTGATGGACTCAGCTGTAAGACCCCAAGACCCTTCCAGTCGCACATATCGTGCTCTCAAGGCGCGGAGGACCGACGTCTGAACACAGATGGTTTGAAGTACTTCTGATACTGTTCCAAGTCAAACTTCCCTTCTTCAAGCTCCTTGCTATTCGGCAATCCAGCCCAAACGAAATAGCGACAGTCGAATAGTACAGTTCCATCTTCCAGCATCGCACTGCGCTCGTATCAGGTATAAGCTGATGTTTTGTACGCGACCAACCGCTCGAAGTGTTCCTCTGACTCAATTTTCCATACAACTCCGCTTACATTTCCATGAGCAGGTACCAGAGCCGGATAGATGCCCCACGTCTTGATTTTGTAGCCGTCAATGATCGCTGGTCTTGTCGTTGGTAGATCGGGAAGTTGAAGTACTGTTTGGAGGACTTCAGGGTCCATGAGCGAGCCGTAAAAGAACATGTGACAAGGCTCGAACGGTATTTTTGGTGGACCTGTGTCCGCGAGCTCGAGCATGAGACGCATATAATATTCGTTATCTATGACTGGTCTATCGAAAGCCCCAGGAGGAACAGGAGGAGGTTCAGGCTTTGGGATCGATATAACCGATGGTATTGTAGGATCTACGGGAGGAAGGGAAGGTGGGGGTGGAATCACAGTTTGCGCCGCTGTGTCGACACGCCTTTTTTCCTGAGGTGAGGGCGGTCTCACAGGTGGACGTGATACTGTAGTCACTCCATGGAGCATTTAGTATAGAGATTCCGATTCTTGGATCATCGTTTGAGTCGATGTGCTCTTGGGTGCAGTTAGGTAGACGCGCTCCTCTTCTTGAGGTGAGGGCGGTCTCACTGGTGAACGCAGTACCGTAGTTGATCCATCGAGCGTGTGATCTAGAGATTCTGCTTCTTGGATCATTGTTCGGATCGGTGTGCTCATAGGTGCTGTTGTATGGACACGCCCATCTTCCTGAGCTGAAGGTGGTCTTGAAGGGGGAGACGGTACTATATCCACTTCATCGAGCGTGTGGTCTCGAGACTCTACTTCTTGATTCATGATACGACTTACGGGTATTGTCGAGCGGTTGAGTGTCAGGAGTATTGGTTGATGCAAAGTGGTCACACAGCTGCCTAAATAACGGGCGTGGGCGCGCGCACAGACCACCTGCCGCAAACAGGGTGAAGTAAAGCGGCGCAGCAGAAAACCGAGAAAGAACAATGAATGCATAGCGGTATCCTGGGCGAGGTGGTTAATTTACTGCGCTATATGAATAAGGAATAGCGTACTTATGATTTACTTATGTTTAGTAAATGTGCTTAGGGGTTGGGAGCATAGGAAGTTTAGGAAGTTTAGGAAGGCGTGTAGAAGTCGTGGCTGAGTTGCGCGGGTGGAGGTCAGACGCCGCTGCGGAAGCGTGGTTGAGAATTAGCTGGGTTTTAACCAATAGAGCCGTTACTTTCACTCTGGCGTGAGATGGTCTTCCTGACAACAGCTACCCAAAATGATCTTTCGACATCGTATTCTACTCAATAGACTTGTATGGGCGCCGTGTATAAGATTTGGGACCCCCCCCCCCCCTTTGTCAAAAAAGTGGGAATATGAGATTAGATACGATAGCAGCACAATATGGGTATCAACTTACTCGCCATGACGTGCTGAGATAGATGATGAAGGTCTGCAGGCTTGTCCTCACCACGTTAACACAACAAGAGTGTGATGAAGGAAAGAGGGTTGGAAAGACAGAGTGACTTTATTAGGGTCATAGGGGCAGAGTGACGTTGTTAGGATCTCTGTGGCCTCCGAGTGGTGGTGAAGGTCTGGGTCAGGGTCTGCACGTGACAATAACGCCACAACCCCTCTTCCTTATCATAACCTCTCTTTAGTATGCCGAATCTCCTTCCTTTATTATACTCTTGTTGTGTTAACGTGGTAAGGGTAAGCCTGCAGACCTTTACAATATGCCCTAGCACATTAGGCCGAGTAACTTAGCACCCATATTGTGCTGCTAACTACCTAGGGTCGTATCCGATCTCATATTCCCACCTTTTTTGACAGGGGGGAGGGGTTCCCAAATCTTATGCAGGGCACCCATATGGGTAAATCGCACAATTTCTCACACAACGTCTTCCGCTGGAATTTCACGCCCCTTCTAAATCACTCTATGGGCACAATCGAATTTCGCCAACCTCCGGGCTCTTTTAATGCAGCTTTAACTAAGCTCAGGGTGACGTTTGCTGTTTCGTTTGTTCAGGCAGCAATCACATCTGCGCATACTCTGAACAGCACCAGACTTGCGGTACTAGAAGATTTCAGGAC
Source organism: Epicoccum nigrum (assembly GCA_002116315.1). NCBI lineage: Eukaryota > Fungi > Ascomycota > Dothideomycetes > Pleosporales > Didymellaceae > Epicoccum > Epicoccum nigrum. The sequence continues at coordinate 3,267,611 of KZ107839.1, forward strand.
TTTTCTGCTCAATGGTGCCGTTCAATCTGGCGTAAATGACTACTCCGTGCTAGACCGATTATTCTATGGCAAGACCCAACTGCCACCTGGCGTGTATGATCTACAGCATTTCACGCAACAGGATATGATTAATTTCGGGACTAAAGCTACGGAGCTTAATATCACATTGGAGAAGTTCAAGAAACTGTATGGGTACAAGTGAATGGCCGACTAATGACTATCGGAGCATCCAGCTCAACACGAGCAGAGAGCGAGCACAGTGTAGAGGTTGGAGAGATTTCAATGTTGATGTACCATAAGCTGGTGGCGTGTCCGCTCCATGTCAGTTGAAGGCGAGGTGTTGGATCCCGGGATGTGTATAGTTTTCTACATAGTACTGGCTGCACAAGGGTAGTGCATTTACTGCTATTTCACAGCGATTGAAGCCGATACTAAGTCGGGTGATTATATCAATAGACAGCACTTTCCTCGGCTTCATTTTCAATCAATCATCCAACCCTTTCCCCAATTATCTCTATGCAATACCTTAGCCCCGAAGTTCTTTTCTCTTCTGCTGTGATTGGTGCATCTTGAAGACGGTAGAGATTTTTCAGAGTAGCAAAACAAGAAGCAGGAGAGTTTTGTTCAGCTGCAGTAGAGTCACTACTTGTCTTCCGACATCTCTAACCAACTACCGCCGTTCGCTCTTTCCTCAAGCTCTACAACGCTAGCCCCAATCTAGCACTAGTGTACTCGAACAATAGCTTGCTCAGATACCAACCTCTCCATCTTTGCTTCCCCATAATCTTCTCCCCCCAATGCCATGAGGAAAAATTCCGCACTTCATGCTCTTCTTTGTCTGAAGGTGCATCCGACAACGGTCTCTCCCCAGATAACAAACGCGACATGACCGAATACCAAGAGATTTGCATGCAGCCAAGGCCGCCAAAACGGGGCTTCGTCGCTGCCTCTCTTGACTGATCGGGAAGGTTGCTTTGGAGTCACGTCTTGGATTGACGGGTAACGAAGGCCGCAGCTACAACTGAAGGTAGATATCCGCCGTTGCTTGATAGCCTCTGCACAATGATGGGCATCGCCTTGGCCTTGTCGAACACGCGGATAACGGTTCCCGCGATACAGTCCTGCTATGTATCAATCAGCACGGACTGATCGTTGACCCCGCTTGGAGGCCTGCATACTGCCTGTATATAAACCCGCGCGAGCAGGACTACCCAAGACTGTCAACGATGGCTCGCTATCTCATTACCCGGATCCCTCCCATGGCGCCATCAGTGCTAACATTAGGCCTGATCGCCTTGATTCTGAGTTATGGATCGCACACTGTAGCCGCTGCTGGGAGCCAGCACCTCGCCAGTCGCCAGGGCGATGGCACAGCGCTCAACCCGCACTTCACTGCCATATCAGATTACATTGACTCTATCACAGACGACCTCTCGTCCATCAACACCGAGATTCACTCCAACCCTGAGCTGGGTTACGAGGAGGTCAAGGCTCATGACCTGCTGACATCGTTCATGGAAGGTCAGGAAGGGTGGAATGTCACGAGATCAGTGGGTAACATCTCGACAGCCTTCATGGCTGTATTTGAAGGCAGTGGAGAGGGACCGGTCATAGGCTTCAACGCCGAGTACGACGCTCTGCCTGACCTCGGTCATGCATGTGGACACAACCTCATCGCCACAGCTTCTCTTGGAGGCGCCCTCGCCGCCGCCGAGATCATGCGCACAGAGAACCTCGCCGGCAAGATCATTCTGTTCGGTACGCCGGCCGAGGAGTCGCTCGGTGGCAAGGTTAAGATGCTGGAAGCCGGTGTATTCAAAGACGCCAACATCTCCATCTCGCTCATCTCGCACCCTACCTCCAGTGGCGACAGCCCATACATGATCACCACTTCCACAGACCGCGTGGACGTCGAGTACTACGGGCTTGAAGCACACGCTGCCGCTGGGCCCTGGGAAGGCATCAACGCGCAGGACGGCCTACTGTTAGCCAACAGTGCGCTCTCGTATATGCGCCAGCAGATGCGCCCGTCCGACCGCGTCCACGGCTTTATCTCCAGCGCAGGGAGCCGCATCAATGTCATCTCCGCCAAAGCAGCGGGTTCGTACCAGATCCGCGCTAACGACGAGGCGCAACTCACCAACCTCACTACTCGCGTAGAGAACTGCTTCAAAGCCGGCGCGTTGGCGACTGGCGCAGAGCTAAACTTCACCATCCGCCCATACGGGTATGCGAATCATGTGACTAACGACTTGCTCGCCTCGAGCTACGCAACATACTTCACAGAGCAGGGCGGGGAGCTACAGCCAGCCGAGATGGACAAATTGAAAGATCCCTCCGGATCCACGGACCAGGGCAATCTCAGCCACGAGTGGCCGAGCATTTCTCCGTACTTTCAAATTACGAACGAGGATGGCAGTATCCCTGCTACAGGACCACATACCGCGCTGTTTGAGATTGCGGCAGGGAGTCGGCCGGCGTTCGAGAAAAGTATTGTTGTGGCGAAGAGTCTGGCCGGCGTGGCGATCGACGTGTTGATAGTTGAGGGGTTGTTAGAAAAGATTCAGGAGGAGTTTGAGGGATCGAGAATGCCGGGGTTGAGAAGGAGGGGAAAGCAATGAAAGAGAGAGAGTGTGTCGATACCACGGGCAGGATATAGAAGCAAAGAGCCACCACATAGAACAAGCCATGTCCGTTTACAACTGCCCAGTCATCTCACCGCTGCTTCCGCTCTGATCAGAATTCCTCGGCTCCCCAGGTCGATTCTTGGCAAAGGGCTACTCATAACCTCCATCATCTTCTCATACCTCTCCTCTTCATCCTCCCAATTTCTATCCCAGTCCTCTCTATCAAAATCCCTATTCGCTCCATGGTCTGTATCAACCCAGTCTTTATACGCCCCCGCGTTCGCCGCATCGATCCACTCTCCCGTCTCCTCATCCACGATCCTGACATCTCCCCTGCCCTTGCACCAGCGATTCTCCCAGCGACATTTCCTCGCGAACTTCGCCCACGCGTACAACCCATCCTTCACGAGGACGTCGCAAGTCTTCAGCGCGGGGAAATCAAAGATTCTGTAGCTGTAGTTGTGGCGGAAGCAGGAGGAGTCGTCCCAGCCGAAGTTGTGCACGAGTTCGAGCTGGAGATGTCTGATTTCGTTTATTTCTCGGCTTGTTCCTCGGGCCAGTGAGTTCATCAAGGCGCCGTTCATGAAAATGACGTCGGTCGATAGGTTCGCCCAGATGTATTGTGGGCTGCCTTCTACGGTGAAGCATTTCTGGTAGTGGTCGCCGGTGTATTTGCGCGATTCGCGGCAGGTGTTGATGAGAGCTGGCGGCGGTGTAGGGGAGCTGTATGCATCGTGAGTGCGCCGCTTGCGGACAGTGAGGACGCGGTTGAGGACGATAGAATGGAATGCATCGGTCCAGATTTGGATGCGGAGCTCGAGGGGGAGGAGGGGGAAGGGATGGAAGGTTGTCATTGTCCCGATGGGATGTTAGGTGCTTGGTGCGTTGTCTGCTCGATTTTGTTCGAGATGACGGATGCTCTGCCAGACGAGAGCGTTGTGAACATGTAGGCTATATTACTCGCGTTTGGATATATGACCGTCAGAAACGCCACAGGGCTGCCTGCAGGCTCACGTGAGTCATGCGCTGTCATTATGAGCAGTGTAGCTCAGCGATAGACATGGCCAAAGGAACACTCAGAGCAAGCACCAGCTTTTGATCTCAAAGAGCAGGGACACAGTCTGCTCTGCTCTGGCGGTGTTGAGGTTTCTGTGATGGCAAAGGGCGTTCAGCTAGACGATCACAGCGGCAAGGCAAGGTCTGCTGTCGTGATCAAGTGGATCAACAAGTCCAATACACATGTGGTGGAGTCAAAGACTGAGCGACACACACAGAAGTCACTCAGAGGGGTACAAAACACCAGCTCGTACGAAGCTATGCGGAGCCCCAGTGCCCCAGTCTGGCTGTCGCTGTCGAGAAACTGGAGACGAGCGTGCCTGCCTCGGCTGTTCCCAACCCCAGTCTGTGCGGCAAGCGCGTCTGTGCTGCTTTGTGGGGACTGGGGAGCGGCACCCTCAATCGAAGGGCTTCCTCAAAAGAGGGTGCGCCACAAGAGAGTACACAGTAAGCAACCGGCTTGTGATGTGCGACCCGTTGTCTCGTGTCAAGTGCGCCCGCAGAGCCTCATCTCCAACGTCTTTCATGTGAAAACTGGTCGGGCCAACGGACCAAGCGCCAAATCTTTTGCTTGCACCTGCGACGCGATGAGGTCACGCGGAGAGGGCTGGGCACCGATCCGCTCTACCTCGGCTCGGCGAGCCCACGACGAACCGGAGCTCACCCACTGGCCAACCTGACACGCGTGAGCTTTCGCCGAGGAACAAACGCAGCTCTGCCGGTACTACGGTCTAGATATTCTGTCGAGCGTCACCCGCTCTGCTACCATTCTCTGCTTCTTCTTTCTTTCCATCGCTTGTAATGTTCAGCAGAGTCGCGCGCGCGAGAGCTCCCGCCTCGATACTCCGCAGACCTGTGACCCAGATTCAGACGCCGAGGGTACGTACCTTATCAATACCGTGATTGGTGGCAGGAGAAGCTAATGGAGGCAGATTGTTGCGATGGCGCCCACACGGAAGCAGTCGTCGCTGCCAGAGGGTAAGACAAGCCACCACAAGCACTGCATCCAGCGCAATGGCTGACGTGACGTCTCAGGCTACAAGGAGGATCACAGCAAGGGTGCCATGCTGCGCTTTGAGGACTCGCTGCCCCGGCTGCCCGTGCCTACGCTCGAGGAGACAGCCAAGCGGTACCTCAAGTCGGTGCACCCGCTGCTCTCCCAGACCGAGTTCGAGGCCACCACCAAGGCCGTCGACGAGTTCGTCGCGCCCGGCGGCGCTGGTGAGACACTGCAGAAGCGCCTGGAGGAGCGCCGGGCGCGGCCGGAGATCAAGAACTGGCTCGCCGAGTGGTGGAACGACGCGGCATACATGGGCTACCGCGACCCCGTCGTGCCCTACGTCAGCTACTTCTACTCGCACCGCGATGACAAGAAGCGCAGAAACCCTGCCAAGCGCGCCGCCGCCATCTCAACCGCCGTGCTCGAGTTCAAGCGGCTGGTCGACCATGCCGAGCTGGAGCCCGAGTACATGAAGAAGTTGCCCATGGCCATGAGCTCCTACGAGTGGATGTTCAACTGCAGCCGCGTGCCCAAGAAGCCCGCCGACACATCCGTCAAGTTCCCCTTCAAGGAGAACCAGCACATCATCGCCATCCGCAAGAACCAGTTCTGGAAGATCCCCCACGAGGTCAACGGCAAGCAGCTCAACACCAGCGAGCTCGAGCTGCAGTTCAAGCGCATCTACGAGAGCGCCGTCAAGACCGACCCTGTTGGCAGCCTGACCTCGCAGAACCGCGATGTCTGGTCCGAAGTCTACCCTAAGCTCAAGGCTGCGTCTGCCGTCAACGCCGCGACCATCGAGGCCATTGAGTCTGCGTCGTTTGTTGTCTGCCTCGACGACGCCTCCCCCGTGACTCTCGAGGAGCGCGCCCACCAGTACTGGCACGGCGACGGCGCGAACAGGTGGTTCGACAAGCCGCTCCAGTTCATCGTCAACGAGAACGGCACATCCGGCTTCATGGGCGAGCACTCCATCATGGACGGCACCCCCACCCACCGCCTGAACGACCATGCCAACATGCTGATCTTCACCAACGCTTTGCCCTTCGACGACCCCAACGTCCGCTCCGACCTGCCCAACCCCAAGCCTCTCCGCTTTGAGCTCAATGCCGAACTCAAGCAAGACATCGCCGCTGCCCAAGCCCACTTCGCCCAGCAGATCGGTGCCCACGAGCTGCGCGTCCAAGCCTACCAGGGCTACGGCAAGGGTCTGATCAAGAAGTTCAAGTGCTCGCCCGATGCCTATGTGCAGATGATCATCCAGCTCGCCTACCACAAGTTCTACGGCAAGAACCGCCCCACCTACGAGTCCGCCGCCACGCGCCGCTTCCAGGAGGGCCGCACAGAGACCTGCCGCACCGTGTCCGACGAGAGCGTAGCTTTCTGCAACGCCATGGCCGACCCGGCTGCCACTCCCGAGGAGTGCCAGAAGAAGTTCCGCGCCGCGCTCAACGCACACGTCAAGTACATCACCGATGCGAGCGACGGGCGGGGTGTCGATCGCCACCTGTTCGGCCTGAAGAAGTGCCTCAAGGAGGGCGAGGAGGTGCCGGCGCTGTACAAGGACCCTGCCTTCTCGTACAGTAGCACATGGTTCATCTCGTCATCGCAGTTGTCCAGCGAGTACTTCAACGGCTACGGGTGGAGCCAGGTTGTTGATGACGGCTGGGGTCTTGCGTACATGATCAACGAGAACAGCATCCAGTTTAACGTCTGCTCTAAGGGGCTGGGGTCGGTAAGTTTTGTCATCTTGTTGAGCGTGGAATGAGTGCTAATGATTCGACAGGACAAGATGAGCTTCTACCTCAATGAGGCCGCGGGCGACATCAGGGATCTCATGCTGCCTACGCTGGAGGCACCCAAGGCGAAACTGTAGGGAAGTCGCATTCGCCGGTTTGAATTTAGGTTGAATGAAGCATCTTGAAAGGACACAATGAGCAGTTCTCTTAGTCGGTTAGAAATGAGGTTCGCAGCACATAGGTGTGGAAGAGAAAAGATACTGCTGCTACGGCAGCAGAGACTTGGTGTATGCAACGCAACACTAGCTAGTATCTGTCGCATCTTGCAGGAATACGAATATTTGAAATCGTAAAAAGTGAACAAAATGATGTCCCTGGGAGATCCTTTTGTATTCTCGTCCTTCGCGTGCTGTTCTGGACGCGATAGGAAGTTTTCCACGTGCAAGGTCGTTCTAAATTACGTCCTGGATAGACCAGCTACTTCGTATCAGCATGGTGCATCTGGGCCTAGATCTTACGGTGTAACACTAATATTTCCTACGGTACTCTGTTGACACGGCCGCTACGCTTCGGCCCTAGGTGTCAACGCAATGACTACTAGCCTCTTCGTATGCATCGAACATAGTGCGCGGTCGTCACCCGTAGCTTCCCCATGTTTTGGACTCGGCCGACGCGGGAGGAGCATCGGATCTACAAAGTCCAGGTGGGGGTCTGCTAGTCTTGGTCTGTGACGAACATACATGTAGAATTTCAATTGGATTGATCTAGCTTGCTCCAGCTCATAGATAAGGGAAGGGCATACGCTGCGTCTCCGTTCCAAGTCGATACCTGCCTACTTCACGCCCTCACCAACCACACGACAAACCAATTGCAGAACGCACCCGAAATCCCAACCTTTGTCTTCTCCCCTCACATACTTACACCCAATATGCTCTCCCTATCCGCCAGCCTAATCCACCTATACATAAAGTACATCCGCGCCTCAAAAGCCGTCTTCGGCAGCGCCCAGCGCACCCGCGAGCAGCTCCACGACCTCTACCTCCACCCACAGAGCTTCAGCCCACCCGCCGCTCCCGGGCCAGACATCTCAATACAGCGCGAAGATGTCACAGACTGGCCTTTATACCGCGTATCCTCGTCCCTGCCGTCTCCCCAGCAGCAGTCCTCTCTTCCCACCCCCTCTAGAAATGCAGAGAGCAGAGGAAGCGATCTCCCCCGCAGCGCAGCAATGCTATACCTCCACGGCGGCGCCTTCTACCGCGAAATCGACCCCGGCCACTGGACCTTCATCTCCCAAGCCGCGCGCGAAACGGGCCTCGACGTGCTCGTCCCCATCTACCCGCTCCTGCCACGGCCGGGCGCAACCGCCAGCAACGTAGTATCGCGTCTCGAGGAGCTGGTGCGCCTCCTCAGCAGAAAGCAGCGCATCGTCAGCATCGCGGGCGACTCTGCGGGCGGGTGCATCGCGCTGGCGCTTGCGCAGCGGCTGGTTGCCTCCGCCCCCGACGTGAGCGGGCAGCTCTCGTCCGTGGTGCTCATCTCGCCCGTCCTGGACCTCGCGCTGGATAACCCCGAAGCAGAGCGCCTGGACCCAGTGGACCCTTGGCTGGGCCTCGCGGGGCTGCGCGCCATCGCGCCGCTGTGGGCGGGGGAGCTGCCGGTGAGGGATCCGAGGGTGAGTCCGCTGTACGGCGCGATTGAGGGGTTGCCGCCTGTGATGCTGCTGTCTGGGACGATGGATTTGCTGAATCCGGATGCGAGGAGGTTGAGTGGGAGGTTTCAGGGGATGAAGGATGGGGGTGGGGAAAAGGGGGTGAAGGGGAGTGTGGAGTTGGAGAGGTTCGTGTATGTGGAGGGGGAGGGGATGGTGCATGTTTACCCGTTGCTGCCGCATTGGGAGGGGGGTGTGGCGAGGGAGAGGATTATGGGGTTTGTTAGGGGGTGTCTGGTTTAGGGGCGCGGTAAGCTTTGAAGTGTGGTGGAGTCGGGACGTTAGACGAGGTGGGGTGGGTTGGCAATGGTGGTTTGATTTCTTCTTGATGTGGAAGACACTAAGATAAGTATCGTTGGACGTGAATATCAGGCGTGATGCGTTGCCGTACTAGATACATAAGTAAGCTATTGGACGTGCGCCTTTCGACAGTTTCGGTTATGCTGGCTTTGTGAGCGCACTTCTTTGATGTACTGCAGATAGCTGTCTTGCTTGGGAACCATGGCCGCTTGGGTACAATTAGAGCACCTGCGAGTGGATTCGGCCTCTCTGGGTGTCTTTTTCATCCACTTCTCTGGCTAGCTGTTTGTTAGCAAGTTTAATTTTGGTAGCGTCTAGTCACTTTTACACGCTATCATCTTTGCGAACAGAAGGCAAGATAGCTCATACTGTTGTTGATGTTTGTGCTGCAAAGTTAACAAGTTTGTTCGTTTGGCTCTTGCGAGCCTAGATCGATGGTCTTAAAATATCGATTGCTGAGCAAACTCTGACTGGAAGTCTGGTCTCTGCAGTCTTCAATCAAGTGACTTCAAAGACGACTTTGACTGGTGGCTGAGGCACGTTGTCGAAGTGTACATCCATTCGCACGAAAGACTTGCGTTGAGCAGTAGGGCCAGGCGCTTTTCTGTCGGATGCGTGTGCCAATTTTGGTATAGCCATTGCCCATTCCGAGATCTTCCCGTTGGGCACCCAGGAGCTTGCAAGAATGTCTACATGTCAATTGAGGAGAGTGCAAGATGTCATTGCGCTGCAGCCTCAACTACCATCATGGACATGGTGAATTCGTTGTGCGCAGAACGCAGCTGCGATACAGAGGCTGGGAATTGTTATCAAATGTGTATTTTAACAACAATGAGCTGAGTCTAGTCCGTCGCTGAATCGGTATGCATGTTGTGGCTCATAAAGCAGCAGATCTGGAGGCACCGCGCGGAGTTTGACTTGCGACTAGCATCTTACCTATTAAGGGCTGCATGTGTAAATTCATCAATCTGTGCTTCTTACAGTACACGGTTTATCTCGTGTTAGAATCTTTGTTCTAGAGGACGTGGATACTGTTGTGCCTGCTAACGAAGGTACAGAAACTTGATGGGATTGGATCGGGATAAATAGCTCTGGCGCGACGTCAAACCTTCAGCCACTCATGCGAGATTATCGTGTTCTGACCCCGCATTGCCTGTAGACGCCCAACAATGCTTCTACCGACTGTTATACACCATACTCATCTTCGAGACACCCGCTCTTTGCCCAATTGATCGAGTCCACTCGTAATTCCTCTTCGCATTGTACATTTGATGAATAGCCTGGAGCTGTCTTTGCAGATATCCAAAGGAGTTTCATCATGCGGTAACGTGGCGTATCCTAGCGACCTGTAGCCGCGAGCCCTAGTTACACAGCCACCTTCAGCTTCAGCCTGGTACACTGCAAATTGCGCAGCCTGATCTTCGAGGCTCCCTTCTCTCCGTTGATCATGCCTTGCTTCTCCTTGTAGCGAGAACATTAGCCCGATACCTATGCGAACAGAAGCAGCGTTTTGAACTCATATACAGCAGGCGGCTTCTGCTGATACGCTCTCATCATACACTTATTTGTAATGACACCTCAGCTTGCTCCCAGTGTAGAGCGTCAACCCCACTTCGTCCTACTCGAATAGAGATCTCCTCCTTACGCCCGCAGGCCGCTCCTAAGATGGCTCCTAACATGCCACATCAGAGCGCGTAAGTACACTGTTATCAATGATGTACAAGTGCGCCTACTGAAACGCGTTCTTGTTCCAGGAATGACCTGTGGGCTGATGCCGCGGGTCAACTGTCCGCTGACGACAAACAACACATCAATTTCAACCAGCCAGACAAGCTACAAATCCTTGTCGAATTGCGCGCGGACGCGGAACTATCAAAGCAGATATCTATCGATAAAAGATGGAAGTTTGTACGCAAGAGTGGAGAGACTGTCGTCGTTCGGGACGTCTTTGAGAAGATTGTTCGATGGGTTGATACATTCAAGCAGATCGGAGACATTGCGGTGCAGTACGATGCGACCCATGCCTCGCTTCCCTGGGCAGGGATTCGATTGATCCTGCAGGTACGTCTAGCGGAGCTGTTGACGAGGAATATGGCTAAGGCTCTGGTAGATTGCTGTCAACGACACTCAAAACCTTAACTTGGTGGTGGAAGGTCTTGCAGAGATAGCAGAGTTGATCTGTCGCTACGCAGTGACGGAAACTCTGTACAATCAAGCGGCCTCTAAAGCGGATGAGGGTTTGAAGAGGGCCATGGTCAAGCTTTACGCAAGCATCTTGGGGTATCTGTCCAAGGCCAATCAGTATCTCAAACAAGGGACCGCAAGTAAGAGGTTACGCAACCCAGCTTATATATAACATGCTAATGATGTTGATCAGAACGAATGATCAAAAGCGTTGTGCTTACCGAAAAACAGCTTGATTTGGGTCTCGATGCGATCCGTACGGCTGAAAAGGAAATTCGCCCATGGATGAACTTGGTTGATAAGGATGGTTTGTAATGATCATCTACGAGACCTAACGATACTGACAGCCATTAACAGATACTATTCGCCACCAAAACACTTTTTCTGCAGATAGAATCCGCAATCACGACGCTCTGGTGTACTTACTCCAAGGTATGGATGTGCCGCTACGACGAATGGATGACCGGCTGAAGGATCTCAACGATAATCTGCAAAGCAAGTAACTTGTGTTCTCATATGAGCAAATGATAACTGTTTTTCAGCAACAAGACGCAATGATATTCTCAAATGGCTATCTCCTGAGCCCTACAAAAAACATCATATCCAGGCCTCAAAGGATGTACTTTCTGGAACCGGGCAGTGGCTTCTCTCTGACCCAAGTTTCAAAAAGTGGAAAGACGAAAGCGCATCGTCTATTCTTTGGCTGCATGGTATAGCAGGATCTGGGAAAAGCAAGCTTGTGTAGGTGCTCCAGGCATTGAGCTTCACATGGATGGTTGTTGACATTAATAGCTCCATTGTTATAGAAGACGCATTGGAGGACTTCAAGGCCGGCAACAGCCCGCACCCAGTCTACTTCTACTGTTCACGAAATCCGACAGAGCCAGCCCGCTCGGATCCTCAGGCAATACTCGCCAGCATTGCGCGACAGTTGTCGAGTACACAACCGGGGAAACCTTTGCTTCAGCCCTCTATCGATCTTTATGATGAAGAGGAAGCTGAAGGCTTCGCATCTGGGCAGCCTCGGTTGGATGAAAGCCTCAAACTCATCATGCAGCTCATTGAGTTGTATCCCCAGACGACGATAGTTCTGGATGCTCTGGATGAGTGCAGCCCTGCAACGAGGCTGGACCTCCTGCGAGCTCTCGAACATCTTCTGCAACATTCTTGCAGTCTCGTAAAGATCTTTGTATCAAGTCGGAATGATCAAGACATTGTGATGCAGTTGAAGGGCTATCTAAACCTCGAGATCGACTCCCGTAGGAACAGCAACGATATCGCTCAGTTCGTCAATGCTGAAGTGGAACGACTGATCAAGGATGGAAAGTTACTGCGCAATAGCAAATCCAAGGATGACATGAAAGACTTGATCGTCCGTAAGGTGACTGAAGATGCCGCTGAAATGTGAGTATGCTTGCATGGTCGTTGCGGATGCAATGTGTGCTAAACTGTGCCAGGTTTCGCTGGGCAAGTATGCAGTTGCAATACCTTTGCTCATTCAAATTTGACGACGATATCAAGAGGTCGCTGGGTCGTCTGCCGCCAGATCTGTACACCCTATACGGGGATATATACGACGTCCTCTCCAAGACACCGGGCGACCGGGGAGCAATGGTATTCCAGAACGTTCTTCGTTGGATATTGTGCGCTCAAAAAAGGCTCGAAACCGAGGAATTCCTAGCCGTGGTGTCAGTCGACCCAAGCGACACAGCTGACTCGGATCCAATCGCTCAGGAAGATGTACTTGAGATCTGCAACAACTTCGTGGTCTTCGATAATCAGCTCAACACGTTCCGCTTCGCTCATTTGTCTGTTCGGGAATTTCTGGAGCAGCGGGTCAACATATTGGCGGCCAATAGGTTGATGGCAGAAATTTGTCTCTGGTCTGTATTGTCAGAAGAAGACAAAGATGCAACTACGGATCTATTACGCCAGCTCGGACTACGTGCCAGTCCTGTGTCAGCGCCTTCTGATGCTAGTCAACATAGCGTTCAGAGACCCTCGACGAATCCCTCTGGAATACTCTATGGATATGCGGTTATTCACTGGGCCACGCACTGCAAATTAGCCGGAATCGAACGAGAGTCTGGTGCGTTGAGATTGTTGTTACAACACATGCTCACCCATGAACCAAGCTTTTTCGGATGGAACCTTCAGGTTTTAGCATTTTTGGATGATAGATTCTGCGCTTTCAAGGTTCGAGCGCAGCTCGGTGACGCGATGAAATTCCATACGAAGGAATTATTGATAGACCTCATGGACATGAAGACTTGGACAGCGATTTCTTCCTTGCGTCGTAAGGTGCGTCACAATTTGCGTTCCCCGAATGTACTTAGAATGTCTATACTGGCAGTTTGCTGCATTTTCAATCTCGCAGAACAGGTAGAGTCGGTCTTGGGAGATCAAATGCCTGGAGAACTGAAACCGAATGAGCTCCAACAAAGCTTGCGGCTTGCGACGAAATACGGAAGCTGTGCGACTATTCAACAACTCTTGAAGATAGAGCCATGGACAAATGTGGAAATCTCGAGCGAGGTAATCGAGACAGCTGCAGGCAATTATGGCAATACCAAGGAGCTAATCACGCTGTTTCTCAATCATCCGGGAGGGACAGCGGCAATCAGCGAAGGGGAACTACGTGCAGCTGCAAATAATAAAGTCAGTGGTGAGGCTATAATGCCACTTCTTCATCGTCGGCTAAGAAGAGATATCGCTATCACCTTAGAGGGCGTGGAGGCAGCTGCATGCAATCCTGCGTATGGAGAACATGTAATGCGGTTTCTGCTTGATCAGCTCGAAGATGTCACAATCACAACAAGCATGGTGCAAGCAGCTGTAGTCAACGCGCAGTATGGCAATTCGGTGCTAAAGCTCTTGTTTGACAGAGCAGGGGCAGATATACCAGCCACAATCAAGATCGTCAAGGAAGCTGTGGGCAGCGAGCATATCGAGAAAGAAGTAATGCTCCGTCTTCTTGACCATCTAGAAGCAGATACACCAATCACGTTAGACGTGGTCAAGACAGCTGCAGGCAACAAGAAGATCAAGAAAGAAGTAATGCTCCGTCTTCTTGACCATCTAGGAGCAGATACACCAATCACGTTAGACGTGGTCAAGACAGCTGCAGGCAACCGTACTATTGAGAAAGAAGTAATGCTCCGTCTTCTTGACCATCTAGAAGCAGATACACCAATCACGTTAGACGTGGTCAAGACAGCTGCAGGCAACAAGAAGATCAAGAAAGAAGTAATGCGCTGTCTTCTTGACCGATTAGAAGCTAGTGCTACAATCACGGCTGAACTTACAGCAACGGTGGTACAAAACTGTGATACGGACGTAGTATCTATCTTTTTGGATCACCAGCGAGGAGCGAATGTACAGATCACAGAGGAAATCGCCAGGGTGGCTGCAATCTGGGGTAAAGAGGGCCGCGAGAAAATGGATCTGCTGTCAAAGCGGCTGGCACAAGCCAATACTCCAATCACGATTGGGTTGACGGCAGCAATCGTGGGGCACTCCTCAGAGGACTTGATAGCTTCCTTCTTAGACCAACGAGGGGCGGATTTTCCAATCACGGAAGAGGTAGTGATGGCGGCTGTAAATAGACCAAGGGAGGAAGCTAGAAAGGCAATGGCGATACTGCTCGAGCGTCGAGAACAAGAGATGTATGAGGTTCTTGCGCGGTTGCAAGATGTGAGGGATACTGGGAGGTTTGAAGTACTCAGTGCTCGGCTGGCTCGTGTGAAGTGTGTCAAAGGATGGATCTATCTGAAAAAAGACAGTATTCGTGGCCCTTCCGTAGCATCGTGATGATGCCGACAATGAAATGAACGAGAATCAACTTTTAGCAAGGTTCTACGGCGTATCAAGTACTGTAATCTCATCATTGGTTGCTTTTTGTATACAGTTGTGCAGTAGAGCAGGGCTCTCTATTGAACATTTGGCCTGAATAGAGAAAGGGGTCAAACTTTAGTCCAGTACAGTTTGATCGAATCTTACAAAAAACCATGCCAGGTTCTTTCACAGATAAGATACACTCAAGCCATTAGCTCGTAGTACTACAATAAGTCAGTTTAGTGGACTTGGCGACCCTGTATCGAGAACAATCCTGTTTATGATTTGTTCTAGATAAGACGGCATAGGTCATAGAACCGAGCAAACCGAGGTCATATTCTACTAGAGAGCTCTGGTTGGCAACAGCTTCGTCTTACGAAAGGCACTGGAATCCATCAGAATGTCGACTGCTTGCGGGACCTTTACAACTAGCGCAAGATTCTTATCATAAAGTTCAGTCTTTGGACAAACATATTCCCAGCGGCATCTACAATGTGTACTGTGAGGTCTTCCGTATTCTATGTAGAGAAAACTGGAACTTGTTTAAATACTGATCAAGGTAAAGTGCTGAATCTGATAATAACGCAAGAATGGACTGGTAGTTTCTGTGGAGGGAAGCGGGAAATCAATTTAGCCTAACATGAGCTTAATCAGGTATGTTCAAACCTATCCCATGACTCAAGTTTTTACGCTTTTCCAACCTGTGTATGCTGTCTGCGTCGCCACTCCCAAACCCTCACCGCCGCCGAGATGCGCCTCGCTCCCGTCTCCCGTAGGAAAAAAAGCCAAAACAGCATCGTCAGACCCGTCAGCGGGATGGCAACGATCCAGTAGAGCCAGAACTTGCTCGATACGGTCCATTTGTCGGTTTCGGGGGAGAAGTTGAAGAAGCTCATGCTGAAGACTGCCTATTGAATTGGTCAGTGACAGGTTGTTGTATATGAAGGGAAGTTGAGACGGACGGAGGTAAAGGTTGCAGGTAGGAAGACCATAGTCACGAGAGCTACGGTTTTCATCGCTTTGCTGTCGGATTTGGTTGCGCTGCTGATGTCGAGCATGACTTTGCTGTCGCGTTGGGTGATTCTGTTGTAGGCCTGTGTGCTGTCAGACTGGAACATCGTGCAATACATTGTGTGTCGGTCCTTGTGAGGCTGTAGAACTTACGAGTGTGATCTCGCTCTGAAGTCGCTCTTGGTTTGCTTGCGCCCGCAGCTTGAGGTTGCAGATGAGCTGGCCCTGGAAGCTTATCTGCTGTTGCGTCGCCAACCAGCGGCCGTTGTTTGTGAGTTGATGGAAGTTCAGGTGGCACTGCCGCATCGCATCCATGGAGTCTGCTGTTACTGAAAGCGTCTCTTTAGAGTGGGTTGCATGTCGAGATATCTCATGCAATTGTGAGAAGTCGGTGTCGATGGCTAGGTGGTCTTCTCGTGTCTGCCAGATAGTCAGCAATAGTATCTGTTACGTAGGTGAACTATCAAGACAACCTTTTCCACTTGACGAATCAGGTCACGAATTCCCCAGACAGAATGATCATAGAGGGTGATGATCTGATCCATCAAAGGCAAGAAGAACGCAAAAGGGTCTTGGAGATCAAGCTTCTGCTCGCGCTCCAAACTATGCTGCAACTCCTCTCGAAACTCATTTGGCGTATCGATACAAAGCAACATATAGCAATCAGGTTCCCAGATGCTGAGAAAGGTCATCTCGTACCATGTATATGTTGGTGGAAAACCAGAAGTAGCCTTGACGAGGCATCGGAACCATATCGCTGCGGCGATGTGAGCATATAGCACGCTGAAAATCGCTTATGAACGTACTGTAGCTTTTGGTCGTGCCTGTTTCATCGTAGTCTTCCCTACCCCCAAAGTACCCATTGCATCGATCTGCCATATCGGTACATACCAATTTTGGCACGTCAAAGTATTGTAACAACTTACCCCGCTCTGCTAGATTGTTCGGGTATGTGCTTTTTGGAAGGAATCTACGAGGCTTAGAGATGGTTTCGTTTACATTTCGAATGGAGAGATCTACACAATGCAGGAGAGTCGGTGTGTCTTGCCCTTACCGTAGTCAGATCACAAAACGTGGACTTTAGATATTATTTACCATCAAGTAACCCAGTTCCATCGATTGGGCCGACCATCTCCCCGTCGACCCTGTATAATTTCAGCGACAAATTTCGGTCTAGAGATGTGACCAGTAACGAAGATGGTGGCGCTTACGCGATAATTGGAGTACCTTGGCAAGGACCATTGCAGTCACTTCATATGTCGTTCATCAGACGTGTATTGGTTTCGATAGTATAGATTTCTCACGAGAGATGGTAAGGGGCCTCAGATACTTAGGAGTAGACAGCTGTAATCGTCTCTTTCGTGTTGTACAGTGGTGGCTGGGGATCTGCCTGAAATCACGAGGTCTGGGCGCATCAGGCTGTACTGTTTCCGCCCCCAACCCAGCGGCAAGCGTCTACGGTATCATGGGCTGACAAGTTGCACGCACTTCAGCCTGCTACTGCTACACCTTCGTTTGCCTAAGGAGCAATAAAGACTGCTCTTCCTGTATCTAACTTGCTACCTCCTGGTTCTTGGGTAGCGTTCCCGTCTACCTAAACCGCGCGCATTTGCGAACGTGTCTCCCACGCCAGCCGTATGGCACGACGCCGTCTCGATGCTGCAGAATACACGGTGGGGTAGATATGCGCACTGCCCATCGAGCTGGCGGCCGCGCAGGTGATGCTTGACGAGGTACATTCGCCCCGCGATGGCGTCAACTCAACCCAGTACACGTTGGGCCGCATAGGCAGCCACAACGTCGTCCTGGCGTGTTTGCCTGCTGGCCAGATGGGTATCGGCGCTGCTGCCTTCAGCGCGGGGCAAGCGACATCCATATTCAAATCTATTCGGTTTGGGTTGATGGTGGGTGTCGGCGGTGGGGCACCAAGCGCAGAAGCAGACGTGCGGCTGGGTGACGTCGTGATCAGCCAGCCTGTCCGCGAGCATAGCGGAGTGGTGCAGTATGATTTTGGCAAAGCAGGAAAGGACGGGCGCATAACGCGTACTGGATCGATGAATGCGCCGCCTAAGACGCTTCTCCATGCTGTCAATCAGCTAAGGGCGCAACGCTACCGGGACGAGCATGATACGGGTTCTCTTATGACGCATCTGTCGGTCTTCAGCCAACACCCGCACTTTAGTCGCGAAAAAGCCGGGCAAGACGTCTTGTTCGAGGCATCATACCACCATGAAGGCGAAGCTACATGCGAACGGTGCAGCGAGGACAGGAAGACGCGCCGGACGGCTCGAAAAACCGACGAGGAAGTGACCATACATTATGGCACAATAGCATCTGGCAACTAGGTGATCAAGGATGCGCCGACACGCGACCGGCTGAGTAAAGAGCTGGGCGGGGTATTGTGCTTCGAAATGGAAGCAGCGGGCCTCATGAATGACTTTCCATGTCTGGTCGTGCGAGGCATCTGCGACTATGCTGACTCGCACAAGAATAAGGCGTGGCAACCGTATGCAGCTGCAACGGCAGCAGCGTGTGCAAAATCAATCTTGCCGCTCGTTCCCACGGTGGAGGTATTCAATACCACAGCGGTGGGAGAACATTTGAAGTACCGGATTCCCTTCAGCCTTAAATGTGTGCCTGTGGTAGGAAAATTTGCGGAAAGGCCAAGAGACACACAAGCGTTGGAACGAGCTCTTCTGCAGGAAAGTGGTGTTGATGAGCGGCGACTACTGGTACTCCATGGCTTGGGTGGTATGGGCAAGACTCAGCTGGCGGTAAATTTTGCGCGCAGACACCAGAACAGGTTCTCATCGGTGCTGTGGCTGGACGGCAGCGGTGAGAGTACGCTGAAGCAAAGTCTTGCCGCATTTGCGAGTCGCATCCCCACAGGACAGATTCCGGAGACCAGCAGACTATACACCAAAAGCCAAGGTGGTGACATTGATGCGGTGGTGCAGGACGTACTCAGCTGGCTGAGCATGTCAGATAACCATAATTGGCTTATGATAATCGACAACGTTGACCGAGATGATCGACGGCGAGATGAAGACGAGGAGGCATTCAGCGTGGAAGAGTACCTGCCAGAGGCTGACCACGGTTCGGTACTGATCACGACCCGTCTTCTGCATTTGGGCCAGCTTGCAGAGCGGTGGGAGGCCAGCAAGGTGGATAAGGAGCAGGCACGGGCTATCTTCAGATCAATGTACTCGAAAAATATTGGTTAGTACCTCAATTGGGGCGGTCATGAAGGACGGTACACCACTGACGTTAAAATAGGACAAGAAGCTGATGAGTTGATAGAACTGCTCGACGGTCTGCCACTTGCACTCGCGCAAGCTGCAGCGTATATGACCGAGAAAGGCACAGACTTCGGCGTCTACACGCGGCTATACAAGGAGCAGTGGCCGAAACTGATGAACACACACGACGGCAAGCGCCTCCCCTTAAGGAGCTACGTGAACGGTAGCGTAGCAACGACCTGGACAATATTTTACACAGCAATTAGACGGGAGAACGAGGCCGCTGCAAACTTGCTGCTCTTGTGGGCGCATCTGAACAATAAGGACCTTTGGCATGGCTTGCTGGCCGCTGCAACACAAAAGTGGAGAGACAACGAAGACAAAAAGTATGAGATAGCTGCGAAGCAAGCAGTGACATGGCTTCGAGAGATCGCACACAGCGAGGTAGACTTCATTGAGGCTATCGGGATTCTTCGGGCCTACTCTTTGGTTGAAGAGGCGGAAAATTTGGGCTGCTACTCAACGCATCCGGTGGTTCACCAATGGGCGTTTCACATGCAAGATGCCAGTCAACGGACTGCTTTATCATGGTTGGCGGTTGTGCTTGTTGGTCTAGCGGTACCATCAACGCACGATAGAAACTTCTGGGAGACACAAACAAGACTTTTCCTTCATGCTGAGCAGTGCGAGATGTACGTAATGACAAGCGATCTGGCGTACCAGGGGGTAGAATGGGGAGGCGATCGAGAGAAAAAGAGTAAGACGCTGCTTGAAGCTACTTGTCGCTTGGGCGACCTATACCACGATCGATATAAGCTTAGTAAGGCAGAGAAGATGTACATGCTCGTGCTCGGGAACGAACAGAATCTATCAAAGCAAAGCAACGTCTACGGCCTTAGGGCAGCCTGTAGCTTAAGCTTTGTTTACCGTAAGCAGAAAAGGTTCAGTGAAGCAAAGAAACTGCTTTTTGAAACACTGGAAGTCCAAAAGAGAGTGTATGAAGAAGATGATTGGCAAACACTATCGACGATCCGCTCTATAGGCGAGCTTTACAGGGAGCAGGGAGAACTAGACATGGCAGAAGAGATGATTACTCACGCATACAACGGCTTCAAAAGGACGTAAAATGAAGACCATCCAAAAGCACTCGGCTCACTACTAAGGCTCGGCCGGATCTATTCCCAACAGGAGAAATATGTGAAAGCAGAAGAGACACTTTTGCAAGTACTGGGAGGCACGAAGAGGACGCCCGCAGATCATGAACCATGGATATTGGAAGCGACCGTCGAATTAGGCAAAGTCTATTTTGCTCAAAAAAAGTTTAGACAGGCAGAGAAGATGTTCACACAAGCGTTGGAGGGGTATGAAAAGATGCTTGAACCTCAAGACATCCTGACATATGGCCGAACCCTGAGACTGATTTGGGACTTGGGCTTGGTACACGACCAGCTGAACAGCTTGGAGGAGGCTAGGAATTGGTACTTGAAAGCCCTCTCAGGATACGAGAAATTGTTTGGCGAACAACATGAAAATTGTCAGAAACTTCGAGCAAACCTCGCCGATCTACACAGACGAGAGAGATTCGACCTCCGCTTCTTTGCAGAGGACTGGGAACTCAGTAGTGATATCAGTGACGAGGACTGGTCACTTGACGGTCATGACCTTGACAGGTCTAGACGGAACCGTTTAGATGGAACTGGTACCGGTAATGCTCCAGACAAGACCACTATAGCCTAAGAAAAATCTCACCAAGATTCAACTACATCCACTCAGGAGCATCTCAGCTTGTGGAATGTAGGATTTCGACACACCGCAATGAATCCTCGGAAGCCGTACCAACCTTCAACATCTGCTGCTCCAGATGACAAAGTTGGGGACACTTTAGACTAGCGAAGATGATCCAGGCTTGCAGTAAGGACATCAAAAACAAACATTGTGTACAAGAACTTGCCAAAGAAATCATGTTTGATCGACACACGTGTATCACTGTAAAATCGTGCACAAGAGTCATTTAAAAGGACTATCGTGGATCAGCATATATGTGTCGATGTCTCTACAAAGTATATTCCGCACATTGCCGCCACACTAGACAAACAACATGCAATCAACGCCTCTGGCGCCGGAAAGAAAAAGATGAGGCTCGGTCGAGGGCTGTTAAAGATAAGCGAAAATGATGTGTATTGAGATCCGAACGAATAAGATTGGCGTAGTAGCGAGAAAGGTTATCATCTGTTCCTATGTAGAGCTTCGCAATAAAGCATGTGACCATATACCGTGGTAACGGTGCCGGCTCGGCTCGAAAGGTCAGATAGATAATACACAGCACTACTCTACCTTGAAGATTCGACACGTTTTGTGTACAGTAAGGTCCTGAATGTACAAAGCAGATTTCCTACAGTTTCTATGACCCTCCATCCACAGCCAGTCGCTACCCGCAAATGAATGAGTAGTTAACCACCTCATAAGACATTGTACACCTCCACCAACACGTCAGGATGCCCAAAATATTGCTCCACCATTCCTCGGCCCTGCCACGTCCCGCCGTCCAGATCCAACAAAATCCCGCCAAATACAAGACTTTGTGCCTGACTCCACCTTCTACACTAATCTCACTTTCTCCGCTGTTCACAAATGGCGTAGTACTAATGGAGGACATCAGTTTGTGTTCAGGCTAAGGATTGATAATCTAATGCCTGCCACTACAAATTTTCATGATCCTGAGCGAACACTTCTCGCAGCAGATCGGACTGTGAACAGAACACAGAGCGCGAGGCGGATGACTGTCATTTCAAAGCGCCGATTCTCTCAGAAGCAGACCAGTATCGGTTCACTTCCACAGGTCTGTCTGCTCAGCTGGGTCGGATCCCCGCTGGAAGATCCGAATGACCTAATCATGGTAAGCCTCCGACTATAGGCATAAACGCTTCATGTTCGCAATGACTCACCTTTGTCCTTACCCACGGAAATACGGCGATATCTGAAAGCTAAGATCAAGGCACCAATATCACATGGATCAAAGCCGCCGAAGCATTTACGGTTGATTTCCAAAGCGAGCTCGACTTCGCGATTATTCGTTCCCTGCACACTCTTCCACTTTTGCCGCAAACTGAGCGCTTGCTTCGCCCAACGCTTTTTACCTTTATTATCTTCGAACTCGGGATAGAGCTCGTACAGTCCGGCATCGACCAGTTGCTGGAGTGACATCATGCAGGATCCACCAGCATGACTAAACCTACCCTGCGAAAGATATTCGCCGTTGTAATAGTCCTCGGTGTCAAGTCTAAATCGAAAGAACTGTTGCATAGGATCTCCAACCTTCTTGACAGCAGCGTTGTAGGTGTTGAGTAATGTAATATCGCGCATGAACTGTCCTGGGGGAAACTTGTTCGTATCTATTGCGCAAATCGTGACATCGGACAGCGGGAATCCTCCTTTGTGAGCGCGTCATATGGCGTGCTGGATGGCAAATAAGAAGGAACTGGTCCAAGACACGAGGTTGGTGTCTGGCTCCCCATGCGAGGACAGAATGCCTTTTAAGTGCCTATATAACATCCCTGCTGCCTCTTGACTCTCTAGGCTTAAGATGTCGCGTCGACTGCTGCGCCTTGAAGCGATCACGGAGGCGTCGTTGATGCCTTCGCTAGCCGCATCGAAGGTCCGAAATAGATATTTTGGAACATCCAGAATCAAATTTTCGTTAGGATAATTCGCTGGTGGAGAGAACAGCGTTGATCTTTCAGGCGTCGTGTTTAGCACTCTGATCCAGAGATCTATCCAATCTTTGTTGGCTTGGCGGCGAGCTTCCAAATCATCGCGATCCTTCTGCTGTTGAAATGCTACCGCATAACCCTTATACGATCGAATCCTTTCCCCATGCTCGTAGTATTGTTCGCTTTTGTAGGTGACATAATATGGCACACCAAAATAATGATCGATATGCAGATCATCGTGCGGCCCGGCGGCTTGCTGATAACGTTCTGCGGCGATCCTCCATGGCACGCTTTCATCGTTGTAGTGAATAAGAACCTTTTTAATAATAACTTCGATATTTGCGTCGAAATGCGATAGGAGCGGCTCGAGTAGATTCTCAACGTCACCACCGGACCTTTGAATATGCCCTCTCATAACCTTGGTCATAGTCTTGGTCGTGGCACGAAACTGTTCCGTGCGTGTCAATAGGGCCAAGTGTGAAGATTCATCTTCGCTGCCAATGTTTGTACTCTCAGAGAGCGTCAAGCCGTTGACCGAGGCAGCTATGTCGTCGAAGCTGGGGTCCATAGCTTCAGAAACCGGGTGCTTGCTTGTTAGTAAGTTCGATGTCAAAGAAAGGCTGCGATAAACCCCGTAGAGTCATGCAGGTGGATGGCACAGCGAAAGCAGTCTAAGCCAACAGTAGCTTAACGCCACTCACCATGGTGTAAGCAGTACCGGTAATGCACAGCCACGTGTTGCATCTTTTACGGCTCGCAGTCATAGAGAAAATCATCTCCTGTTGTCGGCGGACTGCGTACACACTCCGTAAGGAAAAGCTTCTCACTAACACTGCAGTTTAAATTAGCGCAGATCCCAGTGAATACGTTCTCAGCACCGGCTAGAGTTGCCCATCCTTACCAAGATAGGTAGGTACCTAAACAATTTACCGTTACACTAGGAGTGTTTCTTTCTCATGGCTCAAAAGCAGTTAGATATCGTAATCAAATACACATATGAAATCTACTTGCAAATCTCAACCACACTTCCCCTCCATCAAACACCGCTACTTCCCACACATCCCCGCCATTGCCTTCCCATTCCCCCACGTATACGACATAGGGTTAACCGCCAAATTGCAACCGTCCCTACCCTGCGCCACCGGCCGCACAGGCGCCGTCCTGCTCCCAGCCAGATTGTTAGCCCGATACAACCCCTCCAACGTTTCCAGCGAAATCTGCTGCTGCGCCTTCCGGTGCCGCTCCTCTAGCCTTCTCATATCTGCTTCGATGTCGGCGGCTTTGCGCCGGGCTTCGCGTCGCAAGCGGTGCTGGCGGAGGAGAGCACAGGGGCCGCCATAGCGGGCGTAAGTGTAGGCTAGGAAGGCGATAACAGGGAGGACGAGGAGGGTAGTGGCAATGAGGGTGATGGTTAGTTGAAGGGGACTTAGGGCCATTGTTGAGGTGGTAGCCGTTTGGATTGTGAGTGTGTGGAGTATTTTCAGTGTGAAAAGTTGTTTTGTACAAGTCTATCGATCTTAGAAGTCTATAATTCGGGGTTTGCTGAGGGGAGTGGGGAAGGGAAGGTCAAACAAATATATAGAAAATCAACATTGTTGGTGTCTCACCAACAATACGATTTGGTTGGTAATTGTGTGATTGTGCACAGTGTAGCGTTTACTGATTCACATCCCTACGTCAGCGACACAATGTATATAACACATGTCTCACCATTGAAAATACATCGTTCAGTGTGGCTCAGTTTTGATAGCAGCCATATACTATCCATTCTAAATTCCAGCCCTACCCATTCCCAGGTCCTCTCCGCTCACTGAATGGCCTCGAGTAGCTACTCGATGCGCTCTTGGCTGTCAAATTCATCTGCGGATCCATCGGAGGCTCCGGCGGCGGAGGGAACAGGTCAGCCATTGTAACACCCTGCGTCTTTGGCGGCGAACCATCTCCTCTTCTCGGCGCAACGTAGTCTGACTGCTTGCTGTCGGCGGCGCGCGGCAAGGGCGAGTCCAGCGGATTCAGCAGCTCTGACGAGGCGCGGCCTGATCTGAGCGTGATGTTCTGAGGTTGGTAGCCTCCAGGCACATCATAGTAGTCTTCATTGTCGTCCACGGCAGATCTATAGTTATACTGGTAGTCTGCGGTCTTTGGATAGACTCTTTTGTCGAGGTCGCGCTGTTGGTCAGGTGAGAGGAATGGATTATCTCTCAACTCTGCTGATTCGGTTGATGGCTGACGATTCATCTGACGTGGAAAGCTCAAGCCTGTTGCATTATCGGCGCCCGCTCCACGAACATTAAAAGGCGTGCCGATCTTCTTATCTGTGAGTTGGTTCGTGGTGCGTGTCTCGAATGCTGGACGCTTGAAATCAAGATCGAGAGGAGCAGGTGCGTTTGAGCGCAGAGGACCAAATCCAAATGTTGCTATGGAGCCTCTTCGCGTGCCTTTTCCTGCCTCCACAATTGTGATACGCTGAGCACCGGCTTTCTCGCGCTTGGCGATGTGCTGCTCGAGCCAGGTCCGGAGGGCAACCATGCCTGCGGCAAAGATTTGAATCATCAGAAGGATGCTCGTGAGAACTACTACGGTGTCTGAGGTCAAGATCGCGTCAATGAGGCAGAGCGATATTGATCGTAGGGTCGCAAATCCATTGGTGACAGAGATCTGGCCAATGGCTAAGGACAGCTGGATGAGTATTGCGCTGATAGCATAGATCCGCTGATCGGGCGACTTGAGCAGCGCGAATGGGGCCTTGATACCGGCAAAAGTGGCTGATACAGGGTAAAGGGCTTCGGAGCGAAGGCGGAATACGGTGAAGCCTACTGTAGGAAGCAAAAGAAGAAGAGCGATGAGTCCAAATACCTGGAATCGTTAGCTAGATAGCTATCATAATGAGTTCGGTACTTACGCCATGCGCATCTCTGAAGTGCCCAGAGTTACCCATCCCTACTATGCCTAGGATGATACCCACCAAAGCAGTGATCCCGAAAGTGATTAGCAGGCCCAGCCGCCACTTTTTGTTTTTGATCTCGTTCACGGGATAGCCAGAAAGGACCGAGAGACGCCAAACAACTCCAAGAATAAGATACAAAGGAAGCGTGATAAGGAAAGATAGCACCATAAATACGACTATCAAAATTAGCAAAGCGAAACGCAAAGGTAGGCTTCAACATACCATGAAGAGCTGTTAGTGCCACAAAGGGCTTGATAAGTAGTCCATTGATGGAGATTTCTGCATCGCTGAGGACAATGCGATAAGTATTGCCTTTTGATCTGATCTCCACTGGTCCTTGAGGTAGTGAGCTGACGACTTGTGAGTCAAGGGGCGAGCTCAGTAAGCTCGTCTTATCTTTCTTGTCAGATGTGACACCGAAGAATACCGAAGCAATACCACCTACGCCCTGGCATGTGAGAGTGTCAATTCCAAATTGACCAGCTCCACTAAGGGCCGATTCGTTGATTGCTAACAGGGATGAGGATTTGGCACCATCTTGAGCTTGGCGCGCCCTGATGGCCTTATGGGAAGCTTGCGAGCGACGTTGCTTCTTGCCAAGAGCTGCTTCGCCTGCTGCAACTTCCAAGTCTCGGCGTGTGAAAGTCTCCGTTTTATTCGCCTTTCCGCTTATCTGTTTCAACACGTTACCGATCAGGATGGTTCCTTCCCCGGTGAAACCACGTGCAAAAGATACCGCTGAGCCGTTTAAGGTGTCGTTGAATCCCGAGGGTGGCAATGTCGGAACATTCCCCAGCGCATTGTCTGGAAAGTTACCATCGATCAGATTTTGGAACCCTCCAATCGATGATAGCGCAGAAGCCACGCCTTCTATGGTTCCTCGAGCAAAGCCCTCCACTGCTTTCGCTACATCGACGTCCTTCAGGAATTGTGGCAAGTTGTCCGTGAGTGCGGACCCAGTAGACTGTACGATCGTGCTGTTGAGCAAGAAATTGGAGACGAGGTTTTGCGTAAAGGTCTCGGCGGCCATTGCAGTATCGCCCCTATCACTCAGAGCAGGTAATGCGGCTTCCGTTGTCCCTTTAAAGCCAAAACCAACCGCTAATCCTTGGCCAATGCCAGATCCAGCACCTGCAGCGAGGGCACGAATATCTACTGTGCTTCCAAAATCTCCAATATTACCGGTGAGATTCAAAGAACTTGCGATGCTCTTTACATCGACCCCAGTCAGAAGGGACTGGCTCAGACCCTTGGTAAACTGATTGACAGTCGCAGGGAGATCGATTCCCTGTAGAGGATCCGCAGAACCTTGACGCCTATCAAGCGATCTCTGGGTCTGACTAGTCTGTTGCAGCCCAAGGCCATTCTTCACTCCTTCTCCCAAACCATTGCCAGCGGCTGCAGCAATCTGCGGTAGCTGTTTCTTGAGAGCATCAGCAATACCACTGCCTCCCGCATTGTTCACAACGGCTTGGAAGTCGATATTCGATACAATCGGCGTGGTCACACCTAGTCCGAGGTTACCTGCAATGGATTCGATGCCCGAGCCGTTGGTCGGTCCAAAAGCTTGATTTGTCAGGTTGAGGGCCTTTGCTGTCGCGTTACCAATGCCAGATGCCAAAGCGAAAACAGCAGGTCCAATCGAACCGCCGAGTAGACCGGATGAACCGAGAGCTGGAGCAATTTGTCCTGCTAAGCCGTTTCCAAGGTTTTGGACGGCGAGGTTGATGCCCGTTGCTGAGGCGTTGAAAGAGCTTGCCACCTTTGAGGCTTGGGCTTGGGCATTTTGGAGATCGGTGATATTCAGGCCAGTGGATGCACCGACACTAACCACGTCAGTGAAGTCCAAATGCGTGGTCTGGCTACCTACCCAACACCAATACCCAAGAAGAGCGCAGGGGTCGCAAGTCCGTTTGTCAAGGCGGTTCCTAAGTTATCCAAGATACCGCTCAACCCTCCTGTAGCGTTGATTCCCAGCCCACCAAGGGCGTTCTCAAAACCATTTCTGATGTCGTCAAACAGCCCTCTCTTTTGGGCCTCCAGGTTGTTTCGCTTTCTAAGTTCCGCCATGCTGTCTCCTAATGCAACTCCAAATTCTGCCACTCCTGCGAATCCATATCTCTGCCCCAGGTCGCTGGAGGTAAGTGCAAGAGATTCGCTCAGGCCGAGCAGGACGTGATGGAGGCGCGCATCGTCCTTGAGTGCGGTGACGGAGTCGGCCGAAAGAAATCCAAGTGCGTCGGATTGGTTCGAGTTGTGACCGTGGGCGAAGATGTAGCGGTCGTAACCAAGATGGAGCGTGAACAGAACCGCTGCGGCGAAGAAGATCGCAAGCGGCAGGTACCAGACCGGCTTACCAGCAGCAAACATTATTAAAAGACGTAAGGGTATCGCAAAAGATCGTTAATACATGAAGGTAAAGTGAGATAGTAAATGAAGAGCGCCGTTGAACTGCCGCGCGGACGCTCCCGGGTGGGGGTCTTTGGCTACATGTATGTATGCGCCTGTGACCTGTGGTTAGCCGAAGACTATATGTCATGCCATTGTAAACAAGGTAGCGAGGAAGGAGCCTGCTCAGGAGGCAAAGCGCGAAACATGCGGAGTCCCACCTTGGCCCATGTTTGACAATGGAAGCGCGAGGACGAAAGCTGGAAATCGCGTCACATGCTACTGTATAGTTTCCATATCATCCTTAAAATATGTCCCAGAGCAGCTGGATATGATGGTCAATATGGACTCGATAGTCTCTTGCGTCTTGTGAGGCTGAAGAAGGACTGTGGGTCATTAAGACACGTTGTGCATAAAGATGAGACAGGCAGCCAATGACATAACGTGAAGGATGGAATGCAAGAAAACTCAATGACTCGAAACCAGAAGATCGTGACATATTGCATATATGTTCTGGGATTGCCCAATGCTATTAAGAATTGTGCGGCGTATTGTTTGCTGATGCGACGGAGTTGAAACGCGCGCCAGACCAATCAAATGCTCGACGCAACAGTCGTACGAACACGACAGATGAGCTTCACAAACAGCACGCAAGAAACACGTCTGAATCTGCCGTGACATTTTTGACAGAGGATGGGCGTCGAAGTCAAAGTATCTCGAAGCCGTGACAGGTCAGACCCGTTTCTGTCGCGTAGGAGGGTGCAGTTGATGTTGGTATAGCATGACGAAACGTCAGAGCAACGTGAGGCTCCGGATAGCCTTCGCTCCTTGAGCTTTGATATGGCATCCTAGTAAAGCCGCTTCCGTTCTGTTTGTGGAGCACGGGGCGACGGGAGGCCAGGTCAGATGGTATGTATCGGAAAGATGATATCCTGACAATCCTTCAACGATCATGCCACAGCTTAACAGTCGTGATCAGTCGTGGACTCGGCTGGTACCAGTAACTGGTATAGGGCTTTGAGATATGTACTGGTAGAAGAGGTTGCGCCGGCTTTGCTGGCTTCTCCCATGTGCGCAGTCCTGCTAGGTGGCGGTGACCAAAGGGAAGCTCCGCCTTCTCGGTTATAGACATTTCCTTGCATGGTGGCCTTGTGCCGAACCAGCGTCGCGTCTTGTCTCCAGTCCTATAACCGGATGCTCCTATTTGGGCAGGCTGATTGCGGAAACAGCGCATCCAAATTAGGAACCCTGCGATGACTAGCGCGGCTACAGCGACGATAGGCACAACTATGGCGATCAGGGCCTTGTTCGAAATTCGACCTGGCGAGGTATTGGTAGTGGCTTCAAGAGTATGGAAGGACATCTCCATGGAGCCGTCTTCCGCGTGATATATCTAGACAACAGGCGTGTGTATGCGTAGCAACGGTATCGGAAGCGGTAAAGTCCGGTGTACGAGACTGATGGGTACAATTGTTTAAGGAATGAATATTAACTTCGGTCCAGCCGGTAGAGAAAAGAGTTGTCAAGTAACATGGTTTGAAAGCAGCATGTTTGCGCTTTGTGGCAACAGTGCGCAAACCAAACATTCAAATAAGAAAACATCGTGAAGCACAACGGCTTTGAAGGAACGGGAATCAGACATGAAACACGTTAGCAAATGTGGCTACTCGTTGTTGTGAATCTTCGAACGGCGATTCATGGTGGTTGTGTTGTGGCAAAAGGATAGGCTGTGAAGCTCCAAAATTGACCATGACGCTCGCGTGAGGAGAAGCGGAAAATTCTACGTCACCAACCACCCCATTTGTCCACACCGTTTCTTCTCACCGTCACCCCATCTTCAACAGTGCGTTGTTGATTGTTATCACCCCGTTGCAGTTGCTTGACTGCCGCTTTGTCCTTGCGCATCGACATTATTAATTCCTTCAACAACATGGCCACCACGCAGCAGCAGCAGCAGCAGCTCGAGCTAGCGTACGAGAAGTACCGCTACGAAGCCCTCTTCGGCGCCTGGCTTCTCGTGACCGGCGCAACCTTCATGCGCATCAAGCGCCAGCCGTATTCCATGCGTCTCAAGGTCGAGCAGTATGAGAGCATCTTCAAAGGAACGTCGCTCGGTGCCATCGTGCTGGGGATTGGCATGTCGCCCAAGCGCGGCTTGCGACGCGTCGCGTAGAGAAGCCCACAAGCAGCAAATCCAACAAGGACTATCCATCTCCATCTCCATCTCCACCAGCGCCCGGGCCTCCCTTCTCCATCTCCTGTGCGTGTGCGGAGACAGGCTGTCCTGTGCGCAGACAGCGTTGAAGAGGAGTCGAGTCGAGTCCAATCGCGCCTGCATCCCGAGGCGGTGGACGCAACAGCTAACCGTCTGCCGCTGCTTCGCTTCCAACGACCACTCATGATAGGCTTGGCATCCCCACACCTTCACATGTCACCATCGGTCATGCTTCTTTACATCAACCTTAACCTTCCATCGCCCCTGCGGCGTCAATGAGAGCACACGTATCAACGCGATGCTGTTCCGTCTCGGCAAGGCGAGCATCGAGCTCAATCCGTGGAATCCAATCTATGCCGTAGCACCCTTCGTTATCGTGATGGTATCCGTCCCATTGGCAATCTTCGCAGTGGTCACCACCTCCATCGCACTATCATTACTGGCCTTCCGGGGCCTCATAGTCTACACACAGCTTGCTTATGCGCTCCTCACCGCCTGGCTGTCTCCCACACCAGCCAAGCCTATGCCTCCCCGCCGCCAATCAACACCTTCCGAACGATCTTCTCCACCTCGAAGCCGCAACCGACGACGCAGTAGCAACGGCTCATCGCAAGAGTCAACACTGCCTACCCCCCGCTTGGGCACGAGGAGCGGCTCCTTGACCGCCCTCCTCGGCGAAGGCGGGCCCACCCGTGACTATGAGGGTGTCGGTGGATGGCGGGACACGGGCAACGACGATGAAGAAGCCCTTTGGATGGGCATCAACTCGCGGCTGCAGCTGCCCGCTGAGATACCCGGTCGGCGACATCAGCGGCGTCATACGGGTGGTCATAGTCGCAGCCCAGAGGCTTACCGCATGAGCCCTGTTCAGAGCAGGGCGAGGACGCCGATCAGGGTTGTTGCGAACGAGGGGTATGATGTTGCTGATTATTTTCCGAGGCAACAGGTTAGTGGTGATCGGTCGAGTGGTACTTCTGACTCGATGAAGAGGCATAGTAGGAGGCTGAGTGGCAGTGGGAGCAGCGTGTTGAGTATTGCGAGCACGATGACTCCTCTTAAAGAAGCTGGCGAGTCGAGCTTTTGACGTTGATTGTGGGTCGTCGTAGTCTTTTCAGATAGTTTATGTTATAATTGCTCCTCGCACAGTCAGTGGCTCACTCCTGGTCGTCCACAATGTTGTGCTGCCTCACACTGTCGCCAGTGCCTTTGAAGCGAGCACCTCCCTCTCAAACAAAAGATTCGCAAGGAATCCCTCAATATCGATCGCCAGCTTCAAGAATGCATTGCTAGTCCTCCCCAGGTCGAGCGTGTCCATGCCAGAGATCCTGTCAATCATGACACAGTCAAGGATGAGCCTTGCACCTTTTCGCATGATGCTTAAAATTCGCAGAGGGCGCTGACAGCCAGCAGCTTCCAGCATATCTCGCATGGCTTGGTCAGTATGTTCGCAGCTTATTTGCAAGGCATTGGTGTTGAGCTTCTCAAAACATCCTAACCAGCCCTCCTCGCAGAGACTTTCCGTTCGGCGGAGGATAAGGCTTGCATTGTTCGAAATCTCGCCCAGGTTGCTGGACAGCAGGTCCTCGTAGTTTTTTCCTATCGAGTCTCTCGCTGGACTCCAATTGGCCTTGAGGGGAATCGCCACGTTCGTCATGTTTTGAAGTGCATCCGTGTACAGCAATTCGTAATCTGGAATATACCGTAGGGGTGGTTGTATTTCTTCTTGGACCCGGTATCAGAGAGGATCTAGCAACCCACGGGTTGGAAAGGTGAGGATGACCGTACCTGATAGGGACTTGGAAAGCTCTCGGCATCGAGACTTTAGTTCTTTCGTCCACTCCGTATCCATCCAGTCCCCTCTAAGCATACCGCAGGCTTCAACGCAGACCAGAATCAAGAGCTGTCGCAAAAGACTGATATGAGGGTGATGATTCATCGCAAAGCTTGAGTGGAAACCGTTGACCCTTTCGAAGACGAAGGGCACGTCACCTCCCTCAGCTGCTACACGTATCCTCGAGGGGTTTCCAAATTTCCGACTGAATACTCTGCCAACTCCAATGCTTTCAAGAATCCTGATGTTTCCTTTCAGGTTGCGGGGGCCTTCTGGCTCAGAGAGCCATATCTTGCCAGCACAGAGCATGACATCCGGCTTCTTCTCGTATACAGCTTGCAGCGTTTGCTCAAAGAGATGTTCAAGGTCAGTCTCATTGACGTCTCTTACATCTTTGGAGATGTATGGCAGCAGATCGATGATAGAAACATCAGTCCGAATATCGAGCGTGTCACACGATACCACATGGAAGACCTCGTATAGCGCATGGAGAGTCTGATTGTCTTCGATAACGCCATCGATTCCTCTCTCGAAAGGGTGATTCTCGCGAGGCTGCTGTAGAGTAATGGCGATGCCCCCTTGGACTGCTGGACCGGCTAGCTCGCTAGCGACTTGAATCTCCTCACGGGTCCGCCCCATTGCCTTCCCTAACGACCGCATGCGCGAGACATGTTGAGAGGGCCCCCCATGATGTATCGTAACAGGTTTGAAGAGTGCTATGATCCAATGGTTCACGGCTATATCATGGCAAACTTCGGACTGTGTATCTGATCCCCTCATCTCGAGTGGAGGGATAATGTGCAAGAGAGGTGATGATGCTTCAATTGCAATTGAGAAGTCGTCTTAGTTGCAGTTTACCCAGAAACTGTTGTTCTTCGGTGTTATACATAAACACTAAAACGTACCACTTGTCATTCAGAAAACTTATACAATTTGCTGTGTTTGTTCAGCTTAACAGTCTTTTCGTCATTGTTCATTTACTCCTGTGCGAAATTCGAGGCGAGATCAAAGGCCATCATGTGCATCACACAACGAGAGAAGTATCAATGCATTAGTGAGTCTGCATTGAAAGAAGACAGTGGAGAATGGGGGTATCCGTAACGACTGCAGTCCTATATTGAAAAGCACAAGCTAGTCTCGATTGAGACAGCATGAGTGTCAGCACCTGCCTTGCCGCTACCCATGGATTACGGATATTCTTTTTCACTGAATTCGGTGTTGCCAATGCTGATCCGAACCCACAGATAAGTAAGAACGAAAAACTTGTACGCGTGCGCTGTCGAGATTCTATAACATAGATCGCAATACCGTGTATCTCAATCATCATGAGACTTGTATCAATGCGCGAGAATAAATGATAATTACGATCGAAACCAAAAGAAGACTTTTTGCACAGGGGAGCTTAAGACACGTTCTGGATTCTCTACACCGCTCTCTTTTTTGGACTGATTGCAAAGCAATTTCGGGACTGTTACATTTCATATTACCCTTAACACGGAGAAAGCAGAACGAACAACTCTACTCTGTTCAAACCAAAAAAGGTAGCACGTTCGTCACTGAAGATTTTAGAGCTTCGCTTTTCGAGACAGAGCTTTGTTTACCGAAAGCGTTGCATCTCTTTGTCAATACTTACACATAATCCTACTCTTAACTTAAGATAATTCCATTTCAAACGTACTTCCGTTTTTATCGCTAGAAAGTCTTCCGGTTCAATTGTAGTGCGATGGTACAAGATACGCAATCTCGTTGTGCACTTTACCTGACCACACTATTATTGAACATCACTAATGAGCCGTTATGCACACAATGCCTTCAACAACATCCCACACTCTCCACCCACAACGTTTCCCTTCCCTCCAACCATAACAGTTCTCCCCCCCCCCCTCTTTCCCAGAAAGATTTCCATCGCCTTCTCTTACAACCACACACAATCCCTCCACAAACATCCCCATATCAAACCACCCACTTCCTCGCACCATGCCAACCGCACAACAAGACACCCTCCTCCCCACCTTCCCTATCCCCCACACTACCAGACTAATCTTCCTCATTCTCCTCCCCTTAGCTCTCTTCCTCGTCCTGGCGATGGGAACCTGGCACCTCGTGCGCAAGCGCAACATGTCGCGCGCCAAGGAAGCCTCGGACGAAGAAATTGCACGCACGCTGCGGCAGCAGGCATTTCTAGCCTCCAACTCGGCGTTGCCGGAGCGGGTTGGCGGGGGAACAGAGGAGGCGTGTGAGATGCAGTATCGTACACGGTACAGCTTGCAGTGTCCCGTGCGTTATCCCGTGGCTGTGAAGCCCGCTGGTGTGCCGCATGTCCTGATTCCGTATCGCTTGAAGTGTCCTGTGCGTAGCTCTGTGGTCAAGAAGCCTACTAAGCTGTGCAAGCAGCGGGGGCCGTGTAGCATACCGCCTTACTGTCTACCGGATACGTTGCTGTGTAGTATGCCGTGTCCTGGGCGGATTCTTGCGGTTGTGAAGCCCGCTGTGCTGCAGCGGGTTGAAGGGGGCGTTGAGGCTAGGGGGAAAGAATGGGTTAAGGAGGTTTAAGATTGGGCCTGGGTTTCTTGGGTTTGCTTTGGAGGGACAGCGGGATGGGTGTTAAGGTAAGCTTGGGGTTCAGTTTTGGAGTTGAGGATACGCTGCTGGTGAGTGTACGTTGCTTTATAGTTACAATGTCGATAAGAGATATATTAGTGGGCCTACTATTTATTCCAACTGTGCGAGCTAGATGTCTCACTTCTAGAATTGGGAAACGTAAGGTGCTTAGCTGTGTCCTGGACGACCTCGCTGACCACCCTGAACCATTCCACTACCTTGCTATAAATGTGCGTCTCGTAACGTTGCCAGTCTATTTTACCAAAGGCAGGAGCCCGATTCATGCCTGGTGGCTTGTTCGGTCTATTCGTGGGGGATCGACGGCGGGCGATGCTGAAGGCTAAAGTTGGTATGTACTGAAAGCGCACAGGCTGTCTAAAGCCAGAAATCAGCAAAATGAATGCAACAAGACCGTTCTATTCTTCCACAGTAAGGTATTGCTGGAGCTGAGCGACTCTCTCCTTTGAGAGCCGCCCATGATACCGGCTGTGGAGCGTTGTGAAAGTGACACCGCTCGATCTAGCTTGAGCAGCTCATGTCCTACCATTATCTGGGGGAGCCTATGCGATCGCTCTGCTAGCTGCGACTGTCTAGATGAACGTGTTTCAAGCACGCAAGATGGGTAATGACTGAGCCATAGCATCCTCCTTGCCTAGGTGCCGACCATAACCCTTTGTCTGATTAAAAAAAGCTTCGAAAAGGATAGCGTGAACTTGCTGTATCAGTTATGATTGTGGTGCATGGTTTCCATCGCTTTCGTTCACACCTGCTATCTGTTCTTAGAAAACATAGTGTGCAAGGAGAGTGCAAAGCCGTTGCTGACCTTGGAGGAAATACCACGTACAGCGAGAACGTGACCTCTGACTGTATCCTAATTGATCGAAAGTAAACGGCCGAATTCAGTGCCGATTGATAAGCCCACGCCCACCCATAGCGTTCACTGCGACTGACGTGACTTGGCGACACATGGCCTCAATAGCATCCATGCCCACTTTATTCCGTGAGAACGCTACACACTTCAATACCTATTTTCACGATGTACCAAGATATATCGATCGAATGGAAAGCCAACCCGTAATGAAGGGGTTCAGCAGTGTGAGCCGTTGATACTGTCTTTGTTCTGTTCAATGCAACTTACTTCAGAGATCTGTTTGTATTATTGACTTTGAGCACTTGATCTCATTTATTAGGTTTCAGATAAACTTTCAGATACACACTATTTTACTTCGTGATGCTCCAAAAGCGCTACGGCTTCAAAGCCCCGTGGTCTCAGCTGAACCTTCAGCACCGATGATACCAGCATCTTTCTTAAACCGCCATAGCCACTCAGGGTGATCCGCGGCAGTTTGATTCCACGGGTCATCAGATTCATACATTATCCAGCGCGCATGATGCTGAATTTCGGCATCGGATGGGACATGGCAGCCTGGGTTGGATGGGGACATGGTGGCGAGTACCCAGCGCCTGAGGTCGTTGGCAAATAGACGGAAGAAGTTAGTGCCCATGGCCAGGTGGCTCCGTGAGTGGTTGTCAGGAAGACAAGTGTTGAGTGCAAGCGAGGACGGACAATGAGCTGGAGTGGAGGAAGGAATTTCGATAGGTCCGGCAAAGGACGACGGCTCGGGTGCAGGCAGACCTAAGTTATCAATTGGCTGGGTTGGGAAAGCTGTGACTAGGTTTGCTTGATTGTGATAATGTAAGCCGGTGCGTAGCTTGAAAGCTGATAGCCAACCGTTATTGGTTTCGATAGCGTGGACAAGCCACTCTGTGAAGCCTTTCAGGGTAGCATTGGGAGTATTCTCGGTACGGCGAATGATCTCGCAAGCCTCGTGTTGGAGCTTCCAGTCCTGGAAGCCGAAGGACGTGTCAGCTTGTGCTTGTGCGAAAGCGCGAAGTTGAGCCTCAAATGGACATCGTTCGAAGAGATGATTACGGCCGCAGATTCGCAATGTTGATATACCCTCAGAGGGGGTGCGAAGTGGCCCGAACAGGGCTTCCGTGGTGATACTTGGATCCAACATAATTATGTCGCGAAGCCAAGACTCTCCATCATCTTGCTGTGATGTTGAGGGCACCGTATCTGACAGCGCATTTGATGCAAATATGATGCGACATGCTTCTAGCTGAAGAGCACGGCCGTCCGGCGGAATTCCATTCAGATCAAGATAACCCTGTCGGAAAAAGTTGACCTCAAGTTTAAGGAGCTCGTAGGCACTGACGGACGTGGCGGTTGGTGTGTCACATGCGCGCAAAGGCCACGGCGTCATCTTCTCAAGATGAATGAAGTCTACCCTTAGAGTCAAATCGATGCTTTCTGTATGTTTACTTACCAACTTGTTGGCGCACTTACATGGCGGCACACCATCTTCCACACGCTGCAATATATGGTCCTCAAAACCCCACTCGCCTTGCCATTCCGCCATTGTTGCACCCGCCTTGAAGTGCTCCCCTAGATGGTTGACTCTTTCCGTCCAAGTACTCATGGCTAGGTTGCAGAATCCACACCTCGACTTTATGTCCAACGTAGAGGTCTTCCATCGATCCAGCGGAACATAGCTAGTGTCAACTTTGTGAACAAGCCTTAAGTGTTGTACGAGGTGATCTTTGCGATAGAATCTGCGTTCAGTTTCACCCCGTGCTTGGCAGGCCGAGTACTGATGTATCTCGAGATGCGTATCGTCGGGAGATAGTTCACCGCAGAAAGTACAGAAATGATCCTCCTGACCGGCCGATACTGGAATCCTTGGGCCTTCTGGCGCACATGTCCATTGCTCCAAAGAGAGATGCAGAGCCTTTTCATGACGTTGCCAGTCGTACTTTGTCTTGAATGTCTCGACGCAAAAGGTACATTGGAATGGAAGATTGGGCGCAGCAAGAGCTCTCTTGGAGCGGTCGGGTTTCTTCAAACCCCGCTTGCGCGATCTTCGAATCGGCCCATTGGACGTTTGGGATCCAGATGAGTTACAGTCCGATCGCGGATTAGAGTATGACGTGCTAGCACTGCTTACAGAGGATGGTGGGCATATCGTCTCTGGATTGTCGTGCTCGCCTTCGAGGTGGAGTCAGCTTGGTCACCACATGCTTTCATTTGGAGCATACCATTTAAGCGATCTGAACCAGTAGTTACAGCGCGGAAAATATCACCAAACGACGCAGCTTCATCTTCTGGTGGCGAATCTACCCATCGTTGCAAAGGATCTTTATGCTGAAGTCTAAGCTGCACTGCAGGGGTACCAGGTCTCGCAATGATGTCAAGTGGGCTTGTTTGATCGCTGTGGACTTGCGGATGTTCTGGTCGAGAGTGATAAACAAGACCACGACGACGAGCATTCGCGAACCATGTCGTGATCTGTTTGCGTTCCAGGCCAGTCTGCTGCTGTAATAACTGCAAGTCGTCCGGACGAGGATATGGTCTATCCTCATGCGCGTTGAGCCAGGCTTTCAGAATGCGAATTGCTTCTTTACTGATACGCGCACCTTTTTTTGGTAGTAGGACATGGTTAGCCGCAGAGCTGTTTGATGGGGACGTAGAGCAGGTGCTGGGATAGCTGTGGAGGTTCTGATTTGGGAGCTGGAAGTCTGATGGCGCCACTGCTGGATTATCCAACAGCAGTGCGGATAGTGTAACAAAGTCGGAGCTTTGAAAAGAATCGTTTTCAGTGAGATTGTCCATATTTGATACGCGAGCCAGACATACACTGTGACATGTGTGAAAGAAAGTAGGCAAGTTCTCCGCAAGCCGGCGCCTTTGTTGCCTCACCAACGCTAGAGCGCAAAGGGTAATGT
This sequence comes from Epicoccum nigrum, assembly GCA_002116315.1. NCBI lineage: Eukaryota > Fungi > Ascomycota > Dothideomycetes > Pleosporales > Didymellaceae > Epicoccum > Epicoccum nigrum. The sequence goes on from KZ107839.1 coordinate 3,305,790, forward strand.
GTCCGTGCACCCTGTTCACGCCTCTCGCGATTGCAATTCGATTAGTCCCAAGACAAACGCAACATCACAAATGGTAGTTTCAGACCAATGTAACCAATCTGGCTGTCACAGGACCACACAGAAAGAAATTTTCAGTATCATTTTACTCGCGGCTCACGCCCTACGCCCTGTGACGAGCTGTGTTCCGATATAGCGTCTTGGCTCAGATAGATTATAAAGCCCACTTGAGCTCACAACAACCATATCGGGCAGTTTCGTAGCCTGAAGATTGCTCAATACAATTTCTCACACCTATCAACCTCAATCTCTTTCTATACCATCCTTTCCATAGGCATCATGCCTACAATTCCAGCCCGGTCGAGCGCCATACAGCAGTTACGCGCAGGCCAGTCCATCAAGGTCATCAATACAAGCGGAGGCCAAGTCATTGACACCTGGGCCTTTATTCCGACCTCGGGCCTCCCTTCTTATATGTCGATGTCGCACACACGATCCACCCATCATAAACTAGAGCTTGCGGTCGGAGAGTCGTACTTGGATAATCACCGGAACCCCATCCTGACAATCACCGAGGACACTTCTCCCGGGCACCACGACGTTCTTTACTCGGCCTGCTCTCCTGAGCGTTACGTCCAGCTTGGCGCTTCGCGGGACCACGACAACTGTGCACAGAATCTGTGGAAGGTGGTTGACAAACACGAAAATCCTTCGATCCAAAAGCTGGGGGAGCTGTTAAAGTGGGGCTGGATACCTGACCCTCTAAACCTTTTTATGAGCGTTCGTATCACCGATAACAAGATACCTTGCGAAGATCCAGAAGGCAAGCCAGGCAGCTACATTGTTTTGAGGGCAGAAAAAGACTGCGTTGTGGTCATGAGCGCGTGCCCCATGGATGTCCATATCTGCAATGGAGGTCCACCAACTAGTGCTGGATATGAGGTAGTTTGAACAGGGGCAGGCAAAACATGTTCTCTCTAAGCTGAGCTTACCAATTTTGACATGTTTCTATGCAGCTCGAGCTCTGACATCCGATTCAACTTGCAAGGGAACTATGAAGGTCCTTACTTTTTGAAGGCTAAGTAGAACTTGCATCGAGTTGTTTGCGAACATATACTGCTAGATGAGAAGCTGTACGATAAACCAATGATTATATAACCCTCATTGAACCAATGCGGTGTCCCGCAGAGGATACGGAAGGTTCGATGCCCTTGTCTATTACTCCTTACCAAACAGGGACAGGCTCAGTTTACAATACCTAGATTGATGGTACTGCACGATATCGCTTACGCCAAGTGATGTGGAGCCTACATTCCATCGGCCGCCCCCTCAGAAGCCTGTTCCGGAAAAACTTGGATTGCAACGACATGAGTTCCTAGCTATCGCAAAGCCCAGAACTCACTCTTCAGATCATGAGGTACAGTATGATAACTCCGAACTGAGAGAATGCCCCTTATGTGCAACCTCAACCTGACGTCTTGGCCTCTCACGATTACAAGGCGTGCTGTAAGTAAAGACGAACATCGCAACATGGAGGCATAAAACTTTGATCACAAACGAGAGAATATTAGACAGTTTTGCGAACTAAACGGTATATGAATCACAGGCTGTTGTAGTCGAAGGCCTGGCAGATAGCGTTCTGAATAAGTGATATTTTCCTGTGCGGCAGTGTTTCCTGGCCTTGCCTTAGGGACGAATCTTACTGTTACTAAGGAATTGAATTGAATTGATGTCCATCCCCCCTCTCCCCTCGCTTTTCTACGTTTCAGAAACCCATATGACCATGTGTAACTACCACCACGATTACGCCGTTGGCGTGCAAACCACCAAGAAAGGCGCCGCCGCACCGCCAATCCACAACTTCCCACTCTTGACATCGTGCACCACCGTCGTCGCCCCGTCGATAACACTTCCCTCTTTATCCTCAACCATCTTCTTCACCTCGTACTTCAGCTCCCCATTCTCACTCGTCTCTTTGCGTATCCTAAAAACACTAGCAGGCGAAATCTCCTCCTACGGATTCGCCAGCCCCTTGAACGTCTGCAGCGCATCGGGAAACCCAGGGACCCACAGATCACCCTTCGCATCAGGAGAGATATTATCCAGCGGCATGCCCACAGGAATCGTATGCACTCTGATCAGCGTGTTGTTAGGCTGCAGCGCAAGAACAGCAACCGTCCCGTCCGCGCTGCTGGGCACGTAGATCAGGCCATCGGTGCCGCGAGCCAGCCCGTTCGGGAACTTGAGGTTCTTCCGGACATCCCAGCCGGGAGAGGGGACGGCCGCGCGACACTCGCCTTCGCCTTCGGCGGGGCAAAAGGCGATGTTGCCGCCGCCGATGAGCGGCTCGAGCTCCTTGCGCCACCCCACCTTGACTGCGTGGTCGTTAGTCACAAGGAAGCCACCGTTGCCGAGGGCAGCGGGGCGGTTGGGGGACCAGATGGCGGGGGTATGGAGGGTGCGGAGGTGCGTCATTTCTTTTTCGCCGCGCTTGAAGGAGAAGACTTCGACGGTGGCGTTTCCGCCCGTTTGGGTGGCGGGGAAAAGAGAGCCGTGGTAGGGCGGGACATTGGTGAAATAAAAGCGGATGGTTGAGTCGTCGATGGATTCGCCTGTGAAGCCGATGACGTCGAGGATGGCATCGCCTCTCGCACCATAGGAGCCTTTTGGTGCAATGGTGCTGAAGGAGGGGATCTCGGTCGTGCTGAACGAGTCGATGTCGATGGCGAGGAAGTCAGTTCCTGTGGGACGACGGCCAGTTGCGTTTAGGTTGGAGATGGCGGGACTCCAGGCCATGCGGCTTCTGGTGCCGGCACACGCTGCGTAGAGGGTTCGCGATTGCTCGTCGAGCCAGAGGTCTTCGCATGCTTCCAGTTGGGGATGTTTAATGCGCAAGCACGAGTAGGGAAATTCGTCTATCGTCTGTATCACACGGCCGATGCCGAAGCTGACGGTCAAGATGTCCTTGATGAGGAATTGATAGATCAATGCAGACCAGGCCACGACGGCGCTGTACCAGACGATGTTCCCGACAGAAGGCATCTTGTCGGTGATGAGACGCGGTGAGAAGAGGACACGCAGATTTTTAGTAAGAAGGATGTTGATATTGGGCCTACACTATCCCGGGGTGAGATACACTAGAAGCTTAGTATGGGTAAGCAGCCTCGGTCAGGCCAGCATCAGCGCTCCCCTCGTATGTAGGGATTAACAATTAACAGGATGAATCTATAAAGTACAAAAAGTCCGAGTTGTTTGGCAGAACATCACTGAGTCGAAAGTTTGATTTCTAGGACTTCAATCAATTCTCAGGATGTGATTGCTAGATAATCGTGTTTCAAAGAGCTGGTCTTGTGTTCCACTTTTCCCTACGTACGAGATGGCCCCAAGCGAGCACGTGGGTGCAGGGGTGCTGATCCTACGATGATATTCCCGCCAAATTCTGACCACCAGAGGAGATATATATGCGTATTGTTGCAATACCATCTTCGAAGGTGATCAGGATAACTTTGAGGTCGTATAGGCAGTCCTAGGTAGCCGAGGTGGTAATACAGCATGTGACGTCAACCCGCACTACTATTGGCCAATCTCCCTACACCCTCCTCCCCACCTCTCTTCGCATCTCCATCAGGCCTCCTGCTCAGCCCACGGACCAAAAGTCGCGATCTAGCAAAATGGCCCCCTCCGCCTGCTTCGATGTAATCGGCACCTGCTTCGACTTCAACGTCCCCATCACCGCCATCCACACCCGTCTAGGCCCCAAACTCACCACGGCAAAGACCGACCCCAAAACCCTCTTCTTCGCCTGGTTCTACGCCGCCCAGCGCGACTTCACCTATATCTCGCTCGCGGGGTCCTACAAACCCATCGCACAGGTCCTGAAGCTAACGTTCAAGCGCGCATGCCGCATCGTTGATCTGCCCGCCGACGCGGTGAGCGACGAGGATGTTGAAGAGATTATGAAGGCGTTTAAGGCGATGGAGCCGAGAGAGGGGCTGAAGGAGTGCTTTGATGGGTTGAGAGGGGCGGGGTGGGATGTGTACGGTGTTACTAACGGGGGCGTGGAGACGAGTCTTGCGTACTTTCGCAATGCGGGGGTTGAGTTGGATGAGCAGCATTTGCTGTCGTGTGATGCGATTGAGGTGGCAAAGCCGGATGTGAAAGTGTATGAGAAGGCGCAGGAGCATTTGACGGAACAGGGGCTTGGGGAGAAGGGGGATGGGGGGAGGTGGTTTGTTGCGGCGCATGCGTGGGATCTGATTGCTGCGAGAGCCGCGGGGTTCAAGACGGCGTATTTGGATTTTGAGGAGCACGATCCAGTAACGGAGATCTTTGGGGAGTTTGATCTATATGCGGGGAGTATGAGAGAGCTGCTAGACAAGTTGAAGAATCAGTAAGATATTCCATATTTCTCTCTATCATCTTAGTCGCACTGTCCTATAATAAACACCTTTCTACCGCTCTGATATGAATTGTTAGTGATTTCCTTCTTATTCATCTTCGCACGTACGCCGTCGATTCAGCAAGCAATCCGTCAGAGTCCGTCCCATGGTTGTAGCTACGATGAGCCCCTTACTACACTACAATGTCTTACGCACAACAACACACAACGCACACTAAGCAAGCATTCCCGCCACCCACCCCCTCGCTCGCTCCGCGAGCCCCCTTCCCCACCATTCCCAGGGAGTATGTAGGAGCTGTTGGAGAAGCTGATGAATCTGTAAAAGGCTACGTGATTCACATCCAAGATCATTAGGAATATTGTAACAACCTAGACGAAGTTGGAACTGGGTGAATGCTGTGAATATTGTGTAGATGGATAAGCCTTGTGTCTATCACTGTGCCTGTAAGAGAACTCCCCTAAATCTTCTGCTTTCGTAACTTTTCTGTCGACGCTTAGGTTGCGCTACAACGCAGTGGATCTCGCTTCTACCTTGTCGGCACAACAGCCCCGCTCGCCCATCGTCCCGTCACCCAAGTGCAGGACTGGAAATGTTCTGATAGGCCCCTGCGAAATCAAGCTGGCCCAACTGCCCATTGATCTGATCGATCTCCTGATTCAGATCTTCGAGGTTCTGAGCCAGACTGGTCTGCTCATCAAACCGTCTATGCTTCGCTGCATCCGCGACCATCTCGCTGACCATGAACTTCTGCTCCTCGAGCACAATGAGCCTTTCTCGCAGCTCCTTCTCCTCAGACTCCATGGCAGATACTTCGCTGCTGCTCATGATGCTGCCCTCGCGGTGGTCGCCCGCCTTGATGGCTGCTAGTGCCCCGCCTTTCGCTGCTTGGCCCTGGGGAGCGGCGTGCTTCAGGATCTTCGGCAATGCACGCAGCGGAAGCATGTGCAAGCTGAGGAAGCTGTATGCCTGCTGGTATACTGCAGTTTGCAGCTTTTTCTGAGTAGGCGACTCGGTCGGCAAGTCGCGTATCCGTTTGGCCGCCTGGTCGAATTGCGCGAAAGCTTCCATAAGCCTTTTCCTTACTTTCGTCGCATCGGTAAGTTGCTGCGGTGTGGGCGGCTTCTCCGGGTCTTGCAGGGCAGTCAGGAGCTTCTGGAAGCGAGGTAGCAAAAGGCGGATGCCGCGTTCGAACTGGGCGAGATTCTCGTAAGAGCGCTGGTCTTTGGGCTTACGCGCCATCTCGCGCTCAAAGTCGCTTCGGCTGAACAGTGTGTGGTTGCAGTCCTTACACATGCGCACGTCGACGCTCACAGGCGCTGTTGAACTTGCTTTCTCGGACTTCCTTGGGTTGACGTTGAGTCCAATTTCTGTTGAGCATCCTGTGTTGGGGTCGCCACAGACCACGCGCCCGCACATGCGGCAGTGATGTCTTCGGAATGTGTAGGTCGAGAATTCTTGTTGGCAAAAGGGGCAATGTGTCACTTTCGCATCGTCCTCCCATGTGATGATGGACTGCTCCAGCACTTTGCGCTGGGTCTTCGCCGTGGTGATTCCCACTGTAGACAAGCCAAACCAGCCTCCAGCGTTCGGCGTCTCTTCGATAGGCGGCGGGTCCGCAAGTAACTGTGTCAGCTTGGTAAGGCGCTTCTCCAACCGGCTGACCTCCATGTGCTCTCTGTCGACCCTCTTCCGCCTAATCTTTGCGAATTCGTCGTAGTGGCTGCGCTCAAAGCCGTGGTGGTCGTTGTAACCTTCCCGCGACTTGTAGCAGGTCTCGCATACTCTACACCAGATACCCCTGACAGGATCGTGCTTCGCTGCTCTCGACAGCTTCATTTGATATAGTGTGTGGTCTTCGCAGAACAGCTGACCGCACTGCCTGCAGTTGACTGCGATCTGGCTGTTACCCAAGGCCATGCCAGAAGTAGCGAGTGGCCGGCCACAGACAGGGTCCGAACACACGTCTCGATACCCTGGCCGCTGCCAATGCGCTCTTGTGACTTCCTCCTCGGGATCTCTGCGGATGATGGGAGCAGGCGAGGTTTCGTGGCCGATGCGTGAGCTCGAGCTGCTGCGGGCATGGGCGGCGGGCGAAGGCGTCGGCGAGCTGTTAGATTCGAAGACGTCGAGGCCTTTGAGCTTCTGGTTCAGGACGGCGAGCGGCTGGAACTTCTTCGCCTTGACCATCTGCTCCTCGAACCAATTCTTGACCTCATCCTGCTCTTCCTCGACGAGGTTCTGGTGGTTGTCATCGAGATGTCTGGCGTAGGTCAGGGTTAGGGGTGCACGTGGGCAGTCAGGGCTCAGGGAGGGCAGGGCAGGGGCAGTACCGGTTTAGTTGGAGGAGCGTCATCTGCCGGAATCAGTCCACTGCACACTACAAAGGCAAGAGCTACGAATAGAATAGGCGTACCATTTCCTCGTTGCATATGGGACAGGCCAGGCGGTTGCTGGCTCGGGCGGCAGCATTCTCGCTGGGCCCCAGCAGCACCTTGCTGCCTATGTCCTCCCTCGCCTCGGCGGTGCTGGCAGGGCTGATCGAGGTCTGGCTGCTCAGCGACAACGAGCTCTCCGAGGGCGACAGTAGGCTCGCGTTGCGGACATGGCTCTGCGGTGCGTGCAGCGTCTGCGCCGATGCCTGTGCCGGTGATTGTGCCTGTGCCTGTGCCGGTGATTGTGCCTGTGAGGGCGCCGGCGACACAGCAGGCGACAGGTTCCTCCCGCTCCCCAGCACGCGACCGCCGCCCAGGGACCTGCGAGAGGCCATGGTGGGAGAAGAGGGGCTGGAGTTGCTGGGTGATGTAGCCAGTGCGGCGTGGCTCGCGGTCCGGAGATAAGCTAACTAGGCGTGGGCGCGGCGCAAGGCTTCCTGTGCATGAGCGTGTACATGAGCATGTGCTTGTGCTTGTGCTTGTGCATCGCGCATGCTGGGCAACGCAGTACGCCTAAATCAGTGAATACTCTACCCGGTGCGCCTGTGTAAGCGCGTCTTAGAGCCTTCACCAGCGACCGTTGAGGTTGCTGCTGCCGTCGCCCGCCGTCGCCGCCTATCGATTGCGCTACCGCTGCCGGAGCTGCAATGGACATGACATGCTTGGCCGACGCCATTGAGTCGAAGCTCACATCTCCGCGCAAATGCGCCGCTGCTCCAACACAAACCCCCCACCATGGCGCAAGAGCATGAATACGCCGAGATTCAGGGCGGAGGGTCACTGATCCTCGCCTGGCAGATCCGGAACAAGCGCGTGCTGGTAGTGGGTGGCGGCGAAGTGAGTCTTGCCCTCGGCTTGGTGCGCCTGCGATGATAATTGACGATTGACGGTAGCACAGGTCGCTGCGGGCCGCATCGTGAACGTCCTCAACGCCGACGCCAAAGTCACCGTAGTCTCCCCCCGCGAAGGCCTGAACCCCGAAGTCGCCTACCGAATTGAGCAGGGTCAAGTCGACTATGTGGATCGCAAGTTTGAGCCCTCCGACCTCGATGGCGCCGACATGGTCCTGACGGCCGTGGACGATCCGGAGGCCTCCACACAGATCTGGAAGCTGTGCAAGGAGAGGAGGATAGCCGCCAACATTGCCGATGTGCCGCCAGAGTGCGACTTCTACTTTGGCAGTGTGCACCGTGACGGACCGCTTCAGATCATGGTCAGCACCAACGGCAAAGGCCCCAGGTTGGCCAACATCGTCAGGAGGCAGATTGCTGCAAACCTGCCACCCAACATTGGCCAGGCCATCACAAGAGTGGGCATGCTGCGAAAGAAACTGCGACAAGTGGCGCCAGATATCTCCGAGGGTCCAAAGCGGATGGCATGGTATGTATAGTACCCACAAGTATGGTCGACTGTGCTGACACAATACAGGATGATCAGAGTTAGCGATGCTTATTCGTTGGAGGACCTATGCTCCCTGAGCGAGCTAGAGATGGAGCGACTGTTGGGGTACTACAAGCCAAATACTGTGCCCAGTCTTGAATTGCTCCGTCTGCAGGAGCCAGATGGTGCATTTGATGGGCCATTCCTCATCTAACATTGTAGACGTGTAACTTTATAGGTGTAAACATAGACAGGTCAAGTAAGTGGGCATTATCACAAGATTCAATCATTCCAGCTCTCCACACTGGTGGTTTGACTATTTTACATTTCTTGTGTCGCATGACCAATCAGCGTGCAGTATCCTTAGCGTGCTATCCATAACTTCTTTGACCTTAAGCACATCACTCCAGCAGACCAGGCTTGCAGCCAACGCCACTTCACGACATCAAGTCTAGGCTACAGGAAGCTTTTCGCGATGGAACTAACACAAAAGCCACCCTACAGCACAGTCGACTTCAAGGCATTAGCCAAGGCGGACCCTGACTTCAAGAAAACATGGCAAGCATGCACAGGCAAACTTGACTTTCAAGATCCAGCTACCCTTGAATCTCTATCCAAAGCCATTCTTAGAGTCGACTTTGGTATTGATCTTTCCCTTCCGACAAACCGCCTTTGCCCACCAATACCGAATCGCTGGAACTACGTTTCCTGGATTCAAGGCTTGCTCGATTCCACTTCACCTGCATACACCAACAAATATGAGCCCGAAAGAGAAGTCATTGGTCTGGATATCGGCACGGGCGCTTCAGGTATCTACGCAATGTTATGCATGAAGAGCCGCCCCAACTGGACCATGTGCGCGACCGACGTTGACAAAGTCTCGTTTGAGTCTGCAGCCGCGAACTTCGCTAAGAACAACCTCCTCAGCAGATCGAGAATATTGCAGACCACCGCATCCATGCCTCTGATTCCTCTCGATGGTCTAGCCACAAAGCAGCTGGACTTCACCCTTTGCAACCCTCCTTTCTTCAACGATTCAGCCGAGATGGAGAAATCCCTCAGCGGCGACGGGAAAGCCACAGGGCCAAACGCCATATGTACTGGGTCCAACAATGAGATGATATGCCCTGGAGGCGATCTCGGCTTCGTTACGCGCATCGTCGAAGAATCACTGGTTCTTCGCGACAAGGTGACTTGGTACAGCAGCATGCTTGGCAAATTGTCCAGCGCAGAAGCTGTTGTAGAACTCTTGAAGTCACACGGCATCACAAACTGGGCGGTGGGTGTGCTTGAACCAGGCACCAAGAGAGGTACAAAAAGATGGATCGTTGCTTGGAGCTTCGGCGATCTTAGACCACGCAGCAGTATTGCACGTCCTCCTGGAGGTAGCTTTCAACATGATCTTCTTCCTTTTCCAACGTCTTACACTATATCGCTGCCAGCTTCGTTCACCGGTGGAGCGACAGGAGAAAAGCTGAACGATCAGCTGGCGGCTCTAGACCTGAGCTGGGAATGGAACCTAGCGACTTCAAGTGGCATTGGCAAAGCATCTGATAATGTGTGGGGGAGAGCGTACAGAAGAGCGTATGAGAGGCGCAAGAAGGAGGGGCTTGTGGACATGCGCGATGATGCGGCTGTGAAGAAGACCAAACTGGCTTTCCGCGCCACAGTCGTGCAGCTAGCTGGCGAGATCACTCTGGAGTGGCTGAGAGGTGAGGACCAAGTCATATGGGAGAGCTTTTGCGGTTGCGTACATCGGTGGTTCAAGCAAACATAATACGCTCTTACTGCGGAAGACTTATGGCAAGCTATCTAGTAAAAAGAACAGAAAGCCTCTGATAACTTCTGCATTTGCTGCTGAAAACCAAAGTGGTTTTATCATGATTCAAACCAGCGACCCTCAGATCCGTTAAGTGCTGTCATATGGCAGGCCAATCGCAGAGTCTGATCACAGTATACGTTCATTGAACCACTGAGCCATTATTCCAAACGACCAAGATTAGTGGAAGTACTGCGGGATGGAGCTGCCTATATAGAGCGAGAAAGTGAGGTGATTTCTAAGTGAAGCAACTTGGCGACAAACCCCCGCCTTGCGCCTCTTACCTTCACTTCTTTCACCTCTGAACTCTTCAACAAACAACCTACAGCCTGGCGCCCGCAAATACGCAATAGCTTCAACTTTCAAAGCCAGTAAGCGCAACCTCCATCTCTCCTTCCACTCTAACACCATTCAGCAACCCCAACCATTAACACACAATGACCTCCCCAACGAAGCCCTACTTCACCACCTCCATCGAGATCGCCGATCTAGGCGCCGCCCGCTTCGACCAAGACGTCGCCGCCATCGGCGACAAGGACTACGCCCTCATTCGCCCCGGCCAGCCAGTCGCCGTGCAAGCCGGCCGTGCCCCCAAGGGCCTCGAGAGCCAGGTCTTCGCATGGAACACCTTCCAGTACACGACCGAGGAGCGCAACGAGAAGGAGGAGAAGAAGGGCGATTTGCACGAGGGACAGCTGCATCGGGCTAATAGGGCTGCTTCGGGCGGGGGACAGATCATGGGGTATGATAGTAGGCCTCCGAATTACGGCAACGCGGGTGGTATGAGAGGTGGATTCGGCAGTGGAAGGGGTGGGATGCGTGGCGGCGCGGGCGGTCCGGGCGGTCCAGGTGGCGGACAAATGGGTGCGCTCTGCGCTGGTAGGAAGCCTGCGGTTCACGCGCCGCCGTTGGCCAAAGGTTTCGCGGAAGAGCTCGACAAGAGTCTGTTTTGGGATGAGCCTATCTGCTGAGAGGTTCCTCGAGCCCCGTCAGTGTTCAGTATACTGAATGGGGTAAGCATCGAAGGTAAGTCCGCTAGAACGATCCTGGTAGTATCCAGCACTGATATGCCTGCAGTCCTGAAATTGCATGCACAACTAAGCAACTATACGGCATTGTCACCTACTTCTGACGTGGTGGCAAAGTGCACAACGGTCGTGCATCTACTTCCAGCATTTCTTTGGTAAGGGAAAAAAGGGTCTCTTTTTCCAACGATGCCCGTTCTGCAAATTTCGAGATGTACCTGACGGTTCAGGGGATTCATAAGAAATAATGCAAAACACAAACATGATCAAGGGTTTCCAAATCCTTTGAGAGGCCGGGAGCATCCTGACACAGCCATAAAAAATCAGCTGAACACGGCAGCAACAGCCGCGGACGCTGCATGCCCAACAGCCAATGCATGTGCAACTTTTGTGGCCCGACTGTTGTACCTCTCACAGGGCCATGCAGTTGCTCGTGACAAGGCCGTGACACAGATGTTGCAGTCTGTAGACTCAAACAGGTAGTCGTAATTTATCCCAGCGCCGAGTCAACAGATGACGTAAGATGAGTGTGCAGTGAGGGTGAGCTCGTATGGATGGTAACGATGAATCACAGTGGAGGATGGACGTTGGCCGCGGCGGAGCACCGCCACATGCGCCACATTCTATGACCCGACTGTTAGCGTGTTTTGAGTCAATTGTGCCCCGGCCCCTCCAAACCTAGCCCCTCCAACGCTGCACGCGATAAAGAAGCACTTGAGTTGAGCTGGTCTGAAGTCAAGCAAAAGGTAGCAATCCTCAGTAGCAGTGCTACTGCTTTCCTTCTCGTCACTTTATTTGCCTCTACCTTGCAGATCTCTTGCGCGTCCTTTGCTATTGTACTGTTTAGTGTCCTGCGATGTGCTAGTTTATTGTCCTGCGCTCTGCTAACGACAGCGGCAGCAACAGCAACAGCCATGGCAGAACCCACCGCACCACCAGCAGAACCCACGGCGACCCCAGCACCCGCGACGGCGCCCGCAGCCGAGGAGGAGAAGGGCCCCTCCAAGCGCGCGCTCGAGAAGGCAGCTAAGAAGGCGGCGGCCAAAGCAAAGAAGGCCGAGCATGCGCTGCGACCGAAAGAGCAGGCAAAGCCCGTGGCGAAGGCCAAAGCCGAGAACGTCAGCATGTTCGGCGAGGGCTGGCTGAAGCGCGTGTACGAGGAGAAGCCGGTCAAGGACGTCTACACACGATTCCCGCCCGAGCCCAACGGCTACCTGCACATCGGCCACTGCAAGGCCATTGCCGTCAACTTCGGCTTCGCCAAGCACCACAAGGGCCAGTGCTACCTTCGCTACGACGACACCAACCCGGAGAAGGAGGAGGAGAAGTACTTCACCAGCATCCTCGACATCATCAAGTGGCTGGGCTTCGAGCCGTGGAAGGTCACGTACAGCAGCGACAACTTCGACAAGCTGTACGAGCTGGCCGAGCAGCTGATCAAGAAGGACGGTGCCTACGTGTGCCACTGCTCGCGCGAGGAGGTCAACATGCAGCGCGGCGGGCCCGACAACCGCGGCAAGCGCTACGCCTGCGAGCACCGCACACGGCCCATCGACGAGTCGCTGGCCGAGTTCCGGGCCATGCGCGACGGCAAGTACAAGGCGGGCGAGGCGTACCTGCGCATGAAGCAGAGCCTGACCGACCCCAGCGAGGGCAACCCGCAGATGTGGGACCTGCCCGCCTACCGCGTCGTCGAGAAGAACCACCACCACCGCACCGGCGATCACTGGAAGATCTACCCCACCTACGACTTCACACACTGCATCTGTGACGCGCTCGAGAACATCACCCACTCCATGTGCACCGTCGAGTTCCGCCAGAGCCGCGTTAGCTACGACTGGCTGCTGGAGCAGCTCGACATGAAGGTGCCCAAGTCGGAGGAGAAGGGCCCAATGCAGCGCGAGTACGGCCGCCTGAGCGTCAACGGCACCATCCTGTCCAAGCGCCGCATCCTGATGCTCGTCGAGGGCGCCAAGGTCGGCGACAGGGTGATCCCCCCCTCTGTCCGCGGCTGGGACGACCCGCGCCTGTACACCATGGTCGCCCTGCGCCGCCGCGGCATCCCCGCCAAGGCCATGCTGAACTTCGTCGAGGAGCTGGGCGTCACCGACTCGTACACGGACATCGAGACGGCGCGCTTCGAGTCGTCCATCCGCAAGCACCTCGAGCGCACCGTCCCGCGCCAGATGCTGGTGCTGGACCCCGTCCGCGTCGTCATCACCGACTTCACGCCCGAAGACAACCAGTCCATCACCGTCCCCTACGACCCCAAGGGCGCCATCCCCGGCGAGCGCAGCGTCACCGTCGGCAGCGAAATCTTCATTGACCGCGCCGACTTCCGCGAGGTGGACGACCCAGACTACTTCCGCCTTGCGCCCAACAAGGCCGTCGGGCTGTACAACGTGCCCTTCTCCATCCGCGCCACGTCGTTCGAGACGGACGCTGCGACGGGCAAGGTCACAGTCGTCAAGGCGGTCAAGGTCCCCTCGTCTGAGAAGCCCAAGGCGTACATCCAGTGGGTCGACGCCGCGACGGGCATCAAGGTGGTCGCGCGGCAGTACAACAGCCTCTTCAAGACGGAGAGCCCCAACAGCCTGAACTGGAAGGACGGCAGCTGGGCGGACGACCTGCGGCCGGACTCGGAGGTCCTCTTCGAGCACGCGGTCATCGAGGCGGGCCTCAACAACCTCATCAAGGAGAATAGCCTGAACCCCGAAGGTAGTAGCGATAGCCTCGTCAGATTCCAGGCCCTCCGCACGGCGTACTTCTGCGTCGATGTGGAGAGCACTGAGGAGAGGATTGTGCTGAATCAGATTGTGAGTTTGAGGGAGGATAAGGGGAAATGAGCGGTTGTTCGATGGGGGGATAGGCTGGACGTTGAAGGGCTCTAGTCTCAGGGGGACGAGGGTGACTTTTCTTGTTGCACACTCATCCCGGAAAAGCATGACTATCAAATTGGGAGAAGGGGGCCATGAAGGGCCCGAGGCGTTTTACACATCTCACCCTTACGGAGCAGGTCGCTCCTGGCGGCTACGGTTTAAGTGGCTCATGTAAAGCCTGACGAGAAACGAATGAATACACGAAGATACCAAGATGCCGCTTTTGTGCACTCACGTCTCTCCCTCCCTCCCTCCCTCCCTCCACTCCCACTCTTGTAGCATGACCAAAGGAGGCCGATGTGACAAATGGCTGGAACGAGATTTCGTGGACGCAGGGGGCCTCAAGCCTCCAGCTCAATTCAGTAAGCTTCCCAGTCCGGCAGAGACTACAACTACATGTACCTATTTGAATGTACTGTGTAAGTCGAGATGATTGTAAGATTGGGCTAACCCCACACGGCAACCTTCGTGAACGTTCCAGAGCTCGGACCAGGCTGTCGGCGCAACGAGTGCCGACCCTGCATGGCGGGCGGCGGGCGGCGAACGCGACTCTCAAAAGTTGGTGAGGTTGAGCCTTGAGGCCACGGAACAAAGGCCACCAGTTCGTTGCTTCACCACCAACTTCATGATGGCAGGACCCCTGGTGGACGCTCCGTCCATAAAATCGTCATCTCTTCACGACCCCTTACCCTTCAACCTGCATCTCTACGTCTGGCCGTTCCTGATCGTGTGGCCGGCGTTCTCGTCCATCTACTTCTCCAAGTCGCGGTACGAGCAGTACATCCAGTCGCAGGAATGGACCTTTGTGTGGATGGCTAGCATCATCACGGTGCAGTCGCTCGTGTGGCTGCTCACCCAGTGGAACATCAACCTCAAGACGGCCTTCACCACCACCAAGGCACACGACGTCCGCAATGCGCGCCTCATCAAGGTGCAGCCCATCGAGAACGCGGGCGCCGCCGAGGTCTGCGAGCTGAAGCGCGACACGGTCGGCGGCAAGCCCAACATCTCCTTCCTCTTCCAGAAGCGCCGCTTCCTCTACGACGCAGCCAAGGGCACCTTCGCCCCGCTCTCCTACGCGCTCGACAGCGACCCGAAGCCACAGCTCAAGGCGCTGCAGCAGACGCAGGGGCTGACCTCGCCCGCCGAAATCGAGCGCATCCAGCAGCACTACGGCGACAATGCCTTCGACATCCCCGTCCCCACCTTCACCGAGCTCTTCAAGGAGCACGCCGTCGCGCCCTTCTTCGTGTTCCAGGTCTTCTGCGTGGGGCTGTGGATGCTGGACGACTACTGGTACTACTCGCTCTTCACGCTGTTCATGCTTGTCATGTTCGAGAGCACCGTCGTGTGGCAGCGCCAGCGCACCCTCACCGAGTTCCGCGGCATGAGCATCAAGCCCTACGAGATCCTGGTCTACCGCCAGAAGAAGTGGCAGGAGGTCATGAGCGACAAGCTGCTGCCGGGCGATGTTGTCAGCGTCAACCGCACCAAGGAGGACTCGGGCGTCGCCTGCGACATGGTGCTGCTGGAGGGGTCTGCCATCGTCAACGAGGCCATGCTGTCTGGCGAGAGCACCCCCGTGCTCAAGGAGTCGGTGCAGCTCCGCCCCGGCGAGGCGCGCATCGAGCCCGAGGGCCTGGACAAGAACGCGTTCTTGTGGGGTGGCACGAAGGTGCTGCAGGTTTCGCACGGTACCAACGTCGAGGACGGCGCCGACACTGTCTCGCGCCTGTCCTCTGGCGTGCCTCCTCCCCCGGACAAGGGCGCCGTTGGTGTTGTTATCAAGACTGGATTCGAGACCAACCAGGGCAGCCTCGTCAGGACCATGATCTACGCCACCGAGCGCGTCTCCGCCAACAACGTCGAGGCCCTGCTCTTCATTCTCTTCCTCACCGTCTTCGCCATCGCTGCCTCCTGGTATGTCTGGCAGGAGGGTGTCAGGCTCGACCGTCAGCGCAACAAGCTGCTCCTCGACTGCGTCTTGATCGTCACCAGTGTCGTTCCGCCTGAGCTGCCCATGGAGCTCAGCTTGGCTGTCAACACTTCTCTCGCCGCGCTCAGCAAGTACGCCATCTTCTGTACCGAGCCCTTCCGCATTCCCTTCGCCGGCCGTGTTGACATTGCCTGCTTCGACAAGACTGGTACTCTGACCGGTGAGGATCTGATCGTGGAGGGTATTGCCGGTCTTTCGCTGGGCCAGCCTGGCGTCAAGACAGCCCCTGACGGTGCCCACACTGAGCTCACCAAGGTCAACGAGTCTGGAACGCAAACCACCCTCGTCCTTGCTACTGCACACGCTCTCGTGAAGCTGGACGAAGGCGACATTGTTGGCGAGCCCATGGAGAAGGCTACCATCGAGGCTCTCGGCTGGAAAGTCGGAGTCAAGGACATGCTCAGCGCATCGACCACCACCGCCAAATCGCACGCCGAACTCGTCCAGATCCGCCGCCGCTTCCAGTTCTCGTCTGCCCTCAAGCGCCAGAGCTCTGTTGCTACTGTCTTGGTCAACAACGCCAACGGAAAGAAGGTTCGAAGCACCTTTGTCGGTGTCAAGGGCGCGCCCGAGACAATCCGTAAGATGCTGGTCAACGCCCCGCCCAACTACGAAGAGACCTTCAAGCACTTTACCCGCAATGGTGGCCGTGTCCTCGCCCTCGCCTACAAGTACTTGGCTGAGGAGGGCGAGTGGGGCCAAAACCGCGTCAATGATCTCAAGCGCGAGCAGGTCGAGTCCGATCTGCACTTCGCTGGTTTCCTTGTCCTGCAGTGTCCTCTCAAGCCTGACGCCGTCGAGGCATGCCGTGCGCTCAATGAGTCCAGTCACCGCGTTGTCATGATTACTGGTGACAACCCCCTGACTGCTGTCCACGTCGCCAAGCACTGTGAAATCGTTGATCGCGAATGCTACATCCTCGACGCTCCCGAACACGATGAGTCTGGCCAAGCGTTGGTTTGGAAGAGCGTGGACGACAAGGTCAACATCCCCGTCGATCCTACACAGCCTCTCTCTGCCGACATCATCAACACCAAGGACATCTGTATCACTGGTTATGCTCTGGCTAAGTTCGTTGGTCAACCCGGCTGGAAGCAGATCCTCCGCTACTCTTGGGTCTACGCTCGTGTGTCGCCAAAGCAGAAGGAGGAGATCTTGCTCGGCCTTAAGGACCTTGGCTACACTACTTTGATGGCTGGTGACGGCACAAACGACGTCGGCGCGCTGAAGCAGGCTCACATCGGTGTTGCGCTCCTCAACGGTACTCGCGAGGATCTTGACAAGATTGGCGAGCACTACCGCAACACGAAGATGAAGGAGATTTACGAGAAGCAGTGCCAGATGATGACCCGCTTCAACCAGCCCCAGCCACCTGTACCTGTCCACATTGCTCACCTGTATCCTCCGGGCCCTACGAACCCGCACTACGAGAAGGCGATGCTCCAGCAAGCGCAGAGGAAGGGCCTTGCGAACGGCGCTGCCAACGGTACCACCGCCGTTGCCGCTCCGGAAGAGAAGAAGACTCTGAACATCCAGGAACAGCTCAGCCAGAAGATGATGGAGTCCGAGCTTGACGAGCTCAACAACGAGCCCCCGACGATCAAGCTTGGTGATGCGTCCGTTGCTGCGCCTTTCACATCGAAGCTCGCCAACGTTGTCGCTATTCCCAACATCATCCGCCAGGGTCGTTGCACGCTGGTCGCCACTATCCAGATGTACAAGATCCTCGCACTTAACTGCTTGATCTCTGCCTACTCTCTGTCTGTGCTGTACCTTGACGGTATCAAGTTCGGTGACGGTCAGGTCACCATCTCGGGAATGATGATGAGCGTGTGTTTCCTGTCCATCTCCCGCGCCAAGGTACGTCTGATTCTGTCCTCTTAGCCCTACCAATACTGACTATGTCCAGACCGTCGAAGCCCTCTCGAAAGAGCGTCCTCAGCACAACATCTTCAACATCTACATCATCGGCTCTGTCCTCGGCCAGTTCGCCGTGCACATCGTAACCCTCATCTACGTCTCGCAATACGTGCAGCGCGTGGAGCCCAAAGACCCGAACCCGGACCTCGAGAAGGAATTCGAACCCTCGCTGCTCAACTCGGCCATCTACCTGCTCCAGCTCATTCAGCAGATCTCCACCTTCGCAATCAACTACCAGGGCCGCCCCTTCCGCGAGTCGATCCGCGAGAACAAGGCCATGTACTGGGGCCTCGTCTCTGTGTCGGCCGTGGCCTTCTCGTGCGCGACCGAGTTCGTCCCTGAGATCAACGAGAAGCTCAAGCTTGTGCCATTCACGTCCGACTTCAAGTTGATGATCACGACCGTCATGGCCGGCGACTTCATCGCGTGCTACATCATCGAGAAGGGTCTCAAGTTCTTCTTCAGCGACAACAAGCCCAAGGACATCGCCGTCAGAAGGCCCGACCAGCTGGAGCGCGAGCACGCGCGCAAGAGGGTCGAGGAGCAGCAGGCGCAGGAGAAGAGGAACAAGGAGATGGAGGAGCGCGCGCTCGCGGCGGGGCTCACGGGCGCGAAGGCGGGGCCTGGGGCTGGCGCCGTGGCCGCTGCGGTGAGGAAGTAAAGCGAGGGAAGCGGGAGGGGAGGCGAGGCATTTCTCCCTGTAGAGTGAATATATGATGGGGTTGTGTAGATGTTGATTAGACTGCCCCCCGCCGCTGTTGTGGAGGGAGGGGGGGGGGGCGTTTGTATTGTATACGAAGTATTCTAGATCTTCTTTATTTCCGCTCGCTCGCCTCGCTGTGAAACTTGTTCCCCCCCCCGTGATACAGGAATGGCATCTTCCTCGCACCGTCTTGTTGCGGCTGTGCAGAGGGAGGGAGGCGTCTGCGCATCCGCCCTCCCCCTCCCCCTCCCCCTCCCCCTTCCACTTTTCCTTTTTCTTTTTCTTTTTCTTTTTGGCTTTTTGGCTTTTTGGCTTCCTTCCCACGCTGTACGTACATACATACATACATACATACAGGCTTTAGGTTTTGGGTTTAGGGGTTTGGGTTTAGGGGTTTGGGTTTAGGGGTTTGGGTTTTGAGGTTTGGGTTTTGGGGGTTTTGCGTCACTGCCTCGCAGGTAAGGGAAGGGAAGGGAAGGGAAGGGAAGGGAAGGGAAGGGAAGAAAGGACGAGATGGGACAGGAACCTGTCTGTCTGTCTGTCTGTCTGTCTGTCTGTCTGCTGGTTTTGGTCTACGCTTTCGCCTTCGGCTTTTCTTCAAGGTTGAAAGTCGGCTCGATGTCACAACGGGGGTGGGGCGGGGCGTTTCCGGATATAACACAGGGCAGAGACTTTACTACGTTGTATGTGGGGGTTTTGAGGTAGGCAGGGAAGGGAGGGAAGGTGGTGTTCTATCTGAGCGAGGTAGGAGGGAGGAAGGAGGACCGAGAAGAGAAGCAGTCTTGCAAGAGGGCGCTGTCTTGCTGCTTTCGCGTGGGGTCCACTGCGGGGATGACGCTGCTGCGGGACTCCTGTTGGAGAGAAAGGGGGGGGGGGGGGGGGGGGGGGGGGGAAACCACTCCCCTACCTACGTTGATTATTGGGTTTCCTCCTTGCCCCTTTTCCACTTTTAGATGGTTAAAAAAACAGGGGTGTACGCCCCGCCCTCCGTCGCAACAACACGCCCCTCGACTGGTTTTTTACTTTCCCCGGTTTGTTCCCCCCTGCGCTCCCCTTGGCGCCAGTC